>VXAB01000215.1:0-66134 GCA_013399175.1 Odontophorus gujanensis
ATTGTCCTATTTTCCTACAAGTAGGGCAGTAAAAACCTGAAAGGCTGTGTCATGGCTACTCCATGTGCTATAGAGAATTAACATCAGTAAGAGAGTGTTGTCTGTCTGGTACTTAATTTATTTTTAACTACTACTCTGAGAAGAGACCACAAGGAAGTCTTCCTTTGTCTTAAGTATATGCAGAGCTTTGAAGATACAAAGTGCCGCACAAATCCTGGATTGCAGTTTTATTTTCTCAGTTGGACAGTCTTTACTGATATGTGGATGCACATTGTTATGTGGAGCTTCAGATGAGAGCTGAAGTGCTGCAATTGGTGTGTACTGGAGCAGACATTTCTACTGCAGTGGAAGTTGGTGCCCTCAGTTGGGTAGGAGCCTTCTCCTCTTGGCAGGGTGCAAACATATAAGGAGAACCCTGTGATCAGTCTCTTATAAGCATTTACAACTAAAACACCTTTGAGAATGTGATCTATGATCCCTGCCTCTGCAATAGGGGAAAGAGCAAAAAGAAGGAGAATGCTGTGGGGGACAGAAGATACTGGTGAACTCCTCCAGCCTTACAGAGGTCAGAGACACGGTTGGAGGCTTGATGCCTGTGCCTGCACATGGAAATGCAGAAGGGTACTAGTGGTCACTGCTGCTGCTGCTAAGACAAAGTATGATGGACCACGGCGATGGTCTGCCAATGTGTAGAACTTGAGTCCATCAAATAAATGTGTGGATGGGAACATGAGCCTGGCTGCTGTCCACTGATGCTTCAAGATGCCATGAGAACATCCCATGCAGTAAGGCAAGTAGCACAGTGTAATTATGGAGGAAATAGTGAATGCATTGTATTGGCATAGGTAAGAGACTTGGTGCGTGGTGGTGGGGAACTTTTCTCATTCCCAGCAGAGCTGGCTCACAGTGAGGTGGGAGGTATGTGAGCAGATGGAAGGATAGTGGCATTTCCACAGCTAAGTCACATAGGCCTCTTCAGAATCCACCCCTCTCTGCAGAAAGACTGTTTTGAAAGATGCAATGAGCAAAACCAGGAAATGTGCGCAGCTCCCATCTAGTTAGTGCCTTTGGTGTGAAAAGGCACAGCAGAGAAACATTTGGGAAGGAGGTGCCTGTGGTGGGTGCATGAGGACCCAACGACTGGATTTGTGGAAAGGAGGGTGTGAATGTGGACTGGGAAGACTTTCTTAGGAGCAGTGTGTTGGGTACCCTTGGGGCAGCTTGGGGGGTAAATAAATGCCCTGAATTTAAGCACTGCTTGCAGCATCAGTGCCAGATGCTGCTCCCTTCCTAGGAAAGAAGTGTCAGTACAAATGAGTGGGTCTGATTCTTTGCACAACATTTCTGCAGTCATTCTTTATGTAACAATGTGAAATGTATTTTTGGGAAGTGCGGGATCAATGAGTGTTCAGTCCCCCACAGTGGTGGCAGTCTTCCTTGTAAACTAGATAAGACTCATTTAGGCAAGGGCATTGCAAAACCTTGCAAGTTAGTCTGGGGGTGAACAGGAGGTAGAAAAATAAACATATATACCCACATTGGGCAGAGAATCATCTTAGAACTGGTTAATAATGTTGTCCAGGGCTCTTTTTCCAGCCTGCTGCTCCGCAGCTCGACAGGATGCCAGGAGCCAGGCAGATCGGCTCACTGTGCTGTGCTGCCTGCTCTCGTGATGCCAAAAGAGTGCGTTTTGTCTTTAGTCAGATTGGCTCCATCAGTTCGTATTTCCTTCTGAATGGATAATAAAGTAGAGAATCATTTCAAGGCAAGGAGTGTTGATGTGTGAGCGAAGCGGGGAGGCTGCGTGTGAGGAGCCTGGCAGCAAGCAGCTGACGAGGAGGAGTAAAGTAGCAATAGCTGCACAGCTTTCTCTCTGCCTCTGAAGTACAATATTTTCTGTTGAGTCACAACTGAAGACAGAGATGAAGTTTTTACTGTACTTGGTTGCTGCCTGGGAAAGGGAAAAAATGCACTGTGTTGGTGAATTAAAGAATTTCTGTTGAAGGATAATCCTTGAAGCTGACAGGATTTCTGCATTTTTGACTTTTACTTTCATTGGCTTCTACTGGATTTTTTGCTTTTTGGATTTTCAGAAGCTGTTTGCTTTTTCTTTTTTTTTTTTTTTGCTTTTTATTTTTTCTTTTTCAAAACATGCCTTTAACGTTACATGGTTTCTCATCATAGTGCTGCTGTGGAAGGAGGGGATATTCTCGGTGCCTTCTTACATTGCATCCCCTGATACCTGAGATGGGACACCAGCAATATGTTGATAATCTCTGCAGCAGAAGTTCATTACTTGGTGAACCTGTAACAACATTAGGAATCCTTCACGACTTGTCTTTTCTATGAAAACAAGCTATTGTGTTCTGTTGTTTCTATTCTATAAATTTCCTTTACATTTTAATGTTTTATTTTGAAGCAGAAAGGTAAGTGAATGACTGGAACAAGTGAAGTGGCTGGGTATAAACTGCAAGTAGGCAGCAAACAAGCAGAACTGTTCTTTAGTTTGAGTGGGCTGTATGTGCGTGTTTACTTTGGTAATACAATAGCTCCAATGGTAGCTTATTGAATTTAAACATGTGCTTTGAAAAGACAGATCTCTCTTGGTATGCTTGTTTGTGTGCTCTGTTTCTTAGTTTCTGTATTCAGCCATTAGACACTAATTGTAGATGTCTTACTGCTGGTATAATTGAGGTTGTGTCTGTTTACTCCTCACACTTTTCTGTTGGGAGGGTTTGTATCTCAGTTTGAATTTGACATCAGAATCACTGTGTGAAGAGGAGTTAAAGAGAAGGGGATTTGGGTATAATTTAAATTTGATCGCTTGAACAGTGAATAGCTTGAGAGTAATTAGATTACTGGTTTGATTCGTCCTTAAATGTCACTTAAAACAGGCTTGCTTTCAACCCAGAGTGTTTGTCATTGGCTTGATTTCCTGTGCCGAGAAGGTTGAGAGCTGATGAGATGAGATGAGATGAGATGAAATGACTGGCATGAAGGAGCAATGAGGATGCTATGTACAAGCGGGTGAATCACAGCAGATGGTGTGACTGTTTCAGATATCTTGTCAGTCTTCATTCCTTTTATACAGGCAGCTTTCTTTTGCTAATGGAAAGCCTTTAGGGGATAAACATCAAGAATTAATACAGAATGCTGAGGTCTTCTGTACTCAAGATGAAAAGGAGAAATTTTATGGAAGTAAAGCTTCAGCTTTTTCCCAGGAGGATTTTAGCTGAAGAGCACTGCCATTCAGCAACATGAGCTGGAAAATCCTAATTGTTTTCTTAGCTGCCTACATTACCCCTTCTCAGCCTTTCTGAAAGCTGCTGAATGTCTGCTCTAAAGAAGTGCAGGACAGGTCAGAAGCAAGAGAGCAAGATCGTGTAGTGCTAGTTTGTACTGCAGATATGCTAGCACTGCCCCACCAGCAGAAGTTGCAGCTCTTAATTCATCACCTTGGACTGGTGAGCGCTGCCTGCCACTCTCCCCCCAGACCATCCCTGTTAACTGAGGCACCATAACCTAGAAAACCAGCTCTGGACCTTCACAGTGAGCAAGTTGGAGTTTTGAGAAAAATCCAAGGGATGAGTGTGTCCTGGTGGCACTTTTCAGAAACGAACTCGGGGAGTTCACACCAGTGCTTCAGCACTGGGTTTTAAATTGGATTACGAGTAGAGAAAAGGTAGTGTGTTCTGTCTCTGTTAGTCTGGGCAGAGCTTTTAGCATCCTTTGGAGCTTTCATAATGGTGTATATGAACCTTATCTGAAGCAGTTCTGTCTCTCTGCTCCCCTGTTAGAGGCAGCTGAATATGCAGCAGCCTCTCTCCAGAACCTAGCAGACTTTTTTACAGTCCTGATCTGAATGCCAGCTTGTCAGCATGCTCCAGTCTTTGTGCTTCAGTTCTTCGTGCTGCTTCCTTTAAGCAAAAAGTTGCTTCTTGCTTATTGCTTATCTGCTTGATGTAGTTCTTGGTCCTTAGGTTCCTAACTTGGGAAAAATCTGCTCTAAGGAATGTCTGTCAGAGCTGGTTGTTTCACAGTGCTTTAGGGTGTCATGTGTAAATCATTTACTGGAGATACCTGATTGATTCAGCACTGTACAAAACCCGCTTTTAACCTACAGGAGTAGTCTGGAAATAGAAGGTACTGAACTTAATACCTTCTCAATTTACTCTTAAATCACTGATAGATAGCTGCTTAGGTTTCAAATTTGCTGCCAGGGAGTAAAGTAATATTATATAAGAATGACAAAAAAGCTGCAATTTCTTCTTTTTTTAGCAGTCAGTTATCCTTTTTGCCATACTCTCAGTGCAGGATGGCTAAGCATGAGCTGAGTGTTCTGATGGTCTTTAGCTTCTAGCCTGTACCTCTCTCTACACTTGCAGATAGCTCCTATTTCCTTGACTCTCCCTGGACGTTTTCTTTTCTTGGCTCCCAGGTAATGACAGACATCTCTTGTTGCTGCAACTGTGCCAGCCAATGCTGCTGTAAACTTGTAGGAAAAGCTGTGGGAAAGGCTGGATCTGCACAGGGCACTAAGCACATTCCAAGGAGCAGCAGCAGTGCCTAGGTACCTAGGTGCCTAGGTACTCTCTGGGATCCCTGGAGCTCAACTTGAACAGCCTGAACTTCTCAGTTCATCTGTGCTCACAGAAGTAATGCCAGCAGAGGAGGGACCAACACTAGTCCAGTTTGACAGAAAGCTGAGACACTTAACTATTTTTTTTGGTGTTACTTGTGTTCATATTGGCTATTAAGGAGTTAAGGCTGGTTGTGTGATCTCTTTGCTCTACTACACAGTGATGCTGTGTAATTACACAGATTTAATTTCATGCTGTTTCTCAACAGAATTTTTCACACTGCTGATTGCGCTTGCAACACTTTAGTGAGTTTTTACTCTCATACTTAGTCACGTTTCACTGTTCCTTCACTTGATAACTACTTTGATAACATGACGGTACAGCATTCAGAGATGTTTTTTTCTTCAGTTCAACAGCTTTCTGTAAAAAGTAAGGGATAGCTGATGTGAGAGATGCAGAACCAGACAGTATGTTGTGTTCCCCAGGTCACTTTTTCTGCCATGGGGTTACTGACTTGCCAAATCTGACCTTTTGTCTTCTTTCTTCTCATCTATCAAGTTGCTCTGGAAAGAATTCAAGCATGTTTTCCTAAAACATGATAGGCAGGAAGGCTGTCTGTCACCGATGTCTGCATTGAATGGTTTTGATGGAATTTCTGCTCAGCGTTATTGAAACCAGTTTGTCTTAAGGTAGAGATGAAATCTGGAGAACACCACTGGAAGTACCGAACACTGCAGAAAGTTCTATGAGCAGGGCTGGGATGCAAGTAGGCAGTTTTGCAGCTTGTGCTGCAATATCTGAACAAGAACACAAATTGAGGCTTTTCAAGTAACAGGGCTCTGAGGTGACTCTGGAAGGGTTTCTGGGAAGTAGTTTCTTTGCTTACATTGTTTTATTTCTAAAATCACTTCTGTCCTTTGCAACTAGAGTCTTTCCAATGGCAGAGATATGTCTCATCTTTAGTCCACTGTGAAGTGCCATGTGTGTCTTCTGCAACCTTATATTTCGCAAAAATTCCCTGAGGTGAACACATTTTGCGGAACTCCTTCTATTCTTCAGTCCTGCTGTTGTTCACACAGCATTGCTCAGCTCAGTCACTTCTTGTTCTGATAATTCATTCCAGGACTCGAAAGTTAGGTTTTTTGTTGATGATCAGGAGAAGGTTTGAAGAGAGACACATTCTGAGAAGCAAGCAATAAATTCCACGTTTAGCTAAGATCCAACCCAAAATTAAATCTAATCATGTTAATTAGAAAATTGCATGCTCACCTCCAGAAGTCGTACGTCAGCAAAGCTTGCTGCAACCCTTCATGTTTCCGTCAAGCCCTGTTGTTAGGATTCTTTCAGCAATTAATGTGTTTAGAAATGCTATAATATTCACAGAAAGAGTCGATGTTTCAGCACGCAGTGTGCTGGGGCGGTGTTGCTATGGCAGCCTCAGCCACGAATTCTTTCTTTTGATACTGCCAAAACCTCTTTTCCCAGAATGTCCTGTATTTCGACTTTGTGTTTAAAAGGTTCTTTATAAAGTAGAAAGATGTTTTATTGCTTTTCTTATAGTAATTACTTGCACAGATAGTGCAATACCACTGCGTGTGGAAGACTGTAAATATAATCCAGTTCAAAAGGCTTTACTCAGTGCCATGGTGGTGTGAGCTGATAGCCAGACAGGCTACTGTGAAATGATTTTTGGTCATAGTGAGTTGGTTTTTGTATCTCTTTGAGTCTGCAGATCACATCTGCCCTGGCATGCCAGCGCCTTCTAACAAGATAGAGTGGGGTAAATGTGTCTCAGTGTTTCCTTACTGGGAAAGCAAACCCCTTTTAGCAGAGCTTTGATGGATACCAAGGGGCAGGGCTTCTGTTACTCCATTTGACTGCCACCAGCTCTCTGCTGCCTAGGACAATGCTAAAGGCTCTGCAAAGATGCATTTGCTTTAAATCACATTTACCCAGTGACTGCTTGAAGCCAATACACTGTTCAGACAGTTCTCATCTGTTGTAGGGCCTGACCTTCTCAAGGGTGATGTAAATGTAAACTGTGACTGATTCCCAGTTGTTTAGTGAAGATCTAACTGCAGTTAATTCCCTTCTGGAATTTCTCACTTTTTTGCATCTCACTGCTGTTGGTGTGCTGTGCTTTCACTCCTGTCATAGTCACAAATCAGTATATCAGGAGGAAGTGGAATTTATTCATCTGTTACGAAGATACTTGAAACATTTTGCCCGTGGCCAGGTGGTAACCTGGTTAATCATTTTCACCACATTTTAGAACTTATAAAATGTCATTTTTGTCCTCGTGAGAATTACAAGATGACCTAGACATCCCCAAAGAGAGCCAGTGATGTCTTTCTCCTACTTAACTTGAGCCTGGCTTCCTTCTGGGTCGCAGGATGCAGGAGCGGTGGAACCCGTGGGTGCTGTTCCTCATTCTGCACACTCAGAGATAGCTGTGCTGAGTGAAGCTTTAAGTTGTGCAGAGAAATGCCTGCTAAAAAGGCAGTCCAAACTAAGTTAGCCTGAAGGCTCGTTGTACCTCGGAGGCCATCAGGCTGCAAATATCTTTATTTAAAAGATGTGATTTGTTGTTAGATGGTAGGGTGACTTCTGAAGTGATTATAAGAAAGAGACTTCAACAAGGATTTGCATCCAAATGAGGTATTTTTTTGGCTGAATTTGCATTAACTTTTATCGTACTTTGCCTGTCTGTGCTACCGGGGAGCATAACCCTAAGACAACAAACCTAGAAGAACAGAGGGCACACAGTATACAGTGCAGGACCTAGTTTGATTCAGTGGATGGGAATGGAAACACACACCCCTCCCTCAGAGGGGAGGGGAAGGGGAGGGCCCTGTGAAGAAGTGCAGTGGGAATGTGGAGCCTGCCCATGGTATGGACAGGGCAAACACTCTGGGCTCTATGTCTGAACATGGATCAGAAAAGCAGTGTCAGAAAGCAGGGGATGGAGGGACAAAGCTAGCAGATGAGATGCAAAGAGAGCAATTCTCCTACCTGCTTCTTGGCATTCCTATAGGTAGTAGTGTTTTGTTTTGTGATAGAGGCATAGACTTCCACCCACTGTACAGAGAGGAAGAGGCAGTTCCCTCCGATCCAGAACTGGCATCTTCATGTTCTGTTCTAGCCTTATTCCCAGGCTGGGAGGAAACAGCTTCAGACTCTCTTTGGATGAGCTGGAGAGATATTGCTGGTAGTTGTAATCAAAGTTATTGTTTTACAGAAGTCTCTGATGAAATAGATGTGTGTGTATGTGTATATTGATATGTGTTATTGTGTATATGTGTATTTATTTATTTATTTATATTCATACACATACAAGTATAGAAAAGGAAATCTCTGTCATGTTTACATTGAGTTACCTGCTTCAGAGCACCTGCAGTCTGTCCTGCAAGTGTGTTCAGCAGGAAATAGCATTCTCTGTAACAAACTGTTGCTGTCAAGCAGTTCATTGAACTAAGGAATGAACAGTGAACTTCAGCTTGAATTGATTACTTTTTTTCTTTTTTTAAACTAAAATTATCATTAAGTGCTTCTGGTGTCTTGAAAGCTATGTGTAGAAAGACATTCCAAGAGAATCCTTGTGCAAACATCTAAGTTTTTATCCTAGCCCTCATTGTGTGGTATGCTGGAAAATATTTGAAATGAGCTGCTGTCATGCACTGCAGGCAGGGAGCTTGATGGTTGAGCTCTTCTTCCAGGATGCTGTTGAATTTGTTTGCTTGCTCTCTTAAGGTTTACTTCTTAATGTTGACACAGATGTGGTTCTCTGGCATTAATCACCAGTTAACCACTCAAGTGAAAAGGTAAATGCTGTCAGTGGTGAAATAAAAGAATCTAAGCAAGTATTTCTTAAGTCAGTCCTTATACGTAGTTGGATAAGAGATTAGAAACAAAAAACAAAAACACGAACACAAACAGATGGACTGATAGCCTGAAAATTTTATAAAACCAAAGATTTATGTATTTAAGATGCTGACAAAGAGATTAAATGGAGAATTGTATAGCTTCCATGAGGGCAGGTATGACAACTTAGTTAAGTTAAGGTGGTGGGACTTAAGCCTGAAGCACAGGTGCAACCTCTGTTAATTAGCTCTGATTATAGAGACTGTTATTTATGAGTGCTGTCTTCTCCAGATCAGAAAACCCTCTCTTCTTCCTTGGTCTTAAAGGGGAACAGCAAACATGAAAACAAAGAATTCACCACAGTGAAAATTCACAAACAGCAAAATGTTGGCAATATTGTAAATGGTTGTTAGGCAGAACTGGAGGATATATAAGGAATAGTTTCTGCTCTGCAGCAGCTTGGCATCAGTGAAGGTGTACAAGCCTTCAGTCAATCTTTTAAAAAAGTAAATTATTTTGCACCTGAAAGAGGCACTTGGTGAATGCTTCTGTGAACTCTGGGCAGTGAGAAGGATAAGGACGAGCTTGTTGCTGCCTAGGCAAAACCTTGATTCAGAGAACGGACATCTGGTGGTGTTCTGTCCTCTACTTAGTGTAAAAATGTGAAATACTTGGGCTCTGTGCTTGGTCCAGCACTCTGCATTGGGTGCTATGGGGCTATAACCTGGCCATCTCTGCAGAAGACTCCATTGCAGCAAAGCATGCGTAGGAGAGCCAGTCTCAAAGAACAGTGAGAATGGAGCAGCAGGAAAATGTCAGATTTGAATTGTGACCTTGTTGTTGGTTTAGCTGTCTTAAGGCTAGAAACTCTTTCTAGTACTTTCAACACAGCAGTAAACCTGGCACCAAGCTAGGTGGACTTCACGAAATTGAACTTAGGCTGCAGGTTATATGTTGTGGTTCTATGTGCTACAGAATTTAAAAAACATTTTCTTAAGAACTAGGTAATCATTAAAATGAAAATTAAAGACAGCTACTGTAGAACTTTCATGAAACAGGAGCATGAGAATGAGTGTACAGTGAGTGCACCATGGTATGTCAAAGGCAGTGGCATTATTTAGTCACCTTGGCTTCAGGGGGCTGTCTGTCTTGGTCTCTGTATGCCTTTCTTCCTGGATGAAAAAGCTGTTTGTTAGTGCGCTGCCTTGTAGGTACAGCAGTTGAAGAGGTTTGAAAGATTTAAGTAGGTAGCATAGTATTTTTTCTTTGCTCCTTACAGAGGAGATTTAAATGGAAAAAATGATCCACAGCAAAATCTTCAGGGTTGGAGTAGATGTGACGTGCAGAATCTTCTGCTGTCAGCTCAGCCTGTTCGTACATATGCTGAGTGTGGCATATTTAACTGCAGGTTAGATTGGGAGCTTGTAAGCTTTAAGGTTGCTTTTTCTTTTTTCTTTTTTTTTCTCCTTTCTAGTGTTTAGTAGCAAAATATTAAGATAAAGATATTAAAATAGCAAAAAGGTTTTATACTCAAAATCTGTCATGCAGTCTTCCTGCCACTTTGCATTGCTTTGTAGAGTTCTCATGAGATAACTGGTACTGAGACAAATTTAACTTGATTTCTGCTTTGGTTTGAAGGAAGAAAGGATGAAGATTGTAGACTGAAAGAAAAGTGCCTTGATAGAATCTTTAATAATTCAGTCACATAGCCCAACATTGCAAGAAGCCTGGCCTACTGGAAGTTGCAAACATGGTACTACTAGGAAATGAACACAGAATTGCTCTGTTCCTTTTTACTTTCTTAGGGAGAAAGGGTAAGGAACAATTATTTCTAAAGAGAAGGACCTGATCCGGGCAGGTGACCAAAACCATGATGGTGGCTGTATGCTTTAAATAGAACATCCTCTTTCTGCCTGCTTTGATGTGGATGCTTTTTTTTTTTCTTTTTAATTCCTCTTTTTAAGTTACTTTGGCTATTTCTATCTCAACCAAATTGTAATCTTTTTTCCCTTTTTTGTTAGCTACTTCGTGACAGAATAAAAACTGGATGTGAGTTGTGCATTGGGAAGGGATTGATGTGTGCTTGTGCAGCTTGTGGCACTATGAAAAACACAGGTGCAGCTGCTGATGATGTTTGCTAGA
Organism: Odontophorus gujanensis; assembly: GCA_013399175.1. NCBI lineage: Eukaryota > Metazoa > Chordata > Aves > Galliformes > Odontophoridae > Odontophorus > Odontophorus gujanensis. The sequence continues at coordinate 10,584 of VXAB01000215.1, forward strand.
AGTAGATTGAAAAAGCATGAAAATGAAATTGCACTTCTGCAGAGAAAGCCTGTTGTAAAACTGTGGGCCAGGAAGCAACTCCGGAAGCAAAGACTCCAACTGTTTCTACGGGACAAAATGAAGAAGCTCCTTCAAGGCCAGGCAGATGAGAATCCAAATCATGCTCACCACTGCCAGCTCTCTCCAGTAGAGATAGAAACGGACATGTTTGTTTGTGGAATGAAGAGGAGCTCGGCAAGCACTGAGTTTTCCACTGCCGGAGGTGACTTCCATCAGGATGGGCAACATGATACCAAGGGAGTGAGTGAAGTGTGTGTTGGTGAGGTGGAACTGAACTGGGATGGCTATGTGAAAATACCATGCTCGGTTCAACAGAACAAGAAGGACCTGGAGGGAAATTCTACTGGTGGTGTGATGCAGACCTCTTCTGAAAGAAAGAGTAGACTATCTGAGGGGCAGGACCTTTCTTCTCTGAGCGTAACAATGAGCTGGAGGGAGATAGCTGAAAGGCAAGGGTACTTTCCCCAGGAAAAGCCTACTGCATACAAGAGTCACAGACGGCAATCAAGAGAGCGCTCAGCAGATGTCGTTGATTATATTGTTAAAGAACTTCAGGGAATAAGTCGCATCCAAACAGAGATTGCAGAGCTCCGACAACATCTCACTTTGATAAAAGGCTCTGTGGATGAAGTCTCCAGCTGTGTGGATACTGTCCTGAGTGAGATTGAAGGCTTGCAAAGTGGTTCCACTGCCAAAACTTCAGGTACTCATGCTCGTGAGCCAAACAAGGAGGTACACAAGGAAGAACCAGTGTTATATTTTTATGGGATTCCAGAAAAAGATGGTGAAAACACAGTAGAACTTATCTGCAGCTTCTTATCTGAGTATCACTGTTTCAATGGTATCCAGTGCAGTAAGTATATAAAAGATGCTTATAGATCAGATATTGGTACAGGCAAGTCATTAACACCAAGACCAGCAGTTGTGAAACTTGTCAGTTGTGAACAGAGAGACTTTATTTTACAGAAGTCTATTATTCTGCAAAGCTCAGGGGTCCGGATCACTACCAATGAAGAACAAAGGAGGCAGAGTGGCCAGAGAGACCACAAAGCAGATTCAGTCTCTTTGCAGTCTGGCTTGAAGAAAAATAATTGCAACTCAGTGAGTCTTGATGCATCTCAGAGAGCTGATGCAGCTGAGCACCTTCGGACTGACTCATGCCAGGTTAAGAATAAAAGCACAAGTAAGAAAACACAGTGTGCAGGGGAGAGATTTGATTCTGTGCAGAAGTCAACTTTGAGTAAGAAAAGCAACTCAGTATCCGAAGCTGAGAAGGAAGCACAAACAATAAGCTGCAGTGGGCTGTCTTCTTATGAGAGTGACTTTCATAAGGCTCTTCATGAAACTCCAAAAAGCCCTCCTCAGGTGACCAGTTTGGCCAAACCAAGCGATGGAAATTATTGCTGCTCATCTAAGTCCTTGGGTCATGCAAATCAGATGTGTGCTTCGAGCAGTGGAAATGAACACAAGCTTGATGCTGGGAGTGGCACTGAGAATGGGTCTTCCCTTCTAGGTAAAGATGAGAGGATAACTGCAGAAAGAATTGAAATAGACTACGATACTCCATACAAATGTACCAGTGTGGAGAAAGTTGATACTCAAAGAGAAGATGTTTCTAGTGGAGTGACAACCATTAGCTATGATTGTACAACAGATGAACTGGCTGACAGTAGTGACAGCTTGAAAGATATGATCCAAATGGACCTGAATGATCAAGATCCAACTGATCAGGTCTTCAGGGATGTCCTGGAAAATTCTCAGTATTTTCTTGATCATTCCCGGGATAACATTGATCTTGTAGACATGAAGTTTTACACTAATAAGCTTGGGAAAGCCATTAATCACTTCAGGTCTGCTCTGCAAGTGGTGTTTCACAAACTGGAGACAAGTGATTCTGAAATGCTTCTGGAAAATGATAGTGGCTTACAGATGGATGATGACAATACACTCATGCTGACCAGTTCAGGTATGTGTGGCAGCTCTGACAACTTTGCAGAAACCCCTCCCAGCCAGTCCTCTGAGAGCCAAGCGAACACAACTGCCAATAGCGAAGCGTCTGCTCAAATGCAATTTGTTCCTTCCAGTCTTTCCTCTGTTCCATATGAGCCTCCTGTTTCACATTTGATGCCAGCATCTGACTGTGAAATTCCTCTTGGGCAGCACTCACCTCCTGATGAAAGTGGAGTAGATGTGAACTCTCTACCTGAGCAAAACAAAGAGTGCAGACCCATGAGCCTTGAGAAGGTGTGTGCAGAGACCATTTACCTGAACAAATGCATCAACAATTTCAAAAATGTACTGAGGGAAAAGAGACAAATGCGTAGGAGACTCATAAAAGAATTAGCACAGGAAGGAAACTGGATTTCTACTGAGGAGACAAACTCAGGTAAACAAAAAAAAATGTTTTTGAGGAGATGTCCATATCTGGTATTTACGTAGTCAGTAATCAACGTCTCGCTCTGCTGGTGGACCATTTATTAGAACAACTGTAGAAATTAGGAGACAATTATGAGGGCAAGTGCATGCGCTATACAACAGTATTAACAGTAACAACAACAAAAAAAACAACCCTGAAATTGATTGTACAACACATTGGAATGCAAATTAGTAAGCTTCAATTTTTTTTTTATTTTATTTTTTGAGAGAGAGAGAGGGGGAGGAAGGAAAATTTGCAGTGCGTCTTCGGAATAGCAGGTGTTAGGGTTTTTCATCATAATTCGTGACTTGGTTCCTTGTTAAATATATTAGTTAAGATGTGGTAACTAAGTGTGCATCTGAGCTAAAAGTAGCTGGATGTGCAGTTTTAGGAGTTGAGTGGTTCTAGACTTCAAGTGGCTTCACCACAAAGTGGGAGTTCTCAGTGTTAAATCTCTGCTAGATGTTATCCTAGTAGAAACTTCAAAAAAATAAAAATAAAGACCTGTATTTGATGCTGTTTCTTTAATTTGTCCATGAGATGAGTTATATTCCACCTCTGTGAGGCTAAATCCCTTATTGCCAGCACAGATAAAGAAATGCTTGACCACAACAGGTATGAGCTGATACAGCAGTGGAACTATTCTTGTTAACCAGTTCCTGAGGACACAAGGGATGGAAACGACCGACATGATCTAATGGGCTTTATTTTGACAGGCCTCAGTTTGGTAAAACCAAATCTAACGTTGGAATGTAGGTCCACCTGCCCACTCCCTCTCCTGGCAGTAGGACAACTTTCTCAGTGACATCTCTGTCCAAATCACTGCAGAGTTAAGAAAAGAGAGCTAATGGCTACATGTCTGACATAAACTGGAGCTACAGCTTGAAATTTTCCTTATTTACATCCTCCCTGCATCCCATATTTTATTCAGTTTTCTCCTTGCAATCGTGAAAGCTACTCAGAATAATCAGTAAAAGTTGTCTCACCCTAAGTATTTTTTTCCAGTGACTGTGCCTTTGGTGGGGAAGAGATCTGTCAGTCTGTATTTGACTTTTGCACTAGCGACCTTCTCAGTTATGCAGATCGTAGGGCTTTCAATAAACTCTTTGCTTTCTTGTTTTATTTGAGATCCTTTTTGTGAAGTGAATTTGAACAGTAGCAGCTTTTTAATGATCAGAACACTAGGATTTGTTGTGGAACTGATGTATACCTATTTCTGTTTGTTTGTTTGTTTGTTTGTTTGTTTTCAAGGATTTGTGTCACTCAAGTATAAATAGTAAAGATGAAAATGAAGGTCCATTTAGAAATCTGTATTTCCCCCTCCCCCCCCTTATTTTTGGTAGTGTTTCCTAGCACTTAGATCCTGAACATTAGTTCTGGCTTTAAGACCTAGGGAACAGGCAGCAATTTGGGTTAGCTTTTGCCACACTGCAACAGAATACTAAAATAACTTATTTCTGAGGCATCGCTGCCTGTGAGAGAGCTGTTCATCTCTGCTGTTTGAGCATTACAGGCATGTTCACAAGATAGCCAAAATAGTTAAGAAGATCACAGCTGGACTTTGGTTTCTTAAATCTGGCTTTAGCACAGATTGGCGTCCTAAGTCTCTCCTGTTCCATCTTCCTCTGTAGTAATTAATGCATCAAAAGAACTGATATTTTGGTAGCTTTCTAGTAAAAGTATATGTATATGGTAGGTACAACAGCTAAAGTTGCAGCAGTTGGCGTAGGATGAAATAACAATGTCGGAAGAGAAACCAGAGGAATCCAAAGAAATTAAGAGCAGTGAGGAAAAAAAGTGATCAAATGATGAGAAAAAAGAGAGTACTTGGGAGGGGGCCTGGGAGGGATGCCAGTAAATAAAGCATCCTGACCATAAGGTGAGGCAAGGGAGCTGGGGGCAGAAAAGGGGAGGTACAGGGTACTCACTTAGCAGGAGCCAGAGTGAGAAGAGGAGATGACAGTATTGCCAAGGGCTGTAGAGCAGGTCAAAATCAATCATACAGACTTTCAGTTTTGGCAAGCATTTTCTGGGAAAATGAAGCAATAATTTTATTTATATATTAATTTGTTGCCATTGCTGTTGCACCCAACCTAAAATAAGCTTAAACCAAGCACTTAGTTTCTTCCTTTGGAAAAAAGCACCATATTCAGAATGCAGTGAATGAGGTGATTGTATCTTCTCTCTTTTTTTTTTCTTTTTTCTTTTTTCTTTTTTCTTTTTTTTCCACTTTCAGATACCTGTATATGCCTTACTCAAAGATATTATTATTTTTTTAAATGTGTTTTTAAGTTCCTGGGTCAGGTCCTCCAAAAACCCAGTTTTGCCTCCTGGCTTTCTGGTTCTGATCCTGATCTGCTATATTACTTGTTCTTGTTTGAAAGCTCAGTTCAAGGTATTTTATTAAATGCATTTGGCAGTAGTCTGCATCAAAGGAGCAGATAACAACTTCGAAGGTGTTAGTATGTCTGTGCGTTCTGGTGACTCAGAGATGATGCACTGGCATAAAGGTTTGCCTTATTTATAGATGTACGCAGATGCAAATTATCAGAACAATTTAGAAGTTAGCAGATGCGTGTAGATAGTTGCATTTAATTTGAAGGAAAAAAAAAAAAAGTTCCTCTGAATATATGAGCAAATTTTCAAAATTTTAACTTGGAGGAAAAAAAACAAGCAAATGAAGTGAAGGTGGTTTAACTTTGTTTATAAAAAAACAAGCAGCACAACACAACAAAATGAAACAGCAATTACAAAATAACTGACAAGGAAATCACAACCAAACCTCCCCTGAAATAACAATGAATGCTCAGAAATGAAGTGGTTTAAATGGGTTTAACCAAGGTAGCTGCTGGTGATGGTACTGTGAGCACACCTCCTGTAAGAAAATGCTATCAGAGGCAAAATAATCCCGTATTTCCGGAAGTGAATGCAAGATTCATTACTCATTTTGTTTCGAAATAAGCTTGACTTATATTTGAGAAGCTCTAGTACTGTCAGACCAGTAAGTTTGGCAGTGGTCCATCTGTGTCAAGGGTTTATCTGTGGACTAAGAATGAACTAAGAGAACAAGCCTTAAAAACTTGAGTAGTTTACACGTGCACACTGGTGGCTTGCTACAGTTGAGCTGTTGGATTCCATCGATCCTCAGTGTTTTCCAACCAGGGACTGAAGTTGGATTTTCCCTGCTCAGCACAACTATTCCATGGCAGACCCAAGGGTGTGATAAGTTCAGCTTTCCTGCACTCAGACACTTCAGTGGCTCAGGAGACCACAGGAAGGAATCTGGTTCAAATACAAAGGAGATAAAAGCCAATAATGAGGGAAGTCTGAATCTGCCTTTGGAAATGAGACAACTGAGAAGACGAAGTCAGAAGAGACTTGGATTTGAAGGGCTTTGAGGGGAAAAGAAGTAGAACTGCTGCCTGTGTGAGAATGTTTTCCTCCATTAGCTCACAAAGAAGAGGCTTGCAAGGTGGTCCAAGGGCTTTCACAGAATCCCAGAACTGCTGGGTTTGGCAGGACCTCTATGTCTGTATGTTTCAGTCCCTGCTCAAGCAGAGACACCCAAGCTGGATACCCAGCACCATGTCCAGCTATCTTCTCAAGGTCTGCAAGGAGAGGTCTCCACAGCCTCTCTGGGCAACCTGTGCCAGCGCTCCATCACCCAGACAACACAGAAATGCTTCCTGATGATCAGAAGGAGCCTCCTGTGTTCCAGTTTGTGCCCATTGCCTCTTGTTGTGACTGGGAACCACTGAAAAGAATTTCTCTTGTTGAGAATCCATGCAGGCACTTCTTCAGGTGGAAAATAGAGTTTTTATGTCAGCTACAATCCAGCACTTCGTTTGCTGAAGTAATTTGATTTCTCCCTAGTGACTGAGTTAAAATAGCTTCTCTGTTTTCTTATCTTGGTGATTGCTTGTGTGTAATTACACCCATATAAGCAGTGACTTTGAGAAGTTATTTTAGCTTTTAAACCAGTTTGAGTGGCCTTTCTTGCCATGAAGGCATTCCTTCTACCCCATCTTTCATTGCCAGCTGAGTAATATGAATCTTCTGTGTAGATACGGAATTATCTGATTGGAAGACTTACGAGGTAACACGTTTGTACCGGAAGTTTTAGCATGACTCTCATATGACTTTACTAGCCCTGAAATTGCCTATCCATAAACATGAGATTTAGTGTAGGAGGCTCCTGGTTGGCTTTTTTTTTTTTTTTTTCTTTCTCAGGAGAGAATTGCCTAGATTTATAGAACTAGAAAATATCTCCTTGCGTTATGGTATTTGCAAAAGCAAAATGTGTTCCGTGGGAGCTACTGGTTTCCTCGCAATGGGCAAAATGTACAGGGGGGCGAGGAGGGAAGGAAAGGGGACGCTTCAAATGCAAATAGTGGATGTACTCAAGAAGGAAGGGGGGAGCAAATCTGTTCAACTTTGTAATAAATACAGGTTCCCTCTCAAGTGTGATAAATGGCGTCTCTAATTCTGCATTAAGATTATTCTTGAGATTTATTAACTGAACAAGAACTGTAACTCTGTAAAGACTGGCTCTCAAAACCATATGTTCTAATGCATGTGCGGTTACGGGTGAAATTGATCACGGTTTAATTTGAGAGTAGTTGTTAGAGATTAACTATTGAATGTCCCAAGGAGTGCAGCTCAAAACTCTGCTACACAGATGTTGTATCAATTTGCAGCAAATGTTTTCTCTGAAATGGATTTACAGAGCTCACAGCAGAAAGCTGATCTATTAACTTTTCTTCCTCTCCTTCTTCTCTTTTTTTCTTCGCAGAAGGAGGTAGAGGAGAACTCCAGGTTGTACGTGTTGTCCCTTCTAACCAGCATCTCTTTCTGAAATTCCTGTGTGTGCATGCCTTGTCTCCATGTAACCGATTGCTCCAGCTGAGGCCCTGGGATTGAGTTTAGCATGTTATGGTTGTCAGAGGAAATGTTAACACTGACTGTGGGCTAAGAGTCTGTTCAGTGCATAGGACCTTGTACAAAGAGAAAACACAGATGCTTTGAGTCATCTCCCTTTGCTGCTCTGTGGAGTGCATGTGGTGTACAGAGGCACTACTACCAAAGTACAAATGCCTTACTTTTTATTTTCTAGTCTCTCTATGTATGAAATTGCTTTGAACCAAGTATTGCCTCCTTTTATTTTTTTATCAGTTGCATTATTTCATTCCATCTCTAACCATTTTGTGCACTTGCAGCGATCAGAGTCATAAGTGCTGTAGTGGGCTCTAATACCACAATTAAGCATGACTGTGGGTACTGGGAGATGTCTGCTGTGGATGCTGTGCCGTTTGAGCTCTGTGCTGCACTATGAGCAGGGCAGTGCTCAAAGGTAGATATGAGCTGCCTTATCAGCTAATACTAGATAATTAGCTATCTAATTATCAGACATAGCTATAAACCGCCTCTCCAGTCATGGTCTTGTTGTCTCTCTGCTCATCATGGGCAGTCTGTGGGCAACAGGGGACTCTTTCCTCCTAGGAAGATCCACAGAATTTTTTATTGACTGCTGCATACCTCTTGTTTCTGTTCTCAGCTGTACCTCATGTACGGTAATTTCTCTCTGCTGAAATCTCAGTTTACATTTTTATTCTCTTGAATATAAACAACATGGGCTGGGTGTTTGCTGTGCTTCTGTCTCTCGCTCAGCTGTATGAATCGGGATAAATTACCTTCCTGGGGTAGACCAACGCTGTGTGGCTTTTTGGCTTCTGTGCAAATCCCATCCACTGAGTTTGATGAATTTTCATTTCTAAGCTTTACTGGCTGACATATCAAGAGGTTTGATTCGTTTTTACTGGCAAATGTCCATCCAGCAGTGCTTTCTTGGAATTGCAGAGATATCTGGAATTGGTGTCAGGTTCTGTCCTCTTCTGGCTTTGTGCAAAAACATTGCAGTCTTCTTTAGGCAGCTCATCTTTTGTGTGGGAAACTGGTACTGGCAGATCCATCAGGTGGAGCAAGCTTCCTCTGTGGCTCTTCAGTTGTTTTCTGAATCAATGCTGTTGCTGAATATGGTGATTTCAAAATAATCCTTTTGCTTGTTGCAGCTTTGGATCCACGTAAAATGCAGCATACTTGAATCAATAAAGACGTTTAACCACAAGACTGACTACTTTAATTGGGATGATTTAGCTCAGTCTGATTCTGCTAATACCCTTGAAGAAAGGATCTAATTAGGCATGACTAGAAGTTTAATTTAGACATTGAAGCAGTTGCTATTTGTTATAGCCTGATACAGATTTATCTACAGCTAAATTTAGGAACTTACTGAGTTTCAATAACCAAGCATGGTATTTGAAAACAAGTTAAGATGATTTTAAAAACATACAAGGTCGCTATGTTGAAATAATCCAGCTTTCCATATTCAACATCTTTTTGTAAGAGGACGGTGTGCTGGGCACAACACTTGAATGTGATGGAAAGTTGCAAGTTTTAACTTCTGTGTGGTCTGGGAGTTTGCTAGCAGTTCTGGGGATGTTCTCCCAAAAGGAAGAGTTTGTGATTTTATTTTCACTCTGATTCTGTCTGTTTCGAGGCTTTCTGTCCCACAGAAGTAGTTTGTTCTTTCGCTGAAACATCTTCCTTTATATGAGATAAATGGTAAGATTTACATATTTCAACTTTGTTAAATAACTTATCAGATTACTTGCAATCTTATCTACTGCTTTTCCTGAATAAGAAGTTATTCTGAGAGCTTTTTTAGGACTTACTGAAGATTGTATTCTCTATGACTGAATACTGTGACTCAAATGATCTTGTCTGTTGGCCTTTTTAATCTACGGTCTTAAATTTGTAAATTTGATTGTGGTAAACAGCTCTTGGTTGGGAAGAGACTTTAATTACTTGTAGAAGACCCTTCAGCAGCTGATTGAAGCACCTTTTGTTATGAAGTAGCATACTTCATTACTGGAGTGACAGGCTGAGGAGATTTGCTGGACAGTGGATGTAAAGTTATCATCCATCAGCATCAGAAATAGAAAAACTGGATAGAGAGGCGATGGACTGTTTCTTTTATGTTTACCACTGCCATCTTTTCAGTGCTTCTTCATGCACCTACAGGAGATAAGGAAAAAAGTAGTTGAAATTCAGATTGACCATACTACTTTCAGAAAGAGATCAAGTGACAGAGCTGTGTAGAGGAGTGAACACCAGATGAAAAACAGCTTTGTCTGTGACGTGGATGTTCAGGTGTTAAACATACTGACATTGCCTTTCCATTTGTTTAAAAGGGCAGTGTTGAAAACTCACAGTGGTCCAGATGTTCTTTGCATCTGCCCATTGTTTCCTCTGCTTGCCCAGGCTCTTGGCAAGCTCAGCTTCTGTCCTGGGACAGACTAGAGCATATCTGTGACTGGCAAAAAGACTTAGAGCAGCTCCTGGAGCACTCCTGCATGCTGGACAAGTGCTGCCTTTGGAGGATGGGAAACTCCCTAGTGGCAGCAATTCCACCTGAGCTACATTGCCATTTTCCTTCAAGCGAAGAGGAATTCATGAAATGTTCCTGCACACAACAAAGGTATAAACTATGAATGTGTTTGTTTAACTGGCGCTCCTGGAGATGCCTGTTTCTCTGAATGCTAACACTTGTGGGTATCACGTCCTCTGGTTCTTCAATATATGTCACTGCTATAGAGGACTGCAAGAACTTCTAGGTGCCCTTTGGCAATATGTAATATGGTTATTACCTCATATGTGCACAACCTCACTTCTTCCTTTAAAACTGCTTGGATTTGGTGTCTACATCTCTTTTTGAAAGGCTACTGCAGAACTGTCATGGTTAGGTGCCTAACTTTTATCTTCCATTTATATTTAGCTTCAGTTCTTCTTCTATGCTGTATATGTTACCCTCTAATGAATAAATATAGAGAAAGCTTCATTTTTTACAGTAAGATGTCTGCCCTAGTCTTCTTATGGCACTGTCTTCGCACCCTCACACTGGTTTTACCATTTTTCTATGTGAATTCTTTTTACTGTGGTACAGAATAAGATTCTTCGTGCCTTTCTGGAGGAGCCTTTCCAGAACTGTACAGTGGTATTTATGCTTTCATTTCTATGGAGATGTTTCAGTGGATGTCGTCTGTAGATGATGCTCTCTCCTTACATGGCTGTATCATAGTGGCTCATGGCTATAGTGTGATGACTATGACGCGGGTCTGCTATTACCTGCTTTTCTTGCACTGAGAATCTACTTGAAAGCAGTTTTTTAGGACTCTGACCTTGCTATTTCTACTTTGTTTAATCCTCTGTTGTTGCAATCTTCAGCATCATCAGGTTTTTTTTCCATCAGGGTCTGACTTCTGTTCTGTATTGATAATTCTCCCATGTTTATCATCAGCAGATCCTTCTTACACCCACCAGCTTCCCTCTTGTGTTGTCCATGGCTGGCTCAGCTAGCTGCTTATTTACCCACATTAAAACTCCCCTACTCCTGTTCAGCTTATCCAGCCTTATTAATGTCACATCATCACATCAGAGCATTTTCGTTGAAATGAAAATTTGTTTGGTAATTCTTTGTACAGTTTAAAGAAAAATGCTTCTTCAAACAAAAACTGATGTTTTCAAAACCTAACATACACAGTAAAACACTTCATCCTGTTTTCTGTTTGCCTCCGTTCTTTCCTTCGTGTTTGCTCTGAAGCCTTTCAAGCTGTTGAGGCCAATAATGAGCCCAAGCTAGTTTGGCTCATGTTTCCTTCCTTCCCCCACAGCTTTACTGCACTGGCTTTTCTCCAGCCTTAAGGCATCAGCCCTTGTTTGGTAGCTGTCAGGTGCTGATTCTCTGGTGTTTGCTTGGGAAGAGTGCTGCCTGATGCAAATTAACCTCTTTACTTTGTTTTCACTTGGGGGTAATTCCTGTTCCCACAGAACCACCACCTAATTTGTCCCCACATCAGTATTATCATTTACTAAAAGCTTCTTATTTGTTTTTTACTGTTTTACCTGGGTGGTTTTTAATCTTCTTCCTCTTCTCATTTCCTTTCTATTTAAATGTTCAAGATACTTGGCAAAAGTAATGAAGATAAATGAACAGAAGTGCAGGTTATGTGGACTCCCGTCAATTTTCATGTTGCATTTATCAAAATCTGGGGGATGGAGGTTTGTTTGCTGACCACGCTTTCTGCCCTTCCCCATGTCTGTGGACTCTACCATCCTCTGCTGACTCTCAGCTGCCTGTAGGAAATGATTATTTCTCAGATAACAAAGCTTTCCCTGGACCTTTTATTTTTTGTTATTATTTAATTTTTTTTTTTAAGCAGAAAAGAGTTCTTGGTACTCTTGTGGTCTCAAAGCTGCAATATTGCCCTTACTATTTGTGATCTATTAATTTGTCTACTTAGAATTTCTCATATAAACTGGCTGAAAACCCCTGTTAACTCTAGTTCCTTTTGCCAGTGTGCATTTCTAGAGTGTTTACCATTCTCAGTCATTCAGGACCCACTTCAGCTGAACACCATTGTCAAGCTCTGTCCACTGTAAACTTCTGCTCCATTTTACAATTGTTTTCTAGTTACAGCTTTTCCAAATGTTCAAAGGCAAAATTAGGAATGTCTGCCCTGTGTGCTCTGAAGGATCTGATCATGTTTTCATCATGAAACCCAGTCTTCCAACCCACAACTGAGCCAAATCCCTCCATAGGAAATGTAGGTTCCAAGTTTTGAGAGCACAGCTTGGAGAAATGTGGAGCACACTATTTCCTGCAGAACCCTGGTGCACAGCTCTGGGTGCAGAAGCAATGTGCCCCAGTGCCGGACCATGAGTTCAAGCTCCTGCTGACTCTGTCAGCCTTGCAATCACAAGGAACAGCTGGAGAGCACATGGAATTATAGATAATGTCATGTTGTTCGTGCATGTTTAAAATACATAAAAATATGTATCCTTCAGATCTGCCTAGACTTGGAGTTCTAGGAGTAATGAATGTGGAGTTTGGGCTTTTGGTGATGTACAGGTTGAGACCTCAAACAGAAACTTGTTTTTCTTGGTTATTTCTGCTTTTATTGGGAATCTTCATCTGACACCTCTTAACAACGTGAAGTTACACAGCTCACCCAAAGCATAGGACAAAAAAAATGAATCTTTGTTTTCGAACTGGGTTCTTTTATCTTCTATATAAGTATAGCTTATTTCCTGGATTCCTTTACATTGTGATGATTCTCAGGCTGTGTCCTGTAAGTACTTTGTTTTTCACTGTGTTCACATTGCAGGCTCTTGACAGATGTGATTATCTAAGGTTGGACTGTTAGATATTAGTGTCTTGTTTAATCCTGTTTGGCTGCTGGAAATCAGCTTTTTTTTTATTTTTTATTTTTTGCCAAGTGCGGAATATGTGAGCTATAAGCTGGATCATAGGTGCTTCCAGTTACAGGTAGAGCACCTTCCCCTTACACAGCAAACTCTCTGTTGCTCCAGTTATATGGTGAATGTTTGAGCACTGCTCTGCTTTAATTGGTCTACTGAAGGTTTTCAAAGAAACGAAATGTTGCTCTATAAATACACTCCTATGAGAACATAGGAACATGGTTTGAATTCACGAATGTACATCTTCATGTTGCTGCATGTGGTGGCTTTCATCATACCAGGAGATCACAGTTCGCCTGCAGCCATCTTGCAAGTGATGGCTCTTGCCTGTCAGTTGCTGGGAATTAAATAACTGCATCTGAATGAGTGAAGCAGTAATGGGACTGTCTGGCTTAGGGGGCTGAGAAGTCTTTAGATTTGAGCATGAACCAAGCCCATAAATGCTTGCAGAAAATACACTGCTCTATCATTTGTGCATTTTGTAAAGGTGTTTACTGTGTCCTCATTATGACTATGTTTGTGTAAGTGGTGACCTGTAGTAACAGAAGCTCTACAATAACTCATGCTTTTGTTGGATTTAAAAAATAAAAATAAAATAAAATAAAAATAAAGAGATGGTGTTCAAGGCTCCCTTTTGGAAGAGGAGGTGCACTGAACAGGCTCTTCTGGTTCTGGTGTCCATATGACCATTGGAGGTGCTTGAATGACTGTTGGAGTGCATTTGCCGCATGCAGTGTGGTCTGTTATCCTTTTCTCAGCATATAATCTGAATATTTTTTTCTGGTGTTTTCAGAAACTAATTTAAAATTGTATTTTTGCCTTCCCCCATTGAAGGGTCAAGATGAGGCTGATCCCTCAAAACCACCCTGGCTTAAAGGAGGGTAAGTGCTATTTTGAGTCCATGTTTCTCTTTGTTTACAGTTACAGTTTGATTTAGGCAGAAGCAGCACTTGTAATGTGTTTAATAGCCATTTTCAAAGATAATCAGATAGCCATGCCTCACTTAGGGCCAGTCTGCCTCTGTATGTTGCAGTTTCCTCTTGAGGTGGGCTGTGCAGCTCTTCAGGAGATTTGTGGTTATGGTTTTAGATGCCGTGTGTGGTTTCTAGTATGATGGGGACAAATGCTTATGGCAACAGTACTAAACAGGGCATGCTGAACACTATAGTCTTTTCCCTCAAGGTAACTGTAACTGATTCAGGCAGGTGTAGCTCAGGAAAGCTGCTGTGCCTTTTGATTTTAGGGAAAGGAAAAAAAAAAAAAAAAAGAAGAAAAGAAAAACAAACAAAAAAAAACCAACACCTAAAAATAGCTTTGGGAAAGTCTTCTGTCTTTGCACTTATTTCTGTGGTCATTGTAGCAGTCAAATCTGCAAAACTGGAGTAGCTTTGGAGTCATTGTAGCCTGCCATTTTTAAAAACAGTGATCATCATGCCTCTTTCAAACAGGTGAGAGTGAGAGATTATGTTCTTTCTGCAACACAGTAGTCACAGCAAATGAAGCAGACAAATTTTGATTGCATGTAATTTCAGCATGATAATCTGCATAATAGGTGCCAGCATGGTAGCTTCCCTAGCATCCTCCCTGGAAGGAAAGAGCGACATATTTTCTAAGCTGCTGGGTTATGTGCATTGTGTGTGATTAGAGTGATACGCTTCGGTGGTGGTGCACTCATTAGGAACTGATGTAGCAGCAGATTTGTCCTGATATCTCAGCAAGAGCTTGGCTTGCTACATGTACAAGTTAATTCTCGTACTACTGAAGTAAGTTTTCCTAATAAAATGCAGGTAAAACCAGAGGCTTCATTATATGGTTTTCTGGTTTTGGAATCGCTGTTCTGTAATGCTGGTTTTCCCACAAAGCTTCCTCCACACCTGCAGATGCCTGAAGCTGCCTAGCAACCCCATGCTTTCTTAAGAAGCCCAAGATTTTGCTGGAGAACTGGCAATTAGCAGGAGCAGGAGACAGTGATTTATTCTAACTATAAACAGCAGCTTCTCCTGCTTTAACAGGGAGCCAGAGTTCTGAATTTACTGGTTTACTCTCACAAAAATTATTACCTAGCCTGACAGTTGAGTATTACTGCAGTCTTGAGATACTTAGCATTAGTTTTATCAGTTCTAGTTTTGTCAGACCACGTTTGCACTAGTCTTCTGTGTGAGATTTAATGAAATAAATGAGCTAATATAGTTTTGACAAAAGTTTGGCTTATTCACTGCGTCCCTGCATGCAAGAGATTTCCAGAAAAGATGGGTGGCAAACCATTAATTCTACTGTAAGACATACTGTGGCTTAATTAGTCACAACATACGTTAAAGCACTTAAGTTCAGAGCTCTTCTTTCATAAGAAGATTGAAGAAGTACTGTCCTTTGAGGGAGGTAATCATCTGTCATCACAATCTTTCCTCCCTTAGATTTTCAAGATTTAATGTAAGCATCTGTATGATAAAGGTCATATTAAATGATGAATACATGTTTCAAACTTCTGCAGTTTTAGTGTAATGCAAGAGAATCTTCTAGTTTGTGATCACTGGCTTTGGAACTAGAGCTTTTAAGAATAAAAGTACATTTGGTATTAAGGAACATTTTCTGGCTGTAACATCTCATATCTGTATATTTTATTTTGTAGTGCAAATCGTGTTCTCACACAGAGATGCTATTCAGTCCCCAGTATAGCACCCCATAATAATGCTATAAATATTATATACTTGCAGGGGAGAGTTACCCTATTACATATGAATCCATGGTGTACGTATTTGAAGCACCATCAATATTTCTGTCTGCGCAAACACTGTGATTTTCTTAACCAAGGTAGAGATTGTGCTAGAACAGAGTCTGAGGAAGCTGACAATACAAATCAAGTCATTTTAAAAATTAAGAATCGGTGCTGAATTATTTAAAAATAATTACCAAACTAAAGCAGGTTGTCCGAGCATATGACTACCTAGATATTAGGATACCTCTCCACAGTGGAAAATGTAAGCACCTTTCAAATATTATTCTTCTCTCCCCGTCTGTCTTATAAGTGATTATCTTATTTTACAGGTAGAAAAGCGTAAATATTTTGCAGCAAGCAAACTAGGCATGTTTCTCAAATACAATAACTTCTTTAGGCTCATCTTGAATTTATAAAACATTGAACTTTAGTGTTCTTCTTTTCCTCTAGGAAACATCAGCGTCACAGTTTCCTTTCAATTAAATTAGAAAAAAAAAATACCAAGGCAAACAAGAAATGCTTCTGGAAATCCTGTAGAAAAAATAGTGTTATTTCCCAACTATGCTGTTATAGGCATTGACTCTGGATTTTTATTTGTGACTATTTTGTCATATCTCTTCTTCTTTCATATCTCTTCTTCTTACAGACTCTCTTCCTTTGTATTTTTGGCATTCTTTCATCATTCCAGTGATTTGACCCAAATTTTTGACCTGAAACTTATCATTAAATTAAATGCATTGAGATTCAGATAATTCTGGAATCCTTTGCATTGTATAAATAGTCATCTGTGACACCTGTTTCACTCCAGAATAGTATGGCTAATATCAGAGAGCATTTTGTAGCAGTAGGACAGCAGATAAAACTCTTGTTTGATCTCAGCAAGACTACTGAGTTCTCATGCATATATTTATTATTTGCTGATTTGGGTCAGATTTTTCTATTATTGGACAGAGGGGAAGTGTAACTTGAGCAAAAGTTTTTTTCTGTAACTATATGTTGGAAACGGGGATAGCCTTTAGTAAAAACACCATGTGGCCTTGCTGCAGGGATTTCCAGAACTAGAGAACCCTTTTTTGTTCTTTCCCAGAGACTCCAGTAGCTTAAATGAACTGAAATGCTGTAAATCTGCAGCTTTTTCATGCCTGAGTTAGTCTCCTATTCCCAGCTGTGGTGTCTGCTGTCACGTTTTGCTGGCAGAGTGGCACAGCAGACTGTGAATAGCTTTGGTTCGTTCTCAGGAGCACAGAGAGCTATGCACAGTGTGCATAAGCCTGATGTTGCAAGCAGAGGTGAGGTTCATGTTGCTCACCTTCTCTCCAGACTTATTCATCTGGCAGCAGCTGGCAGCTCAGAATGGATCAGACATGTCACCCTCCTACGCACAGTCAGAAAAGTCAGTTTTACCATTACAGCACCGTGGCATGTTACTTACATGCATCTTTCCCACTTTTGACACAGCCTTGTGCTAGGCTGTGCGGTAAAATTCTTCCCCACCCTGTCATGGTCTGCTGTTACATAGATTTGGGCATCGTTAGTTTTTTCCTAGTCTTTTCTGTTTGTTTGTTTGTTTGTTTGTTTTTAACTTTTTGGCCTTACTGAAATGGGATGTGAGTAGGTTCTGCTTGCCCACGGAAGACAAGCTCCCTGTTGTGTCTTATCAGTTTACCAATTTTCATGCCATACACAAATTTGCAGTGGGAATTTAATTTCCTAGATCATTCTTAAAAAGTGTGCACGTGCATCTTTTAGATGAGCAGTGTTGCAGTCCCATAGTACCTTTTCTGGTAGAAGTGGTGTCTTAAATCATTTTGGCTAACTGTGGCACATCAAATCAGAAAAATACACAGTTTAAAGGCACTAACCCTTTTACAGAGACCAGTTCACCACCTATCTGCAAAAAGATGTGTGCCAGCATGGTGCAGAGTGAAGATGGATGGATGAGGATAGTTTTCTTTGCACTGGTAGCCAAGCAGAAGACCTCAGAAAACATACTGTTTGTGTTGCTAAACACCTCTGAGCTAAATTATCAGGCCTTCAAGCAGAAGTCTACATCTATGTGACATTACCAGTGAACAGCACAATTCATATACAGTTATTCAGGCTGTTCTCATCAGGAAATAATGAGACTATTGTGTCTTGTTTCTGCAGACTCTGAGTGTTGCTGGCTGGGGTGGCCCTGTTGCTTCCCCACCACTACTGCCAGCAAATGGTAACTCTTGTCCATAGAGGCCTGAATGACTTCAACTGCTGAATAGCAAGAATGGGCACTTTTATAAAAACTGAAATAGTCTTCTCCTTTCTCCTCTGATGTCAGGTTTTTCCTCAGATAATTATATAGAGCTTGAGGTCTAGGGCTGAATATGCTCTGGCCTTCAGTCTGATGACAGGTAGTAGTGTCCTGGCTCTGGGCTGGGCCACTTTGACATGCTCCCTCCCATCCACTGACACAGGGCAGAAACATCTATGTGGTTGCATATGAAAATAATAAATACTTAATTTGTACTATATATTTATGCTATAGACTTTTGCTTTCTGAAGTATCATACCAGTTCTTGCTGACTTTGCTTTATCCAGTAACATGTTTCCCCCATGCTCCAAAATGACAACCAACCAAAAAAACTTAAATGAATTAAATTGAACAGATGAGGGTAAAGAAGGACTGTAAACCATGTATCAGCTACTCCCCTAGATGGCTAGTTCTGCTGGTAAATAAGGATTTTTGCCAAATCCATTCCTCACAGAAACTGTGGGTGCAAGCCTACTTTCACATGCCAACAGCAGCCACTGCGAAGCACTGGATGCTCTGCAAGCATAAGCAGTTTACTCAGTCAGTGAGACCCTCAGTCCTGAGACTGGGAAAATGACCCTGTTCTTTTCCTTTCTTTGTCTTTCTTATCTTTCTTTTCCTCTTTTCTTTCTTCTTTTGTCCTCTTTTCCTCACATGTTAACAGCATTGTTTTGTTGCATTTAAAGTGAACTGATTCTTCTTGACTAACTGTTACATTAGCAAAGAGGTTAATGATCTAAGAAAGCATTTTGGTGTCTGTTTACCATCTCTCATTGCTCTTGAGGATTTTAATCCTTTTTTTCCCCCCTGAATCTGCAGGCCTGCAGGTGGTCTCTATGGCATTGACAGCATGCCCGATCTACGCAAAAAAAAGCCAATTCCGCTTGTCAGTGATCTGGTAAGAGATTTTTCTTCTGCCACACAGTCAATGGTGCAAATAGCTTTAGTTTTTGACGTGTGGTAATGTTCATTGTCACTTGAAGAAGTTGTAAGTTTCCTGCTTATTTAAATTAATTCTTAGAGCAAGAGTTTGGTAGTTAGAAAAATCTCAGTGAGAATGAGGTGTTTTTTTCATACAGTGTTTCATTCATTTGGCAGAATTAAGATATTTTTCATATCCATTTTCCCTCTTATTCTACTTAGAGTATTGGATTAATTTTAGGCCTGGTTTATTTAAATATATTTTTCTAAAAGTCACATACTTTGTGGAAAGCTATAATGTCCATGTGAGGTCTGGCAACTTATGGTAGGGTTGGAATTTGAGAGGATAGATAAATGAACATAATATGCTTGAATTTTTTAAAGCAATTTGCAGTATTGGCGGTAGGCTCTGAGGAAGAAGCACAAGAATCAAACAAGTAATGAGGGCAAGCTTCATATGTTTGTGTGATACAGTGAAATAAGGCTTCTGTGGGACAAATGGCTTTCTGTTGGTTGTGTATTCAGTACGTGTAGCACATTCCTAGTTGAGAGAAATGCTGTAACAGCTGAAAGACCAAAGTTTCCATATCCTGTAGTTTCTGTGGAAAGATGCATACAATTCTCTCTGACAGCTCATGCATGGGAAGCATAATGTGTGTCCTACTAACTGCTTGCATCTTTTAAATCTGTGCAATGATGGCATTAACTTGTGTTGCTTCCTTTGAATGCTCTCATTCACTCTCTCCGTAGGCCATGGTAAGTGGAGCTAAAGACTACCCATGAAGTCTTCACCAGAAACAAAAAATATTTTACCTTCCCTTCACTTTATTTGCTTTTAATTTTGAACCTACGGCACTGTAATGCCTGCATATTAAATACTCTGTCCTGCTACATCACTGATGGAATGAACTGTTTTGGTCTTCAGATAGCATAAATCAGAGTGTAAATGGAAATTTCTGATAGAATTTGAGGATTCCAAATTAGATGTTATTGGTTTTAATTGCCTTCTCTGCTGTCATCTTTGTATGGCAGTGTTAGGAGCTGCAAAGGCCGGGTCCTGTGCTGCTCAGGGCTACAGAACAGTATTGCTGTGGCATGAAAGAGGCAGTTTTGAAGCAAAAATGCTGTTCATTGTATTCAGTGATGGCCAGTGAATGTGATTGCCAACAATTTCAAACCTGTTCTCCTGACCCACTATGTTCTTTATCCTATCTGTGTCTCTTTCAGTGTTGTATTTTGCAGTGTTGAGTAAGTTTTACACCTGACAAAAACCTCATTTTGTTCACAAGAAAAGTTAAACATAGAAGAGAGTCCCATATAATTAACCTTAAGCAATAAGTGTTACCATTGCTACCAGAGCATAGAAGTGGAGAGGTGAGCCCAGTTTTCATTGACAGATCTTGCCAGAGAAACAAATAAATATTTTCCACAGTGAGACTGCCTATGGGCAGATGAAATTAAATTGGAGGTCCTTCAGAGTATGCGTTGACTTTTGAGATGGGAAATATGAGACGTGTCTCTTAGAAAAGCAACTTTAATGTACTAGACTACTGAGTTGATACCTGGCATGACAGGGTGCTGTTGCTCACATCTCTGCACATGTGGTACTAGTGCATTTTTAGATATTGGCAGTGAATAACAAACTTTGTTCCTCTGTAGTCACTGGTTCAGTCCCGGAAAGCCGGAATTACCTCAGCAATGGCCACCAGAACATCTCTCAAAGATGAAGAGCTGGTAAGTGGAAGAACTGCTTAGCTCATGTTAATGCTTTTAAAGGGAAGTTAGGCTCTCTGGGATGAAGTATCAGCTTCACAGTCTAAAGATATAGATTCAAAGCTTCGTACCAATTGTTTACAGAAACCAAATGTAAAAAATAAAATTTAATGTGTCTGATATGTCTCTGAAAAGTTCAGACTTCTCAGCTATCTTCTGTAGGAGGCAGTGTGTGAAACTTGCTTTATGCAAGGTATCCCCCATCCACAAACTGTAATTCATTTCTTCCATCTCATTTGCTTTCTTTTAAATGTCTGGAGAAACATTTTTGCAAGGGTGTTCTCTGCTAACACTTGGGAAAGTTTGATAGATTTGGCTACTTCAGATGTGGGACTTATTGCACTGCTCATTCCTTTTCCCAAACACCAATGTGATAACCAGCAAAAATAGGTTTAGTCACCTTCCTGGATGTTGGTTTCTGTGTTTTCTTGTCTTTCAGAAATCTCATGTCTATAAGAAGACCTTGCAAGCCTTAATTTACCCTATCTCTTGTACAACCCCACACAACTTTGAAGTATGGACAGCCACAACTCCTACCTACTGCTATGAATGTGAGGGGCTGTTGTGGGGTATTGCACGGCAGGGAATGCGCTGCGCTGAATGTGGAGTCAAGTGCCATGAGAAGTGCCAAGACTTGCTCAATGCTGACTGCTTACAGAGTGAGTAGTTGCTTTGCTGCTTTCTGCCGTGAGAGGTGTAGTGAAGAATGGCTGTTCAAAAGTGCTGCAAGAGCTTTCCTAAAAATGTATGTGATACCTCATTGGTCAGTGAAGATACCTTTATTAAAATGACTGTGTATTTTCTGTAAGTACGTCATTAGGCTAAACCTGTCCCCATCAACCTGTTGTTTATTTTTTATTTGTTTCACCTGTATAATATGTTTAATCTCCATTTATCAGCTTAAGTGGTATGTTTGCTAGCATATCCTGCACAGAGAAGAGGCAGTGTGCTGGGTGAGTAGGCTACTAAGATGGGTATCCTCATTTCTTCTGTTCTTCCAGCCCCAGTATCCCAGGCAGTTTGTTTGTTTAAACCTTCAGCCTGTGATAATGTACATTTTAAGCTCTCCAGAGCAATTGTGAGCTTCTGCTTAGGGATTACCATCCATGAATTTAGGTAGGATTCTCTGTACCAAGTGCAGGTTGGTAAGGTGTGCCTTGAAGCTGAATCGCTTTAGAGACCTGGAACTGAATTAGGCCAGATGAAAGGTTAGATTATAAGAAATGTTTAAGTGTCTGGGCAGTATCTTATATTCCTACTTGAATTTCTGCTTATCTTCATTTTCTGCAGTGTTCAAAATTGAGCCCTGTCTTCAAAAAGGCAAAGAACTATGACTTTGCAGAATAAATGAGCCCCTACACAGACAGTGGAGAAGCTAAAAAGGATTTGATTTTTTTTAAAGAGTCCATTTAGGCATCTGGATTTGTCAGATCATTTTTATTTGTTCTCAGTTATACGTTCCTGTTTGAGAGCAAGTTATCTATATGAAATATATCTAGATATATAAGACATGATCAAGTTCTACTGTACGTGTTAAATCTTGAGTAGGGGTGTCGAGCTTCTTTTATTCACTCTCAGTTTTCTTGTCATTCCGATTTGATGGAAAAAGTCAGGACTCTGAAAAGTCTGTGAAGTAGAAACCAGCTTATTTCAGATATGTGCTGGCATTACAGGAATATAGAGCTATATCCTGTACCTGTTATTTGGAGAAGCCAAGTAACTAATATCCCAGGAAGGGATACCAGTGAATCACAGGTCATGTGTTTTTCTTACGGCTTATCCTGATGTCTTAAGCAGAGTTGTTAATGCTTGTATTTTGGATGTCTGCAGAGTATTAAGTCATAGTTAGGACAAGGGCTATTTACTATGTCTTATTTGACAGACTTAGCTGATAGTGATGATACACCTGTGTTCCTCAGTTACTTAGCATTCCTAGATTCCTCTTTGAGGGCTACAAAGGTGATCTTCAGCTTTCTGGTATTCAAGCAATTGCATCATAGACACTTGGATTTATTATGATAATTTTGTGACTAAGGAAAGGGCTGCTAGAATTCATTTGATTTAAGGTAATTTAGTTAAGCCATAATTCATCTTTAGGATAAAATCTGATGTAGAGTGCCAGTTGGATTCATGATACTAAATGGTGTCTTTCAGTATTTGAGATGAAAAGCTGCTAATATGTGTACCTAGGCTTAATTCAGATGTGCATCCTAGATGTTACCATGTCATAATGAAGCTGTGATATCTCAGTGTGGGAAAGTGCTATTGAGAGCAGAGGAAAATGGGGTTTGCACCAGCAGCAGCAAGGAAACAGGCAACAAAACCATCCAGAGGAGAAGTAATGAAGTCAAAAACAATAGAAGGAAAAGTAAATTTGAGAAATCATTAATGTCTAAGAGGAAATATATTCTTGCAGAGTGCTGTTGTGGCAGTTATGTGCAAGAAGGACTTCAGGGTGGGAAAGAATCTGGGCAAAGTTCAAATGTAAAAGGGAAAATGTGTGAGAGTGTCTTGAGATAGGATGGTGTATGCAGGAGCAGGGGCAAGACTGAGGTGAGACTGTTTCAGGAAATGAAGAACAGCCATATGGGGTATGTCCTGAAATCATCTTTCTAAAGGGATGTGCTGGACCCCAAGACAGAGGTGTTAAACACGCAGTGTAGAGTTCCTATGATTCTGCTTTACTTTTGCAACTTTCCATGATGTAATGACATTCTGAGCAGTAGATGCAGTACTTAATGGCTGTCAGTGGTGGCTCAGAATTTGTTTAATCATTGTCTGAACTTACTTATGCCTGAACTATGATGGGGAAGAGAAGAGGGAGATAAAAAGCAGGGGGAAAGATGGTCTGTTTAAGCTTACTGTTTATAAAATAAAAAATGGAATAAATTTGCTTTAAGACAATTAAGGTTGGAAGATAGGAGACTTCAGTGATGGGAACAGGGAGACACTGGAACAGTCTCAAGAATAACCATGGGAGCAGATTATCTAATCTCTGGTTGGAGTTAAATAAGTTTGTGCAATGGGCTATGGGATGTGATGATGACAAGCGTCTGTGTACTCTTCAGTAGAACAGAAGTAACAGCTGGAACCAGCTCTACTTCTCAGATACAGCAAAGTATATAATTAGATCTTTTTTTTTATTTTTTTAATTATTGAAAAGATCACAGATATTTGCTTTGCGTTTGTTCTTTAAAAATGTAAACACAAGAAACAAGCATGGAGAGTGTACTGGGCTCAAAATGGGTGAAACACGCATATAACTAGAACAAAAACCAGTAACAAATGAAATTAAAACACATTAAACTTCACCTGCTAAGATAGAGATATGGAGAATGTGAACCAGGGCTATGAGGCTACTGATGTAGGTGTAGAGGGTGTTGTTAGCCAAGGTGGAAACATGCAAGTTGAGGATATCAGTTTCATAGTTACAAGGCAGAGAAAAGGTAGTGTGAGAAATTAAGAATTACTGAGACTGATATGTGGACGTATGGCTGGGCTGAAAAAACAAGTAGTACTGATACTAGAAGTCCATTATAAAGGTTTTTCAGGAAACTGTGATATTTGTTTTGACATGGTCATGCTGAAATTCCTCTCACTGTAACCCACAAGTTCAGAAGAAAATGGAAAATTTATTCAGGTGGGTTTTTTTGGCATTTTTTTTTGTATTTTTTTTTAAGAGTTTCAAGAACACAGAATGTGGGGCCTAAGCAATGGTTTAGAAATCCAATAGGTCTGAGACTGAAGTTTCTTGTATGTTGAACTCAGGAAGATTTTCTTCCTAAAACAGTTTTACTACTACTGGCGCTTTGTTGTTGTTGCTGTTATTTTTAGTAACAAAACCAAAACAAACAAAACAAAACAAAAAATCTATGTTGTCAAGATGTATTTTCACTTAATCCTATGTAAGGCTTTCACAGAATGGAAAGAGCTCTGGAAGAGTAAAATGAATTTCCAGGATGGTAGCAAGTTCAATTCAGTTGGTTATGCCTTCATGTCTTGGGATATATCCTCATTCAACTCTTGACAAGCCTTCCAGAAAATGTTGTGTTGGAGTAAATTGAGTTTTCAGACCGTTCACAAATACAAATCCATTGTCTATACGTCAAAATTTTAGACAGACTTCAGAATCAGGATGTGATGTTTATCAATCTTCTGTGCCTCAGTGCTTTTCTCTGGGACGTGAATGGATCTGTTTCCTCAAGATTATGAGAATTAAATTAGGTTATTTCTTCTAAGGCTTGTTGTCTTACCGTCTATATTTTGAGGAACTGAGTATCTGATACCATCAAGAAATGTGTAGGACTGTTGTGACAGCGTACTCAAATTCAGCACTGCTTTGCTACAGTTTGAAACAAAATCCATTTGTCTAAAAGTGGGTGCTGTTTCTCTGTTGAAACTAATTTGCTCATCATGTTTTTGGGAATGCCTCAAAACCTTTGTTGTCTGGGAGGCAAGTAAGAATGTTTTTAGAAAGTATTCCCTGCTCCAGGCTGCATCTCGTGCACTACACCCGACAGAGATGAGGTGTGTAAACCTTTTATCTAAATCTTATTTCAGAACAAAAAAAAAAGCAAAAACTGCAACTTTCAGTCTCCCAGCTTTTAAGATCCAGCATTTTTTGGTTTTCCTTCAAGAACTGTGTGATGGGACATGCCATGCAGTTCAGTTCAGCAAGACTGTTCCCTACAATGACAATGCTTGAAATGCAGTAAGTGGGAATTAATTGTGGCATGTGTACTTCAGCTGTCAGGTTTATGGCACTGCTGGCACCAAGTTGCTACTCTGAGAGGGTTAAAAATCTAAGTTTCTCTACAGTAGGTACTGTGAAGGCATTATTCTGTTGATGGGGAACTTACCTTTTCAGTGTGAAATGATAAATGCTTGTTCTAGATGTGCTCTTTTTTTTTTTTTTTATCTTTCACCTATTCTTGGAGGTACTTGAGATCTGTGCTGAATGGGTTCACTTCTTTTCTTACTTGGCTGGAAATAAATGGAGAGATTTAAAATTCTTATATCATGTAAAACTTTTGGAAAAAGGGGTCTTTTATCTCTTGCCCTGGGCACTGGTATAGTGCTAACTGAAATTCAACCATTTGGGAAATGTTAATATCAGATGAAGGGGATGATAGATCTGTAGGAAGCCAAGAAATGCATTTTGAGAAGTAGGCAGAATTATGAAAAAGGTGGAAGGGAGAGACATTATACTAGCATGATAATGAGAAAAAGAAACTGCATAGTTCTGTTCAGTTGTTTGAAAAGCTTCTGCAAATGTATGTCGTTTTCCTATGGAGATGCCAGTCTAAGTCCACTGTCAATTACAGTTAAACCTGAGAAAATAATTTGCCCTAGAATATCGGAACCTGGTTCTTTGGAGAACTTGAGTATGAGGAATTGAGATCTCAAACTTCAAACTACTATTGAACATAAAATCCTCATTATGATTATGGTTATGCATGAGTGCTTTTTTTGTGTGTCCTAGAGTGATAAATATGGATAACTTCAGATATGAGGGCTGCGGTACTGTATGCCGCCCCACTGAGTTCTGGTTTGGCTCCTGGAGATTAGGTTCACTGATGGAATTGTTCAGAGCTTTTTGGCTCAGAACTGGAAACCTGGCGTGTTTGTTGGTTTTTGAATGAGAAACTTCTGTGTTGCCCTCTGAACAGATTGCATTCCAGAGCCTGATTCTGCAAGTGGACTGTTAGTGAGAGCAAGAAGTCACTCGGGTGATAATCATCTTGGCTTCTATGTTGAATGATGATTAGACACCATGGTGATGAGTGCTTGTTTGCTTCCAGAATCCTATGCAGGAAAATATTTCCACAGAAGGAGGAAGGGTACCTTTATTTGAAACTTGAATATCTATTTTAAGTTTCAGGAATATATAATTTCTAAGCATTATCCGCCTACTGAACAGCTGTCTTCTATCCTGACAGTTTCTTGACTTTTTCCTGTTAAAGCATAAGATAACAGCGCTGGCAGTTTACTAGTAGCTGTATCAATACCAGTCCCAATATAGTCTTATTTGCTTTCTGTTTCCCATTATAAATTGACTCGTGATTCATTCCTAGGGAGGAAAAGATAAGGAAAGCCCACTGCCGTTTTTATGATACTGTACGTGTCTATACACAGTATTTATATCGTGCCTTGCCATCTTATTGCTTTTTACTGCTTTAAAAGCTCAACCACTGGCAAAAACTTTTTTGCGGCTGAATGAATGCATACAATCCAAGTTCAGCTGCAGGAAAAACACCTTTTGCCTTCTAATGTAGTGGTGTGCGTTGAGTTTGTATGTGCCATGAGGATTTAAGAAAAAAATCTCTCCATCCTTTTCCAACCAAGTAAGAGTGGGGGGTTTGCATTGTGGCAATAATACAGACCAGTGTCACTTCAGAACTGTGGCAATTCTGGTCCCATCTCTGTGATGGACAGTGAAGCATTGATATTTCCAAGGTTACCTGGCTAATAATTTCTTTAGAAAATGTTTCTGAAATAGAGCACTCCACTGATGCATGACATATGCTCTTAATGTTTAATTTGATTCTCATTTTCCATAAAATCAGAAAGGGCAGGACAGGGTTTATTTAGGTCATTACAGAGTTCAGGATTCCAGGTAGGTAGGACAACTCATTCATTCTGGCCTTTCACCAAATCACAGAACTACAGAGTTGTAGGTGTTGAAAGGGGCTTCTAGAGATCACTGTGTCAACCCCCCCCTGCAAAGCAGGCTCCCTACAGTAGGCTGCTTAGGTGGGCGTCCAGGTGGGTCTTGGGTATCTACAGAGAAGAAGACTCCACAGCCTCCTTGGGCAACCTGTTCCAGTGTTCCATCACCCTCACCATAGAGAATTTCATTTGCATATTGGTGTAGAACTTCCTATGCTCAAATTTATGGGTGTTTCCCGTTGTCCTGTCCCCAAGGACTGCTGAAGGCAGGTTGACTATGTCCCTTTGACTCCCACACTTAAGATATTTATAAACATTAATAACATCCCCTCTGAGTCTTCTTTTCTCAAGGCTGAACAGACCCAGGTCTCTCAGCCTTTCCTCATAAGGGAGGTGTTTCAGGCTCTTTAACATCTTTGTGGCCCTCTGCTGGACCTCTCCAGGAGATGCCTGTCTTTTTTGCACTGGGGATCCCAGAATTGTATGCAGTACTCCAGGTGAGGCCTAACCAGGGCAGAGCAGAGGGGGAGGATCACCTCCCTCGACCTGCTGGCCATGCACTTTTTAATGCACCCCTAGGATCCCGTTGGCCTTCTTGGCCACCAGGGCACACTGCTGGCTCATGGCCAGCCTGTTCATGTTTTCTGTAGCTCTTCATACCCTGTGACAAGTCCACCTCCCTCACCAAAAGACCTACTTCTGTTGAAGCTGAATAGCATTTCTTATCTGAAGTTCAAAGTATAGCCCCTGGTGTAGTTTCAGTTCTGTATTCCTTTAATAAATGTTGGGTCTACAGCTGAATGATGGTCTGATACAAGACATCAATTTGGGTGATGGTAGTTCTTCACTGGTGAATAGGATCAGCAGGGACTGTGTAATTAATTCCAGTATTTTGATTTCATTTCATCTTAAGCCAACAATAGAAAACTCTGGGGATTTTTCTCAGATACGTTTTGTTGTACTAAATGAAATACTGAACATCAAGCCTCTGGCAAGTGAAATGAAAAAATAATTATCAGGTAATGCAAAGTTATGGCTTGTTTTATACTCATATCTTGAATAGTGTGCCTTGTTATACAGTGGCCTTAATGAACTTCTGAAACTTCAGTGGTCACAGTCTGTTCTAGACTGTGTTTTTATTCTTTTCCATTGGGATGGTGGAAATTATAATTGAGTTTTGTTTCTTTATTGAAGTGAATTTAGTAACGGTAAAAGATGTTGGATTGAAGGTCCTAAAAATGGATCTTTAGGCAGCATTTGTCACTACACACCTGATTGAACCTCCTAACAATGTTCCTGTTATGAGTGTGCAATTACAGAACCTAGCTCTGTTAGGGCACTAACTGCTGAAACTACTGTGCATGCAAAATAGTACTAACTCTCAGAAAGCTCTTCCAGGTAACACATTTGTCTACTTATTTAAGAGGAAAACAGATTTCAGTTTATTTGTGATTGATGGCTGCAGCTTTTGCACAGACTTGCTTTTGCTTTAGTACATATTTTTAATATAATTCAGTATTTGGTTAACACCTGGATCAAGATTGTTTTTCTAAGACCAAGTTTAGATTATCCCAGAAGAATCAAGCATACAAAACTAATAAATAAACTATTCTGAAGTAATACGTCTGAAAGTGTTCAGAGATCTTTTATCTTGATCTAACCATACCTGATTTAAGGTCATAACCTGAAGTTGCTTAAATGCAGACTGCGTGTAGAGAGGTTGTATGTAGTTTTGGATTCCTCCATTTCTCTTCATACACTGGCTTGTCTGCCCTGTTTGTTCATGTCAATGCCTGTGTTATCATGTGACAACATTCTGTGGCTGAGTTTTAACCGAAAATGTCAAAACTGAATGGCGAATTGACAACGAGAATGTTCTTGTCTCATAGTTGAATGAACTTCTAAATTTTGTGAGCGGTATTCGTGGGTCCAGAGGCCTCTGTTTTCTGGTTGCAGTTAATACATACATAGTACAGACCCCTGCTCCTGGCTCTTGTGTTTCCAGTTGCTAGATTCTGTACTTGTGCCTCATACTTACGATGGCCAAAAGATTTAGCTGTTGAATTTGATATCTTATAGGTGTTTGGGTTGGGTATAGCAACTACAATTTGGTTTACCTCCTTACAAATGAAATAAACTAAAATATAGGGAGATCCAGAGAAGCACTTAGGATGCCTCCAGATTGATGTTTATTCCAAGAAGAAGAATAGACCATACACTGTGCAGTGACTGTGCTGAATGGGAAGCCATGCAGAGCACATCAGTAAGGAATGCTGACTCTGTTGGCCCATCTGAACTTTTTCTTGGTACTGAGATTGCAGCCTTTAGACAAACTTACAGATGCTATTTGTAGTGAAGGATCACTGTCACCCTCTGACCACTTGCTCAAGCAGGGATCTATTTATTCAAAGCTAGGTGATGAGAAGTGGGGACATGCTGATGTCTGCTGTTACAGTAACAGCTTTGCCTTGGGTCTTTCTGAGCTGCAAAGTTGTGGAATTCAAGCCTCTTGTGAGGGGAGCAAACTAGACCCGGTCTAGGCACTCCCCTTCCAGTATCTTCACCCAGCTCCAGCTGGTTCAGATTTTCTTTTGTACGTGTTAAAATAGGGAGCTGACCATAAATGTCAATAGCAAGAGGTACCGTGTGAGGTAAGTCGTGGCTTTTATCCTGCCATCTCTATGCATCAGTGAAGCATGACTTTCTGTGTTACCATGTTTCTGATTAACTTTGTTTACTATCTGATGCACAGGAGCAGCAGAGAAGAGCTCAAAGCATGGAGCTGAGGATCGAACTCAGAATTTCATCATGGCCATGAAGGATCGCATGAAAATCCGTGAGCGGAACAAGCCAGAGATCTTTGACTTGATCAGAGATGTGTTCTGTGAGAGCAAATTGACACATGCTCAGCAGATGAAGACAGTGAAGCAAAGTGTGCTTGATGGCACCTCAAAATGGTCAGCAAAGATCACAATCACAGGTGAGTGGATGGAGGCCCAGGTTCATTTGGTCTTGTTTGAGTACTTAAGGCAGAGATTGTCTGAAGCTAGAGGGAACTGGCTTCTCTGAACTTTATCTTTCCATTCAGGTAGCAAATGGAGACAGATACTCGTACCCCAGGCACTGTAATACACCGTGGGCTGAGGCTCATCAGAAAAACTCTCATGAGTGTTGTTTTTGTTTTTCTGGATATTCTGAACTACTTACTTTTTCATGAGGTGTGTGGGCACATTATGTTGTTGGAGGGTGCTGATAATGCTTCTCTTTTCCTTCCAGTTGTTTGTGCTCAGGGTCTACAGGCCAAAGACAAGACTGGTTCCAGCGATCCGTATGTGACTGTTCAAGTGGGTAAAACAAAGAAGAGGACAAAAACGATTTTTGGGAATTTGAATCCTGTTTGGGAAGAGAAGTTTTATTTGTAAGTACTCTCTTTTTGTCTGTATGTTGTGTTTTCCCACACTGCCTGTATGTATGAGAGTTTTATTTCTGCTCAATGTTGTGTATGTCTCTGAAGAGCTGATGTCTGTAATAGTGTGCATAGTGCACAGATGTCTACCTCATCTTTCTTATTTTTGTATATATAAATTGTCTGGTCTATGAGCCTTTTTATATTGATGTTTCTAGAGAGAGCTAAAGAAAGGAAAATCTTTAACTTGGTAGCTTGTGTTCCTGGATAATAGATGTACTTTCAAAATTATTTGGAAGATGAAAGAGTGAAGTTTATATTAAGCAAACTTTCTGTGACCTACTGCTGTGACCTACTTCTGTTGTACAACCAACAGAGGATAAAGAAAGTTGTTTGTCACTTGTCTGTGACACTGCCAGGTTCTCTCTTTACTTTTGGAAAATCGATGTTATAGTAGCTCTAGGGATTATCTGCTTTCAAGATGAGCAACATATCCACATCTGAATTGAAAAGAAAGGCTGGAGGCACAATTTTTGTGTTTCAAATGTGCTTAAAAAGCTAAAGAGTATTTTTCCGTCCTGCTTTTATTGAATAAGTAAGCAGTACCCTCCGTTTATCATTGAATGTGTGATAACACCAAAGGGAGACCTAAAATCTAACAACTAAGTAGTTTCTGTAGATTCTGGGTAATCTCTTTCAGCCCCAAACATCTTTATTGTCTTTAACATGTAAGCTCTTTCTTTAAACCTTCTCACTCTTTGTTTTTCTTCCTTCTTTTTTCCTGAAACTGCATGGGGGGAGCTCTCTGCATACTGGAATTATGTTTTAGAATCAAGCTTTTGTCAACCCAGCTTTGTCCTTTCCATATGCAGTCCAAACAAAATTATTTTTAAAGTAGTTCATTAACGTCAGAAAGATCTCATCTCTATTTTGAGCAAGCAAGCCTTCATTTTATTCTTACTTTAATCCAAGGTAACACTGCTGCTTAGACTGTAGACAAGTATACTTAGGTGCCATTTGGTTAAGTCTAGTCACAATAGCAGTAAGTCTGTGTGGGATTCTTAAGGACCTTGATTTACCATGCCAAGTAGTTACCATGGTATTTGCAGTGTGTTCCCTTCTAATTTTAGGAGCTTCAACAAATACTGTGTTTAAAGATAGTGCAACGTGATAAAAGTCACAGTTTTAACGGTGCCACTGTTTAGATTTTATCACCGTATCTGTGATTCAGCAGATAATACACTATGGGGCATTAGAGCTGGTGCTACTTTATGTCTTGCCTATGTCTAGGTGGTTGTTTTACTAGCTGAAGGAGGTGAAGGAAGTGATTACTGTAACCAGATCTATTGCAGGAGTCTTTTTTAAGTATTGGCATCCGTGTGTTGTTTTATTGGTAGATGTCAAAGCTCACCATATGCTGTATGCAGCTCTGGTCTTTTACATGTGCATCTTTCTTTCTTTCTTTCTTTTTATTTATGGATCTATTTTCAGCTTACAACTCTTAAAATTGCTGAAATCTTCCCCCTTTCATAATCAAATGAAAACTTAAAGTATGCAGGCCAGAAATACCCATTACTTGACAAACTTTTTTATTGTCAAGACAATCCAAAGATTCTCAGCTTTGAGTGCTGAGGATTTGTATGTTGTTTTTTTAGAAT
Source organism: Odontophorus gujanensis (assembly GCA_013399175.1). Classification (NCBI taxonomy): domain Eukaryota; kingdom Metazoa; phylum Chordata; class Aves; order Galliformes; family Odontophoridae; genus Odontophorus; species Odontophorus gujanensis. The sequence goes on from VXAB01000215.1 coordinate 42,807, forward strand.
GACATTAAGAGTGGGAGAAAGGTGTGCTGGTATGTATTAAAAGCCTGCCTTACAGCAGACATTTGAAAAATGTTGGTGTTTGAAACACTTACATTTTTCAGTTATTGCAAGATACACCAGTAGAGAGCAGTCAGGTCAGTAGGTAAAGTATGCGTTAGTAATTGCTGTTCATTTTCTGTTTGGCTTGTTGGTCTTGTTTGTAGCTGATGTCTGTTATGCAATCACAATTTCAGCATCTTTTCAAAGGTTGGCTTTAGAGTTGGAAACCCATGTGTATCAGTTGTCATAGTGTTGTGTATATAATCTGTGATACGAAATGAGACAGTCTCTGTGCAGCTGAATAATACCATAATTTTTATGGACTCTATAACATGTATTAGAAGTAGTTTAAACATTTTTCTTAAAAATGAAGGCTGCAATGACCTATTTGAAATGGTTTGTCTGTGCTTATTTACAGTGATGGATGTTAAAGAACATTTATTTAAATACATCTTCAATATTACTTTGTTTTCCATATATTTTCATGGAAAAAAATAAATTGTGGTAGGGCTGACCCAATTTGGAAGTCCTGATTTAGAACTGTATTTTAGAAAGGGCAAGGTTGAAAAAAACGACTAGATTTTCATAATAGGCACTATTTAGGTCATTACTAGCCTACATTCCTATGGGCATCTGCTTAGATTAATGACCGGTTCTTGGAACATATTCATCACTAAGTGAGGTCTTGTTTCTTTCTTAATATTGTCTTTTTGTATATTTTCATCCTTAGCTGTAGAAAACGCATTATAAAGAATTTTTTACATCTTTCAATGGAGTTTGAAGACCTATGAAGTTTAAGGAGGTGTTTTTTTGCTCAGTTCAGAGTTTTGCAAGCAAACTGCAAGACTCTGCGTAAATGGTGCTTGGAGGATGAAGCTTGATAGGTAACTTCAGCTGTTGATGCAACTCCAAAAAAGGTGTTCTGTCAGCATGCACTAATGAATTGTGCTTCTCTTGATTTTACATTCCACTCCTAAAACAATCCCAGATTCCTTTTCTTATAGCTATACTGAGTAAACTAATAGGTAGCCTCTTCCGTTTGTTGCATAGTCTTGTCCTCTGTGCCTTGAGCTTTCTTCCTTAACTTGCTTGCCCTTAATTCTGTACAGCAAGTGCCCTACCTGCTGTTGGTGCTGAGTTACCTGCGTCGATTGCTACTTGAGAGCCAGATGTCTGCAGACTTTCCAGGAATGGCAGTTGGTTTGGGTTTCTTTTCTTCAACTAGCTCTAATTTTTCACCAAGAGTGTTGAAATGAAGAAGCATTGAAAAGAAAGCTGCAGAGCACTCGTTTCCCTAGGAAACAGCCCAATAATATGAAAGGGAAGATATTTTTACATTATTTAATGCAATTAAGACAAGACCTTAATTCTCCATGTAGATATAATTTAGGCTATCAGTGGAAAGTACAGACTTTCTGGTAATCTTGTTTTTTTGTTTTTGTTTTTTTTTGTGAAGACTGAATCTGAGCATTCATTTGAAAAACTACCATAGCAGGCAGTGTTTGGGAGAATGAACTCTTGACAACAGGACAGAGTTCTGTTCTAAAAGGAAAGCTGTGCACTCAGCTGGAGATTGGAAGTCTGTATCAGTTTTCCTCAGGAAACACCCGAGTCTTGACTATGAGCAGGAGTAGTTGGTGGATTCTAACAGTACTTTGCTATGTTTCTTGGCTTAGGCTCAAAATGACTCACTCATTTTAAAGTAATATCTCCTAGAAGTTGTATTGTCTGAATATATCTGTTCTCAAGGCGTTTATGGTGGGTGTGAAATTACTGCCTTAAACAGATTGCATTGTCAGTGGGCAGTTTGCAAGAGTCACGTTTATTCTCGCACTGCAGAACACTAACTGAGTTGAAGCAAATGCAGTACCTCCTGCCAGCAGATGACCAATATTTTACTAGGACTGGCAGAGCCACAGATGATAAACATTCATATTAATCCTTTGAGAATGGTGCTTTTGCATAGCTAGACACTACAATGTCACCCAAAATGTTGTATTTGGTTGCTCAATTTTCCATTCAGCTGCTGAGTGTATTATCAAACTCAGCATCTTTCAGTAATCTCTATGGTTAATATGACACTGTTTTCAGACTTGAGACCGCTGCATTTATAAGTGTAATTGTAACTCTGTGTCCTCAGGCTCCTCTGTTTATTGCATGGTAGGGGCAAACAGACAGTTTGATGAAATTCTGTTTGTTTCCCTGCTCAGTGACTGATGTGAAACTTAGATTTGAATGCAAAGCTGATGCCTTGTGGCAAGCACTTTTGGTGAAGCTGAGTTAATATAGCTAAGAATGTAACGCTCAGAATCACTTTTATCTCCTTTTTGTAGTTAGGAGAGCTGCACACTTAATTTGTGCAGTCAGTGTCTTAGTGCTGGGTAACAGCAAAATGACTGTACTTGTTCCCCTAAGAAATGAGCTTCATGCTAGTAAGAACAGAAAATTCATGTCTTTGTTCTTAGACAGCAACAACTGGATCTCAACAGCCTATTCTTGTGCTATCATGCCGAACTTACAAACTGCTAAGGATTTTAGCATTGTTCTCTGACAGCTCTAATTTTGCTTTCAGTCTATTCTCTGCCGTCTTTTTTTCTCCCTAATTGTGGAGTACTGACATTATTTAAAAATTAATGTGTTCTGTGAAGTTTTCTGCCTCCTGTTTCCATTAATGCTGGCCACAACAGAGCAGCCAGTTGGACGCTGCCATTTCAAGACACTTCCATCTGATCTGCGCCCAAATCTTCCTGGCATTTCCACCACACAAATTCTGTTAGATTTTCATAGAAGCAGAGAATGTCTTGAATTGGAAAGGACCTTAATGCCCACCATGCTCCAACCCCCTGCCATGGGCTGGTTGCCCTCCACCAGATTGGGCTGCCCAGGGCACAATCCAACCTAGCCTTGTGCACCTCCAGGGATGGGGCTGCCACCACAGTTGCTCTGAAAAGTCTGTGCCAGTGCCTCACCACCCTCATAATGAAGAATTGTTTCCTGAAATCTCATATAAATCTCCCCTCTTCTAGTTCAAAGCAATTGCTCCTTGTCCTATCACTACCCTAAGCTCAGGAACAGTTGAGATTGGATGTCTGGGGAAAGTTCATTACGGAGAGAGTGGTGAGGTGCTGGAACAGGCTGTCCAGAGGGGCTGTGGTTGCTCCATCCCTGGAGGTGTTCAAGACCAGGTTGGATGGGGCCCTGGGCAACCTGGTCTAGTACCAGATCTGGAGGCAGGTGTCCCTGCCTGTGGAAGGGGGGTTGGAACTTGATGATTCTTGGAGTCCCTTCCAACCCGTGCCATTCTATGATTCTGTGGTTCTACTCTGCTTGATAGAGTCCCCCTTCAGCCTTCCTGTAGGCCCCCTTTAGGCACTGGATGATTGTTCTGATGTCCTGCTCCTTCTGTGCCCGTTGTTACAACTCTTTGTTGGTCTTTTTCATGCTGATTCCAGTAACTACACTTCATTTTCTAAAAAATCATTTTGATTTTTTTTTGAATCTTTGCTCCTCAGAAGCTAAAATAATCACTAACGTCTAGTTAGCTAGAAGCTAAAATAATCACTAACGGTCTAATAACACTAACATAAGTCCTAACGTCTTGCTGTCTTCTTCTTCTGTCCTGTGCATTTTCCCACCTCCTGCACTCATCACTGCTTCTACAAGCTGTTCTGCATTTTCTGTCTGTTTCTACCTTTACAGAAGGTGTCCCCTGCACCAGAGATGGAACTATACAGACCCTTCCTGAGTCCCTTCCACTATTGCTGCGTCTGCAGTAGTGTGTAAGAGAACCTGCTCGTGGAACACAACTATATAAATATTCACTAGACTCCTTGAGTCATTAATAGTTTTTCTAAATTCAAGTCACAGGAGAACTACTTTAATCTAGGCTTGACTTGGCCTACTTTTAAATCCACTAAATTCTGTGGATACTTCTTCTCCCTTGCTTCAATTTTTTGTTTTCATGATGCCTGCTTCTTGCTTCTTGACTTTATTAGCCTGTCAGCTCTACAAAGTGGCAGCAGTCTTCCTCTCTGTGAGTTGCCAAGCACACAGCAGTCATGATTTCACTGGAGCCTCTGGGCTCTACTCTTCTTCAGGCGGAAAATATGAGAAAACATCATAATTTAACATCTTTATGTGAAATGGATGTGTTGTGATAGAACTGTATTGGCTTTCCACCTCCCACATCCATGCAGTGCATTTTAGAGACGGACAGGCTATGCCTAGTGGCAGTATTAGTGGAATGAAACTGAGGGCTGTGTGTGCCCTGCAGGGTTAACATGTTGGTAACTGAGTTGAGAAATTGTTTGAAAAAAAATATCCATGAGGATATGACACAAATGGCCCTTCAGAAACCCTTGTGGGTGTTTATCACCTTCTCTTTCTCCAGTGAAGATTCACCGTCCTGAGCTAATGGTGTCAGAAAGTTACAGGTTTTCATTTTGGCACTCTCTCTAAGCTTATTATCTTTTTTGTGGGTTACATAAAACTGGACATAGCATTATGGTTCTAAACTATTATCTTTTCTGGTAGGACTTCACAAACTTTAATTGTTTTTCATTGAAGCCACAGTTTCATGAGGCTTACAGCTTCGTTTTCCTTTAGCACTCCTGTAGTGTGGAGGTTGAATGAGAGTCCAGCAAAGATTAGCAGAAGAAACTAACAAATTCAGTGCAAATCTCATTGTTTTATTCCATCTTATCATGTGAATCACTGGCTTGAGAATGTTGTTAGCACTGTTTTTGGAAACTTATTTTTCTTTCTCCCTACATGTTTTGAGGACAAAGAGGCACATACCATCCTGTCCCAGACCCCTGACACCTTTTAAGACAGTTTTGGCCAACGTTTAAAGTCAGGCATAGCTCTTGAAGCAAAGAATCACATCCTACAATTTTTATGTAAGTAGGAGCTAGAAGGATACCAGTTATTAAATTCAAGAGTTGCTTGTTCTGTTTAGCCATCAGTTCATTAATTAGTGTGTGTGTCAGCATGCCAAAGTGTGCACATCAGAATTAACAACAGCTCTGCGTGCTTCCCATCAGCTGGGAATGGGAAAGGATCAGATGAGCTGTTGCCAGTGCAGGGGATGTGTATGGAAACTGCTTTTTTGGGGATAGGGGAATGGAAGTTTGGGGAGAAGATGTGGAGGTAGAGAGACTCTACTGGTTCTGCTGCTACTGCAGCCACTGGCTTCAGGCATAAAAACTTCATGGAAAGTACCAGTTTTTATTTTTCTTGCAGATTTTGTGTGCTGCTTCCTGAAAATGTTTCTTTATTTGATACCTTGAAGTATCAAAGTGACTTCTTTTTATATAAAGTGTCACCACTGCAAGTATCAGAAGAATATAGATATAAAAGAAAAAGTAGTCGTTTTCTGAGTCATGCAACAAAGAGAACCTGGTTTCTAACCCCTCACACTTTGAAATGGATCTGAACACGTTCGGTAGTTTCTTTCCTGTAATGAGGTCATCGAGTGTTCCCCCTCTCTGCATTTTTTTCAGAAAGCTGTGGGAGCTCAGCTGTGGGAGACTGGGCAGACTTCTGTGTGCACGCAGATCATTAGGAAATCAGGCTTCACAAAAGTGTAGCAAGAAATGGGGCAGGCATTTTTAGAAATCTGCCAGCTCCTGTAGTAACGAAAGGGAAAGTTTCAACCAACAGAATGTGTTAGCCACATTTAGGGAGTTGTGTGGCAGTCACTGATGGGAAGCTGTTTCTATTAGAGTCACATAATCACCAATTGGAAAAGACCTCCAAGATCATCCAGTCCAACTGTCCACCTACCACCAATATTTCCTCACTAAACCGTGTCCCTCAGTACAACATGTAAATGTTTCTTGGACACCTCCAGGTGACTCCACCACCTCCCTGGACAGCTTCTTCCAGTGGCTGACCACTCTCTCAAAGAAGTAGTATCCAACCTGAATCTCTCCTGGTGCAACTTGAGGCCTTTCCCTCTAGTCCTGTGGGAGAAGAGGCTGACCCCCACCTCACCACAACTCAGGGAGTTCCAGGGAGTGATAAGGTCTCCCCTGAGCCTCCTCTTCTCCAGACTAAGCAATCACAATTTCCCTCAGCTGCTCCCCATACGACCCATCACAGCTTAGCTGACCTTCTCTGGGCACACTCCAGGGCCTCATCCAGCTCATCCATAAAAAGACTGAACAGGACAGGCCTTAATACCAACCCCTGTGAAACACTACTTGTGACCGGTCACCAGCTGGGTGTGACTCCACTCGCCACCTCCCTCTGGGCCTGGCCATCCAGCCACTTCTTTACCTGGCAAAGAGTGTATCTATCCAAGCCAGACTACCGGCTTCTCTAGGAGAATACTGTGAGAGACAGTGTCAAATTATTGAAATCTGTGTAGACTACATCAGCAGCCTTTCCCTTATCCACTACATCAGGTAGAAAAATTGTTGTCGTCTAAACCCAAGTAACTTCAGTGTTGGTGGTTCTGTTTTGAGGCATGCTCTGGAAGTGAACTGGTGTTGACACAACTGTCTTTCTTCTCTGAAGGCAAGCTCTGTGGTTCCTGCAGACTTACTGGGGATATTTTATGGGTAAGCCATCAGCCTAAGGATTTCAACTGCTGTCAGTGAGTGATAAGGCACTCTCTCTGGCATAGGATCAGCATAAGGAATACAAGTTGAGCAGTCTCTTAAAAACAAAAGAGAAAATTGTGGTAAAGTAGAAAATTCAGTAGCTCAGTAAATGTTACTGGTAAGTTTCCTATGGCACTTAGCAGTGAATTATGATGCTGCAGCCCAAGCAAAGGATGATAGCCATTTGAGAAGTGTGGGACAATGCATATTGGACGTAAGGTAGATTTAGAGCCAAGCAGTGAATGTTTTCTTAAGGGAAAGAGCCGATTTTTCACTGCTGGTAGCAAACTAAAATAAGATCAAAGGTGTTTTGACGAAGAGCTGCAGTACCAGAAGCTGAAATCTGAAGAAGTCAGGAGTTAACTTTCTGGTGCTTTGTAGATGTCACTGTGTACCAATCTGTGTTTTTAGGTAACTGTGTCCTGAACACTGAGGCTGTAGGGTACTACCAAGATGTACATTACTGCGCTGTGTCAGGAACAGAGGAATTCTTTTATGCACTTACACTGTGTTGCCAGTAGGTAAAGTAATGTGCTCAGATAAATTTGGGAGCTACAGAGAGCACCATTCCGAACATTCCCAGCTTGTGTGCATTTGCTGCATATTTTTATCAAAGGAAGATATCCTTGAAGTTGAGGAGGAGGAAAGAGAGAAACACTGAACCATCTTTCTTCTGATCTCTAAATACAGCTTTGATAGCACAGAAAAGGAAGGGAGAAGGAATGCTTTCTGCAGTGATCAAAGCTGCCTGGAATTGCCCCTAACTTTGACAGTGTAGCTCCCAGATATCCATTTTTGCTGGGAAAATCTCTAGAAGCTGCATGGATGTCTGTTAGCAGTCGTGTATCACAGTAGCAGCCGTAGGAGCCCAAATGATTTTTCAGTAGGGAGCATGCAAATACCAATCACTGCCACATCTTATTGACCAGACTTGGCATATCTCTTCTGACCCATTTCTTCCTTCTCCGTGTTGCTTAGCAACAGATGCGGCACATTGATGTTAAAAAGGCTGGAAAACAGGCCTTCAGCAGAAGTTGCCCGTTTTCATAGGTTTTATTTCCTTGAGAGCAGGCATTTGTAGTTGTTATGACCCTTATCCTGGTCTCTTGCAAGCATTCACATTGCTTTGTTGTATGTTATATCCTGTAGATGAGCAGAGCTTTTACTGTAAGGTCCTTCCACCCACTTCTGACATCTGGGAGCCTGTTTGCATCTGCACAAGATGAATGAGTATGTAAAGACAGAGGGGGCTACAAATTCTGCCTGTGCGTTAAGGTGAAGCATGCAGGTTCAGCAAAGAGTAAGCTGTATTTTTAATGGAATTGTCCTTACTGATTTGCTGAAAGCACAGAGGAAGTATCAATCTGAGCTGTGAAAAGTAGGCATAATCAATTCTAGTAATTAAATACCCACTTTGCAACTATTGTATCCCACCCTTCCATCCCATGCACATGCAATGTTTTTATCATCTGATAATAATATATTGTATGTTAGTGCACTACTGCTTTGTGACTCTCGAAGAGAACTACCTCCACCTCAATTCTTTATCTTTCTCTTATTTCAAAATATAGTGAAAAGTGTTTGTCATAGGCTTTGGCCATGTTGTCCTAGATGCTGCATTTCCACAAACAAAAATTGCCTTTAACACCTAGAGCTGAACAGAAGATCGTGTTTGGGGAAGGCAAACAGAAACAAGAGAAGCACGTATCAGTGTTTTTTGGACCATGCAGGCTGACTTTACTAGCCTAGCTATCTTCTAGCTTTTGTGAGCTTCACAGCAAAACCAACAGGAGCAAAAGAATTCTCTAGGTCAAGGAGCTGCTCCTGAAAATGAGAAAGAGCAGAAGGGTTACAGTCACTTAGCAAACCTGAAGTTGGTGTTTGCACTCTCCTTGGGCAGGGCACTGTCCTTCAGTGTCAATCTGAAGTGCAACAAGTAATATGTTGCAAGAGCAGTTAGAGATCGCCAAAATTGTTCTGTGGCTCCGATCAGAGTCTATGCTCTGAGATAAAGTGGCTGTTTATCTCTTGTTTATGCTCTGCTCTGTAGTTAGGCAGGCAAGGCAAGAGGAACATAAAGCACACAGTGTAGAAATGTCAGCTGCATTATGAGCTTTTCAATATCACATTTGCCTTGTTCTCAGTGAGTGCCATAATTCCTCTGACCGGATCAAGGTGCGAGTGTGGGATGAGGACGACGACATCAAGTCTAGAGTCAAACAGAGGCTGAAGCGTGAATCAGATGATTTCCTGGGACAGACAATCATTGAAGTCCGTACACTGAGTGGAGAAATGGATGTGTGGTACAACCTTGGTGAGTAGGGTTTGGGATTGAAAGCAGCCACCTGTTAGTTTGGATATGTTTAAAACTACGTATGTAGTTTGCAAGAAAGGACAAAAGAAACCCAAAAACTGAAATGGTTAGATGATTTTGAGGGACATAATACTGCCGCAGGGGAGCTGCAGAACTTTGATCCCAGTTGAAGTACAGCAAAATAGCATGTGAGAATGATGATGTCTGTTCTCCTTTTGGCACTGAAAAGCAAAATGGGTAAATGCTTGGGGCAAGGCTGGACTCTGCCTGTGTTGGTGTCCTGTGCCCTTTTTTGCACTAGCATAAGCATTTTGCCAATCTCTAAGACAGGCAAGTTCACGGTGCTGGGTTGGGATTAGTTGAAATCTTTCCAAGTGCACAAAATAAGTTGTAGTAGAAAGTAATGACAAGTAACCAGATAGTGCAGAGTTGATAGGCAAGGTAATAATCATAGGACAACCAGAGTCTTCATGAGACAACATCAGCAGTTCCCCGCAGCTTAGGACTGTAATCAAGTCAGGAACAGATTCGTATCAGTCAGCCCTAGCCTTGGAAAAGGAATCTGAGCAATGTCTTCCTGACATGACGATATTTTCTTGGTGGTTTTTATGAAACATTATTGAGGCTGTACATGTGGTATTCTGAACTCCCTTGCCTGCTGTCATGTTAGCCTTAGTTTGGAGAGGTTTGGAGTACTATCCTTGGTGGTCTATCTCAGCTAACTGAATCTGAGCCCAGGGATGCTATAGCACATTTGCTGTCAGAAGGACTGGCTTATGTATAAAAGTATGTTGTTATGATTAGACGTATCAAACTGAGAGTGTATTGTGGCAGCTGTTTTGCTGGTTTCTACTTAATTTTTACTATTTTGAAGTAAAAAAATGAGGAAATTTTCTTCACGGCATTACTGGATCATAGTTTCCAGCAGTTTCTTTTCCAGTGCTGTCACCCCAAGATGACTATGTTTTGAACATGAAAAATGCATATAATTGCTGATGGTTTTTCCTTCTAGAGAAAAGAACAGATAAGTCTGCAGTGTCTGGGGCTATCCGTCTGCAAATCAATGTGGAGATCAAAGGCGAGGAGAAGGTGGCTCCATATCACATTCAGTACACTTGCCTTCATGAGGTAAAGAGCAATTCAACTTCGTCATTATGATGTTACTCCTTTCTGCTAAAGAAGGAATTTTCTGACCTTTTATTTCATTGGAATGTTCCCCCTTACCCTACATGAGTCATTTTTCTTCTGCTCTGCAGACCTGAGAAGACAGTGAGTCATCAGGTCTGTGTTTGTCAGGAAGGCTTTAGGTTGTCCCCATGACGCCCAACACTGGGTAACTCACTCTGTCCCACTTGTCCCAGCTGTGCTTTTGTCAATCAGAGAATAGACACTAGTCCAACTTAGAGTTCCCATAAGTTTATCAGGAAGAAACGGCTGTATTTTCTTGAGTGATGTGTTCAGCATGCATTACATCTGTATCTTTTCTTAGGGAAAGCCTATTAACATGGCAGACTCCAGACCAGATTTGATCTGTCTCAACATGGTCTAAGCTGGATAGGCTGTGCTATAGAAGTTGGGAGAAATTCAAAGATGGTTTTTGAGAATATCTGAGATCTATGGTGCTCAGCCTATCTATCAAGGAGAAGGCAAATGGCAGGATGACCCTCTAAGTGCCTTAGTAAGGAAAAGTAGCCGTAGACCCTCTCACCTTAGATAGAGGAATATCACAAGATCCAGTAAAGTTTAAGCAAGTTCAGATTGGAAAGGAAGGGCAGATGACTTCAGTTACAGTTACAGCGTATTTATCCAGACAATGGGTTAGAAGATCCCTGCCATGTCTTCTAATCTTAATAGGAAAGAGACATGCTAAGTTTATTTGAACATCGGTTTCTTTTAGTAGGTTGTGCTGTGTCCTTCAATACATAGTTTTTCTTGAGTTTTAATTCGTTGACTGCTTCTGCATGGTAACCCATTTCATTTTTGGCTTTTCAAGCATGCATGATCATTTTCTTCCTTTTTTTTTTTTTTTTTTTTTTTCCTGCAAATATATCATTTTTAAGAATCATCTTCTTTCATTTGCGCATCATAAAACAAATATGATTTACAGATAGAATAATTTAATCAGGAGAAATAATAGTGTAAAGCAAGAGTCCTCCAGCTCCTAATTAGATCATTAGACTTTTGCATCTCTTATTATAGGGAGCCAGCTGTCTGATAAGCTAATGAATCTGTAAGTGACATAAAGTTGAGGACTGACAAGAAATCCACTACACTGAATTGCAGTTTCTGCACAGCAGTGATAGCTGAAAGACTTTCCTATGTTAGATAGGGAGGTTATGATGAATAATAATACAAGTGTCTAGTTGTTAAGGGTGTTTATAAGTATGTCCTGTTTTTCAGAAAAGAAACATTTGGGCTGTTCTACTGTGCAATAATAATTAAGGTCTGTTACCTTAGCTAGTTTAAATAGGTTGTCCAGGCTAAGTCATTTATTCAAGGACAGAAGTGTGTAGGTTTCAGGAAGCTAATTAGACTGTGATTTCACTACACTGAAGCACTCCTCTGCATCATTCTCAGTGTTGAGTGGGTAAAATTATAGGTATATGTGTGGAAAAATTCAGCTTCGAGCATGCTTTATGAAAAGAAGGTCAAAGCTCAAAAATGCATAACAGGTAGGGGGAAGGAAAAACGGAGGAGCAAAGGAATGTGTGTTAGTGCTTCGTTCCCAGAAGTTCCAAGCTGGTCGTCAAACTCACTTCAGAGCTTCAGCAACCTTGCATATAATTTCACTTTTGTTTTGTCTTTCAGAACCTCTTTCACCATCTCACAGATGTGCAAGGGAATGGGGTGGTGAAAATCCCTGATGCCAAAGGAGATGATGCCTGGAAAGTGTATTTTGATGAGACAGCTCAAGAGATTGTGGATGAATTTGCAATGCGCTATGGCATTGAGTCAATATACCAGGCTATGACGTAAGATGCATTTGATGTTGTCTTTTGTGCAGTCGTCCATTGTAACTAATTGATGTGACTGTAAAGATTCAGAAGATTAAATGTGTTGATAATAGAACACTTGGCATTAACAGTTACTCCTTATTGGGCATACTGTGAACAGGAATATTGCATGTCTCTGAATCACTAATTTCCTCCAAGTCTAGAATTTACTGTCTCAGAAAGTGCTGAATTAAAGCCTCCATCTGAGCCGTTTACATGAGCACCTTTACCTTTAAAACTTATTCTAAAGAATTACACCAACATTATGAGCATAAAGGTCCATACTTTGTTATTGTAATCTTAGCTATTCCTTTTCTAAAACTCTAAAATCTCTATATGAACATTCTGCTATTAAAAAGATGCTATCCAAGGATTCCTCTGAAGATTTTTGGTAATGTGAAAAGGGAAGAGGTTTTGTGAGGGTGTTTATCCTGTAGGTTTGTTGTAGCAATTAATACAGTCCTGGGAAGTCACCAGTTTTACAATTAGTGCTGACAGTGTTTGCAGGAAGTATGAGCAATGGAGCACTGATTTGTTCTCTTTAGATCTAGGCTCATGTAGTTCTTGGTCTTCAAGAGCACTTCCCTTGTCACTGAACTTTTATGTGGATTGGAGATTAGCCCTTCTGCTTTAAGTAATGCTATGCTTAGCTTATTTCTTATTTCAAACATAGTATTAGATAGAGCAAACTAATCTGAAAAAGTTCACTTCTGAAGCTTATCATTTTGGTTCTTTTGAGTCTTTGGATGAGTTGTGCTATGTTCTTATGCAAGCATATTTTAATGCCTATTAATTTAAGCCAAAATGGAAGACTATTGTGAGATCCATCTGGAGGTCTAGTTCTGGCTCATAGAAGAGCTAACCTGGAAGTTGAACCAGACAAATTAGAGCCTGTTTCAGTTCCTTGAAAATATCCAAGGATGGAGGTTGACCACCTCTCTGGGTTCCTGTGTTACTTGAGGGGAGAAATTCCAATTTGAAATTGAACCTAGAAAATCTTCCTTGGAGTTTCCTGTACTGTAACTGCTGTATATTTCTGCTTCTTTAATTAGTCCATCTTAAAGAATTTTGTCCTGGCTCAGTTCTCTTGCTAATCCTCCCCTTTTTGCTAAGTAGTAATGACATTCATTAGGGACATTCATTAGCTCCATAATTCTTACACCCTCGCTTCTTCAAGCTGCACACGCACATTTTATTTGTCTGTCGAAATCTATTGAGTGCATGAAAGACCTTGGTTGGTACATACATATCATGTAATGAGCAAGTTAGCATACACCCAGCCATTGTGCCCCATCCCTGGAGTTCTTCAAGGCAAGGCTGGATCAAGTCCTGAGCAACCTGATCTAGCTGTGCATGTTCCTGTTCATTGCAAGGGAATTTGGATTAGATGACCATTAAAGGTCCCTTCCAACTCCTAAGGATTCTACGATTCTATTCTGTGGTCTTATTTGTCTGCAATCCTGATTTATGTGTTTCTGTGGAATTCTCTCAGTGGAGCTTTTTGATTATAATTATTTGTAGGTTAACTAGCACCAAATCTGATTTCTGTGGGGATTTCCTTGAGGAAAAACTACATTTAGAAAAATAGTTCCCAAATTTAGTTTGGGGCTTCCGTGAGGATTCCTAATTGAAGAACTACTTAAAACCTGCAAATGTTCCTGTCTATTGGAGTGAACTTCACTTAACCACACAATATCAGACCTCTTAAGGTCCAATTATTTCCCCCCTTCCTTTATGTCTAACAGATTTTCTTTGTTTAATCATTTCACAAGCCTGAGAGCTTCTGGCATAATTTTGAGATTTGCTGCAGGATGGTTCCTTGCACATTAATGAGAGCAGTTAAGTGAGAAAGAAAAAATGAAAAATAAAAGCCAAACAACAAGTGAGCATACTTCCTGAAGGCTGGAAGGGTTAGCTCTAAGGAATAACTTATCAGTGCAGCACAGAAATAATAGTGTGTGATTTTGCTGTGGTTATATGCTTTGTAGCTGCTGCTGCCTCATGGCACCTTAGAACTTGTGGCTGCCTTGAGTAGCAGTAAATTATACTGATCTCTGTGTGCCAGGCTTGGCTCTTGTACCCAGAGTATCACTAATGTCAAAAACTAGTGACAACTAATGGTTAAGTTGAGAAGCTGTTTTATGACATGGAAAGGGCTGTAGTAAAATGATTTTTCTTTTTTCTTCACTCATATCTATTGTATAGATGACATATTTTGTGAAAAACTTGAAGCAGAATGATGGAGATTGAATGAAAAGGTGAAAACAACTTGCAGATGTTCAGGGTGTTACCTAGAGCATTGTGGCTGTTGAAGGGATAGGAAACTTGGCTGAGAGTTGGGTTGTAGGATACTGTATGCAGTGTCAGGAAGCACTACACAGAAGAGAAAAGAATGACTAACTGAACTGTCCTTTTGCAGGCATTTTGCATGTCTTTCCTCCAAATACATGTGCCCAGGTGTACCAGCTGTGATGAGCACCTTACTTGCCAATATCAATGCTTACTATGCGCACACAACTGCCTCCACAAACGTGTCTGCTTCAGACCGCTTTGCAGCCTCCAATTTTGGGGTATGTTTGGTAGTACAACTGGACTTCTCTAATTTGCCTTTGGTATTTCTGTCTTTCAATAAATAACTTGATCTTTTTATTTTTAAGTAGTGAACTTCTTATCTGTGAGAAGTTGGAAGTTGTGGAGTACTTCTGCACCAGACAAAGCAACTCATGGCTCATTCTCACCATCACACATTTCAGTTATTTATCAGTGCAATGTATTATGATGTTTACCCTTCATTTTCAAATCACTCTGGAGCACAGATGATGTGGGAATTAGCAAATAGTATTAAATTCTGCATGGTGATGCCATTGATAAAATATATTGTGCAATCTGATGGTTTCAGAGATTTCTTATTAAAAACAACTACTTAAAGGCAAAAAGTCTGTCCCCTTACTGGTTCATCTGATTTTCATGTAGTGTGCTGGAGTTGAGCGTGTTGGAAAAATATCTAGAATAGCTTAAGCTCCTCTAGACTGAGAATACATACATTGAAGAAGGAGTTGTTCATAAAGCCAAGCCAGAATGCAACTGAGAGATGTGACCTCAGTATGTTCACAGGAAGTCTGCAGTATTTGTCATTGAACTGATAGATCTTATAGCTCTGAATTTCTAAATTTGACCTTTTTATGATTCTTCCCTTATTCATTTCTGAATAAATATTTTCTCTTGAGTCAGAGGGGTTTTGTTTGACCTCTACTTCAAAGTGAACAAAGGATAAGTTAAATGAACTTCAGAAGTGGTTACACAGTATGAGAATAATGCAGAGAACTGCAGGATCTGTAGCACACCCTCCCTCTCTCCTGAGCTGTAGCACTAATTTTCTGGTATCATGCTTCTTACTGAGAACATTGATTGGACAGTGATGATATGTGATGCTTGGTGGTGTTTTTTGCTCAACAGAAAGAACGATTTGTTAAGCTACTGGACCAGCTTCATAACTCGCTTCGGATCGATCTCTCAATGTACAGGGTAAGTGAGAATAAACAAAATCTCTTCGGGTATGTTGGTGGGCAGGGTGGAAATACACCACTGGGATTTTTCTTACATCAAAGAGCTGTTGATTAGTTGTGTCTTATTGAATTGTCATGACAAGCTCAAATACACAATTTTGTTTTCTTCTTGGATAGAATTTAAACCAAGTTCTTTCTTCAATTATACGTTCCTTAAGGCTTCTGGAATAATCTAAGGATTATTAACTGTCCTTATCTCTGATACTGTCCCAGGAGCATGAGCTGAATGGATTAATTTATTTGAATTCTTATCAGCTAATTCGAGTATCATCCACAAAGGGAAAACAGACTTGTTCTCACTCACGAGGCAGAAATCATTTAGAGGACCTGCAGCCTTGTTGTCTTTTTTTTTTTTTTCTTTAAGTATGGCAAACTCTCAACACTGACCCTGACTCTAGATCTATAAGTTGAGATTTCAGATTGAGATTCCCAACCACCACTATATCACCCCCAATGGGGAAAGGATAAGTTTCAAGTGGTGGCACTGGCCTATCAGGTTTCTTAACTCTACTCCAGAGCCAACATAGTTTTACAACAGGTTTGTGATTTGACTTTTTTTTAGATTCCTTGCTAGATAATTTTAAGTAGTGATTAGCTTGTTGAAAAAAATCAAATATGGTGGCAAAATGTGAGCTTTGATTTTTGTGTATTCATGTAAAAGTAGACAGAAAAGGGAAACAAGAACAGACTAATAGGAGAACTGCATTAGTAGGATGAGCAAAAAGAACAGAAAGGGCAAAGCATGAAAGAAGATAAAAGGAATATTGTGTAATGAGCTATTCTAAAATTACATTACTAGTAAGAAAAGATGCAAAGAGGTCACTGATCCACTGAGAAGCAAAGGGAAAACAACAGGAAGCTGTAGTAGTGATACCTTTTCATTTGCTGGGTCTTCAATAAAAGCTGCTTTCAGATCGTTGATGATCTAAACCTTGGACAAACAAGAAAGTACCAAGAAAGATTTGTTCACATTAAATGATTTAGATATTTCCTAATTGGCAGTGCATTTAGACAGCAATTGGCATAAGCAATCTGTGCCCTCTTAGTGTTTATTTTAAGACCCCTACAAGGCAAGTTAGGTTCTGGAAGGAAAAGGTACTGCATGCAACTTCAAGAGAAGGTACAGCAATTTACAGCATAAATTACCCATATTAAGTCTCCCTTCCGTGTGTTGATTCAAGATATTTGGAAACACTTAAAAGTAAAGAATGAATAACCAATGAACATCCACACTGGATTTGTCAAAAAGAAAGGGTCAAATCAATATAATTTCTTTCCAGGGTGGAGTGGTAGGCTTTGGGAGCATGAGTGGAGAGGTGTGGCCATCACAAGAGTACCTCCAAGTCACTCTTGGCATAATTATTTTAAAAAGTTTTTCATGAGCAAGTGCAGTTATTCTGTGCTTGCGTGATGGTGATGGTGAGAATGAGTTATTATTTTCTGTTGGTTCATTGCTAGCTGACATAAACATAGAGGAAGTTGAAATTCAAAATAGATATTACATTTTACTGATAATATTCCTAATCAAGATTGTACATTCATTCATCAACATTCATTCAACATTTTGTGATTAAATCTTGATTTTGGTAAATACCTTGAGTGCCAGAAAGAGATGATGTGTAGACAACTTAACTGTATGAGGAGTATTGTCTAGTAATAACATCTACAATAAACTCTAAGGAACATTGACTTGCTTGCACTGGTTTAATGAACTAAACCAATACTGTGTTACTGGGCCATATTTTCTGTTGCCTTTACTACTGAAGCATAACCAGTCACATCTCTCTGAGTATAAGAACATGAAGAGCATGAACACTGTTAAAGTTTGAGGAAGGGAAGAATTGAAATCTGTGAGAAAGCACAATGCCTGAGGTCAGAAAGAGAACAACAGTTTCTTGAAAAACAAAGCTTGGTGCAAGCAGCATGTGCATGGTGCATATATCTATATATGTAATATGTGTATGCATATATGTGTACACACAAACATCATCTGAAAGGACAATGAGACTTCTAATATCAGTTTAATTCAAAGAGTTGAAGGAGAAAACAGTGGTTACAGAGAGCAGGCTGGTGGGGATAATATGGAAAGTAAGTGCTTCAGAGCAACAGAAGAACAGATTGATGAGTACTTGTCTTGGTGGATTGGATCTTACAGGCAACTGAGTGGTTATGTTGTCTTCCTGTATTGAAAAATTTTCACTTTTCAATCAAGTTTATTTCTATGGAGAGGTTGCAAATATTCCACACCTCAGTGTTTCAGAAGAAAAGACAAACCAAGAGGTAAGTGCAGAAAGCAAAGGGCCTCTGTAAGCAACCTCAGCAGTAGTTCTGGAGCTGGTGGTGGCAAAAGTGTTGTTCACTGCTTGCTCCTTCTGCCACCAAGGAGATATCTCCTGCTGCAGAAGGTTGCCAGTGTCCTGGCATCCATAGACTTCACAATCATATGAGAAGCAATTTAATTAAGCAAACATATGAGCTCTTGCAGCAAAAAGGCCATATTTACTGAACATTGTTTTGACTGGTAAAAGCTTCTCAAGCAGGAAATGTTTCCAAGACACTTTCCTTATTTAGAACACGCTTGAAGCTTTGCATGGATCAGACTGTGCCTTCCAACAGGATTTCCTTTTCTTGTCGACAGAATAACTTCCCAGCCAGCAGCCGTGAAAGGCTGCAGGACCTGAAATCTACAGTGGATTTACTGACCAGCATTACCTTTTTCAGGATGAAGGTAATGTTATATGTGGGGGTGGGAATGGAACCTCTGCAGTTCCTGCTGCAGGAGTTGTTTTCTAATTTTTAAATCATTTTTTAAATGCTATTGTGCTTTGAACAATTAAGGGCCACAGCCATTTAATAAACGCACACGATACTTCACTCTGTTTAGCTTCATGAAGATGAAAGCTGTTTTTTCCCTGGAGTTCTTGAGTTGTAAATTTGACATGTTAATTTTGAAAAAAGTGGGAGGATGAGAGAAGAGAGAAGAAAAATAATAATTGTTTTCAGAAAAATAATTTACTTCTGTTAATAGCATTATGAAGCTTTTCCTTTTAACTGTCTACAGCATTTATTGGTCACAACCATTTCTTCACCATCTTTTATCAAATAAATGTTTTTAAAAGTATTTCTTGTGAGGTAAGATACTGAAATAGTGTAGTATTTCCCAGTAGAGATCTGTGAGAAGATGTTCTGTATGTTAATGTGCTGCTTCTGTAGCAACGTGCAATGGGAACATTTTTAACTTTTGACTTTTGCTTCTAAGCTTTGTTTTAACTAGTGTAGCAGGTTAGCATGCCTCGTAGTAATTTCTGTCCTATCAAAGGCAAACCAAGTTTCTCATGTGAGCTATTTGAGTAAGTGCTTATAATTCTAATTGTGAGCTCTTTGTTAAATAACGTTTTAGAACTTTCAAAATGAACTCTGGATTCAGACTCAGACTTACATTGAATGTTTAGTCTATAGAAATACTCTGATGAGCTTAGAGGCAGTGAAAATATAAAAATTGTCTCACAGTATAATTTTATTCACAAGGTGATGCCTCTTGCAGTTTTAAAGTAGCCCTTCAGTGTTTTTCTAATGCATTGTAACAACGAAGTAATAAAAAGCTCTGTTGCTGCAAGAGGAGGAATTGTATCAGCTGGCAAGTCAGGTAGGATTAAGGTATAATTTAATATGCAGTAATGCCAGTGGTTGAAGACACCCTTGAAGTACTGTATTTAAAAGCATACAAATGTTTGTTCTGCAGCAAGGCTTTCCAGGTTAGGTGTATTTTCCTCTGATAGTCTGTTACCTGTCCTTCCATTCATTAAAAAGATTGCTTGACAGCTTTATAGCAAAATCCTATAAGTTAAGCAGAAATTGTGATGACTTAGTTCAGAGTATACACAGTAAGCAATGTGATTCTTTTAATCAGAAGAATCTTCCTTGACATGTCAAATCCCTCTTACAGTCCAGATGATCCTGAGGAGCCGTAAGTGCTGTCACTCTTGTTTTGTATCAGGGGAGGCAAGCCAAAGAGACAGGGCACACTTGTTCATTGATTCTTTCAGGTCACAGACAATGCATGTCTCTGGAAGCAGGTTTGCTGACTCCTGGGTAGCTCCCAGACTGGTGATTTGTTCTTTCCCAGTTCTGCTTATGAACAATATCTTGACTCTTTTTGTTGTCTCTGTGCAGGTGCAAGAGCTTCAGAGTCCACCCCGAGCAAGCCAGGTAGTGAAGGACTGTGTAAAAGCTTGCCTCAACTCCACGTATGAGTACATTTTCAACAACTGTCATGAGCTGTACAGTCGCGAGTACCAGACAGATCCTGTGAGTAGCTAACAAGTAGGCAAAAATGCCTACCTAAGATAATTGTGCTAATTGATATAGAAAGCTAATTGATATAAAAAGCTAACATAAACAAGAATGCACAGAACATGTAATCAATTAATGAGCACTAACAAGTAAGTGGAAGACGATAAATTATTTTATACTAATTACGCTACAGTTTGTTTTCCCAGTCTCAGCGTCTTTGTTTCTTGAGCAGATATTTTTGAATGGAAGGTTTAATGCAACCTTGATTGAGCAGACTGATCAAGTAGATTGTCTTTAGCTTAGATAAACCTTAAACAGTGAAGTTTTATACTGTTTTCTGTCACACGGCATTCTGCATTGGCCTTAGGATACATCTGTAGACTCAGCTTTCAAATCTGTAAGAGCTGTGCTGGCCACTCTATGGTGATGCATATAGAATATGCCAACATGGATATAGTCACCAATCCAAGTAATTAAAATGGAAGTATTTGGAACAAGCTTAGATATCTCAGCAGGTCTTTTGGAACCCGACTTTCTATTGCCATGGTGAATGACAAAAGGGAGATTACCTAGAATTGAGGCCCCTGGTAAGCAATGTAGTTTGGCATGTTACTTTATTGTCTATTAGACAAAGCAAGTTGCCAGCAGCCATTAATAACTGTAAACTCTTCAAAAAAGGTGCTCACAAGTAATTACTGTTTGGTGTTTGTGAGGAGCAAGGTGATCTGCATTTGTCAGCTTTTTCATCACGCTTTAAATTTACACCAGTTTTCCAATTACTTTCTTCACAGAACAAAAATCAGGATCTTCCTCCTGAGGAGCAGGGTCCCAGTATCAGGAACTTGGATTTCTGGCCTAAACTCATCACTTTGATAGTTTCCATCATAGAGGAGGATAAGAATTCTTATACCCCAGTACTGAATCAGTAAGAATCTTCAATGTTCTTTATGCCTAATTCTCGTCTCTCTGTGTGCTCTGCTTTCGGTTATACTGCTTTCTGTCTCTTCTGTCATTTGTGGATTTATAGAAGTACTTATCTTGTCTGTCTGTCTTTCTGTCTTATTTGTCTCTGTCTATATAAATAACACTTTTTGATTGCGATGGAAGAGTTTCAAAAGGTTCAGTTACGATGGCGTTCGAGCACAAACACCCTGATTATTACAGTCCTGAACTCAGGGAGGCACCTGAAAAAGGGGTGAGAGTTCTTTTGTTGTTGTTTTTTATATTTTCCCCTGGATGCACATTAATGCAGACAATGGTGCCGTGGTGATAGTACCTTACTTTGTTATTTAGGAACATGGTGTTCTGTGCTGCACTGGGACATTGCATTGGGTGGGATTGGTACATTGCAAAGCATTTGGAACTGCTTTGTTTATCTGTTGGATGCTTCTCCAACAATCCCACAGGACACAGATGAAGGTTTTTGACAAAGTATTATCCACAAAAAGTTAGATACATCCTAGATGTCATAAATTTAACATGGCAAGAATACCTGATTACTGTGCATAGTAATCAAATAGTGCATAGAGATCACATTCCCAAAATCACTGGAGGTGTCTGTTCTGGGAGAGACATCCAAGGGTGGATTTCTTGACTTGAGAAGAATCTCAACAGCAATGTTATTTTCAGACTGGTTCATCTTTGTGATGCAGTTGAGTCCATGATCTCTAAAATCCACCTGGTGATTTGTTTGGGTGAAGGAAAAGTCTGTTGAGATTTTCATCTTGTAGTTTAGTCCAGAGCTGAGTACAGAAGGACCCTTTGCTTGAATACATGCTAAAGCCTTTCCCAAATGTCCCCTCAGGTTTCCTCAGGAACTTACTGTTGGTAAGATCAGCGCAGAGGTGATGTGGAGTCTTTTTGCCCAGGATATGAAATACGCCATGGAAGGTAAGACAGTTTGTCGTGGCTGCCAGCTGACTTGCTGCTGGCTTCCTGCTCCTTTTGAAAGTGTTTTAAGCACATGAGTAGCACCGCTGTTTAGAGCAGAGATTTCTAATGTTTCAGTTTTGGACAACTGCTTTGTGGCTGAGAATTGAAACTGAAAACTGTGTGAAAAGCTGCATGGTCATGGCTGACACCCATGTGTCAGGCTGTATTGCAAACTGTTTATTGTCATCTCAGCTGCTTTGAAATCAGAATTTCACTTTCACCTGAGGATATGATGGCTAAGATCAGCAGCTGGTTATTTCTGCAGTGTACAGTGACAGAAAGGATTGAAGAAGTAGCCAGGCTCTATCTTGTGTAGACTGACTGTGTGCCTGGTAAAATTGTGCGGCTAGAACTAATCCTCCTGCAGACAATCCTCGTTTTCAAGAAATCTTTGCATAATTCCATCACATACACATTAAAAGAGGAATTTTACTGTTTCTGAACATAGGTTAGGCACACAGCGCACGACAAATTCCCAGAAAGAAATTCCACCACTTGCAGTACTCTAATGGCTTATTACAATTTCTGAACTTGACTGAATCAGTTTGCAAAGTGCTAGCTCAAGGCTTGAATACAGCAGACTGCAGATCTAGATGAATAGTTCTCTTTCTTTTGCTGGGAGCTTTTGATAGATGCCTTCACCCCACAGTGTCTTCCTCCTGTGAGACTGTGTTGATGTAAGAGCAGATATCAGAAGGAAGGGACCAAGACCTTCTGCATTAAGGTGTCACTTCTGTAATGTCACTGCTAGCACATGCATTAGAGATCAGGCAATTATAATTATTTCATGTTCGCTTTCTGTATAAACTGTTAGTTCCAGCAAACAATTTAGGCCTCCTTTACCATTTTGTTCTCGTTGTCTCCATATGTTGAAAGTGTCCTATCTTCCTCCTTTACCAGTAACCATAAGAATTGTAATTCCTTGAATCTGGATGTTGACTGCTTTTCCTAAGATTCCCTTCCCCTGTTGCATTCAAAATGCAGCTGGAAAAGATTACTGATTGCATGTGTGAATCTGACTGAATTTTTTCCCTTTTGAATGGCTCTATTTGATTGCCAGTGTACAGGCTAAAGGATGACGGTTAGATTTGCAGTCTTCAGCTCATCTCTACCATTTTTCAATTTGAGTCACTAATATCTCTACCAGTTTAACTGCACCTAGTATTTTATAGTCCTGTATTTACCAGCTCAAGGTGTAATCCCTGGTTATATTCTGGTGTGCTCTGAAATCTGCATCAAGTGTTTGACAAAAAGCTAATCAGTTTTGCTAAGATAGGTGCAAATGAACCCAGAGTATAATACATGCTCCTTACTTTCTTCATGACGTTTTCCCTTGTGTCCTGTTTCTAAGTTCTGGATAACATGAGCTCATTCACCTCAGCAAGTGGTAAGTTCATGATTCTTGATGGAGTACTTAGTTGTGAGTAGGCAAGGACTTTTGACACCTCGGACCTTAGCCCTTTGGATGTAGCTGCTAACATTAGCCTTAGTGTCCTTTAGTTTTATACCAGTGATTTGCATGTCTGCAAAGAAGACTCAGAATACTGTATGGCTGCTGCTGCTGCTGAAATGGACGATATGTGCTG
>VXAB01000215.1:66315-114560 GCA_013399175.1 Odontophorus gujanensis
GCAGATGGGAAAGATTACTGATTGCATGTGTGAATCTGACTGAATTTTTTCCCTTTTGAATGGCTCTATTTGATTGCCAGTGTACAGGCTAAAGGATGACGGTTAGATTTGCAGTCTTCAGCTCATCTCTACCATTTTTCAATTTGAGTCACTAATATCTCTACCAGTTTAACTGCACCTAGTATTTTATAGTCCTGTATTTACCAGCTCAAGGTGTAATCCCTGGTTATATTCTGGTGTGCTCTGAAATCTGCATCAAGTGTTTGACAAAAAGCTAATCAGTTTTGCTAAGATAGGTGCAAATGAACCCAGAGTATAATACATGCTCCTTACTTTCTTCATGACGTTTTCCCTTGTGTCCTGTTTCTAAGTTCTGGATAACATGAGCTCATTCACCTCAGCAAGTGGTAAGTTCATGATTCTTGATGGAGTACTTAGTTGTGAGTAGGCAAGGACTTTTGACACCTCGGACCTTAGCCCTTTGGATGTAGCTGCTAACATTAGCCTTAGTGTCCTTTAGTTTTATACCAGTGATTTGCATGTCTGCAAAGAAGACTCAGAATACTGTATGGCTGCTGCTGCTGCTGAAATGGAGGATATGTGCTGCTTTAGAGACTTTTTCTCCATGGGTGACAGCTAAGCATGCCTCTCCCATCTGGAGCTCACCTCCTGTACATTGAGCAGTCTGTGCAGGGTAGTGTAGAAATGCTGATGTACAGGAGAAGTGGATGGCACTACTCTGTGTTGTTAGTGGGCAGCATACTGTAGGAGGGGGGAGGAAGACCTTTAGTTAGATACAGGCCCTAGTCTGAGTTAGTACTGTTTTGTGGGTTTTTTTTCTGTATATTTCTATCACTGAATCTGTAGCCTTGTGGGAAGGGCATCAGCTTTCAGCGAGCTGTGTGGGGGATTTCTATAATGCACTGCTTAGGGGCTTCAGAAGAGGAAGTCTTGCTAATTTAGGGGTTCTGCAGCATGCCCTCTTTGGGGACCTTCTGAAGTCTAGAATTGCTAATGTGCAAAGGATTCAAATCACAAGAGTAAAATACCTGTTTTCTGTTTAAAAAGACGTTCTGGTACCAGTAGCACCAGTCAGCATGTTAGCATGCTGAAAGGCATGTGCACTGTAGGCCTACCATTTGCCTTCATGTCTCCTAAGGACACTCTGATCCTGAGACATGGCAGAATCTCCAGGGTCTACCAGGTCTGTTTTTTGTTTCCCCAAAACTAGTGACAGTTTAGGGCACTGTAAGTAGCAGACCTGGCTCTTCCATAATCACTAGCGAGGGCAGTACAGAAAGCACTAATTTCCCAAGAGAAGAGGGATTCTGTTCTTCCTCTACTAGGAAGATATTAACTGATAGTAACAGAAAACTGATGTCAATTCTTAACAACGTTTCATCTTATTTTGGGCACATCAGCATTAGAAGAGTTGTAAATTGGAAGCATCTCTCATATGAAGAGAGAATAAGTAGACTTGGCAGGCAAGGTTGTAATAAATCATTCTGCCACAGTCTCACTTGTTAATGAGGGGAGGTGGATCAAATGTGCACACAGACGCTATCTGTCTAGTGTTAGCACTTCAACAGACTTGGGACCTATCAGAGTTTCTTTGTAGGAACTCATGATTACATATTAGAAATTAACAGAAGGAAGGTGGGTTGACGATTAAGAAAAAGATCCACAGAGGGCAATTTGCTGGTCTGTGGATTATGGATGTGGTGGAAGTCCTGTTCTCTGCCTCAAAAATAGAACTGCATCATACTGGAGAGTGCACTGCTGGGAAGCAGTTCCCAATTAATACCATAATAGTATGTCCTCAGTGACCTTAAAACCTCTTCTCTTGAGGAAACTGAAGATGAAATCTGCTGAAGAAATGAGAGAGGTCTTTCCATAGTCTGCTGGGGATAGAACACAGCAATTGCTGCAAAATAACAACGGTGCAGTGTTCCACCATTGCTGCTGCTAAGCTCTTTAAAAGTCAGCAGGTTATAGAGCTGAAGAAATGCTAGGAGTGATGACTCCTGTACTCTTCACTTCTTCTAAAACGTGGATCTCAAACACAGGTTTATTTGGGTAAAAGATATAATTTTACAAAGTATACCTCTGACTGATATTTCCGTGCTGCCTTCAAGTGCTTAAATGTATCCTTTTACAAAGAGAGAGGTGATCAGAACTATACTCTGGGTTCACTGACGAAGACAGATGGTACAAACTGTTGGGAATGTGTGAGTTTGGGGTTGTGTCATTCTCTATGTGCTCCTGTGTGTTTGAGTTGTTATAGCTCACTTTTGTCTTTTCTGTCACAAGCCCCACCATTCTTTCGCATACGTAAAGTTCTCTTTTATGGTGGTAAGAGTTTTCCTTTCTTTTACTATTCTATATATTTGTCCCCTGCTGCCAGTCCTCTCTTTCAGTGCATAGATGGCTAAGTAGCTGTCCTTGGATTTATGCTTCTGTGGTTGCTTTGCATCTTTCTGCAGCTTAGCAGTGTTTGGAATGTCCTACCTCAAGAAAAATGCGTATCAGGAAAAGCCTTGAATTAATTGCTTCTAGTGCAGTTCCCAGTGTTGGTGCAACAGGCCAGATTTGTGTCCTTTTTACATTTTTTACCTTTTTACTTATAACCCCAGTTGCTCCCATTGCCTACACACAGTTGCATACACATGGTCATGCTTGACAGGTAGCATCTTGGCCAGGAAATTTCAGAAAAGAGCTGTTGGTGATCGTCTTGACTTGTTATGTGAGAGATGTGAAAAGCAGAGGGCTCAAAGTCTACTTAAAAGCATTCGAATAAATGCAGAGAGCATGTCACAGTGAATCTGTGGTTTTGGCCTACCCACTGTTTTGCACTGTAGTGGTGTGATTCATACTTCAATCACAAGTGCTCCTGGCTTCTGTCTAAATGACACTTTGGAAGGTGGTAGTTCCCTACGGGTTCTTTGGGACTGACTTGGAGGAAGCTGTACCCCGTCACAAAGGGCAGCCAGGCTGAGTCAGGCCTTCACTCTGCAGGAGCAGCTCTGTCCCTGTGAGGGAATAGCTCCTGTGCCTATCAAAGTTAGTGAAGTTATAATTGTCCATTGATTTCCTCACCCTTGCAGGGAGTCAAGCAGGTACAGTTATAGCTGTGTTCGTTTCCTGTTATAGAACTGTGAGGTGAGCTTAGCATTTTCTTCTGCAGCTGCTTGTGAGAGAAAATAGTGCTTCAAACACTGAGTGAAGGATATTCTTCCTTAATGCTCAGGAAAGAAGTTAGATTTGTTTATGAAAAGGCTTGCATACACTTTCCTCAGCTTCCAGTAAAAGCAAATTCACTGTGGAGAGTAACGGATCACAGTATGTGTGAAGTAGCACATCTAAAATCATTAAATCATTTTTCTATAAACCATCTCCCCTGGGGTTATGTATACCAGGTATTACACATTTTAAAATGTTTAAAACAAAGGCTTTTTTTTTGTTTGTTTGTTTGTTTTTTGAGATTTTATCTTCACGGATCTGCTGAAAGTGAATCAGAAGAATTAGAAATAAATCTGTATTATGGTGTTAAAGGGATTTGCAGGCAGCTCACTGGAGAATTCCATTGCTTTGGGAGTTGACAAAGCTTGTAGAATAATTATGCATGAGAATTTCTTTGGCTTTTGTATTTCAAGTTGGATAATTCATAATTTATTTGGCCTTTCTTCTTATGCGTGTTATGGAGGCTTCAGAAGAAATGTGAAAAGTTTTTTAATGTTTTGGTGTAGTTGCACAAATTCATATTTTCATGAAAATAAATGATGTTTAAGATGAGCTTGTCCCTGAGGTAGCTGCCACCATGTTACATCATGAAGGTATAACTTCTGCTGATAAATGTCTTTAGTGTGCATTGCTCCCATGTGTATATACTGATACTTGTATCAAAGTACTAGATTTAAGCCGTTTGAAGTTAAGAGAGAGACCTGCACTTTTTAATGCAGTTAGATCCTGTTTATACATTATCAACAGTGATGCCCTTCAAGATCACATACCCACACAAAGAACTGCCGAGCTGCCTGTAAGTACATGGGGGATGGGTTGGGAAAAAGCATGGAGATGCTTTTGGGAGAACTTAACAAGCAGGATAAAAATGGGACTTGTGGGCTGATCAAAGGTAGAAGTCAACAACTGAAAGATGGTAGTGTGGATGTAGGCTGTGAAGGTCCTTGAGGGCAAAGATGTGGAGCTTGTGTTTCTTGAGAGAGAATGGTGAACTGTGGTCCAAAGAGACTGTCTGTGAAATACAAGTCTGAATATGGCAAGTGCTTTTGTAGTTTAAGAGATGAATTGCACTGTGGAAGTATAAGTGTTATGCAGGGAGGGACTGTTGTCCAAACATAACGGTGTGTGCAAGGACCTAAGGCAACCCAGCAAGAGGAAGAAGCTCAGCTCAGGCAGGTAGATGTATACAGGTTGCTTCAGTGGGTTGCACTTAGAAGGGCAGTACATGTTAGAAAGCAATCCTCTTCTGAAAGAGAAGTGTCATGAACTTCTCCAGAAGGAGATCAGAGGAGCTTCCAGCTCTTGAGTAGTTTCTCATGTGCTAAAGACCTAAGAATGGTAGCTGATGTGCATCCTGCAATTCACATGGTGATGAGACGTTTCAGGCACAATCTTTGTGCAGACAGTAGAAGGTAAGGTTAAATAATAATAGTTAATTTAGACCAAGCTGATGGTGAGAAGTTGTTTGTACAAGCTTTCAAGGAGATGCAGGGCAATGAAATAACATGCTGTTACTGTCCAGGAAGCTTTTTGTGATACCAGAGAACAATTTATGACCATACTGCAGGTATAAAGTGGAGTATTTTTGGGTACATGTGGTGTAGGAAAGGAAAAGGCCTTTCATAACACCTCTCCTTGCACCACTGGGAATTCAGCTTTAGATAAAGTTGCTATCAAATTGGCTCTAATCACCACTGACTTCAAGTCTACTGCTTCTCAGTGTCATATTGGAGGGTAGATGCGTGTGGGGGAGGATTTCAGTATTTTGTGAAAATACTTGTGTAGAATTTCACAACTTGTCTGGACTTCCTTGTGATTGATATTGTCTAACCCTAAAGAACTTAATTCTTTCTATTACTGCCTCTCAGAGAATGTAGTCTAAGATATTTGTACTGCATTTGTTTATATTCGAGAACGAACAGATTCGCTCTTCCAGATTTATTTCCTGCATAGATGAAATCTGGACTGTCATATGTTGAATGGAAAGGCTGTAAGAGACTGCTCTCTTTTTATTGCCTTGACAACCAAAAAGTCTTCAACAAATGGATGTATTAATAAGAACCATAGAAACAGTCTCCAGAGCCCCACTGGTCAACCACTGAGAACCCCTGTTCTCTGCCAAAATCCTATGCTGTGAACATTTTATGGCTCTGTAGGTGCTTCATCCTGAAAACCACTGCATACTGCTGACATGCTTCATAAGACCTTCCTGTCCCTGATGCAGTGATAATGGTAAATTTAGGCATAACTGCCTTTTTCCTTCCTCACAGAGCATGAGAAACACAGACTGTGTAAGAGTGCGGACTATATGAATTTACACTTCAAAGTGAAGTGGCTGTACAACGAATATGTTCGTGATCTGCCTACCTTCAAGGGAAAAGTGCCTGAATATCCAGCGTGAGTATGCTGTGTCTCCTATAATAAATCCCCACTATACCTCTTCCTCAGTTATCCTTAGGGGAGACTGTTGGTTCTCCTATGGCTGCCTGTATATAAATATACCATTTATTCATTACTTTTTCTATGTTTATGTGCATCTTTGTTCCCTCTGTTGTTCTGTGCCCTTGTCCCTGAAACGAATCAATAACTTATTGGGCAACCTCTTCTAGATTTCTCAAAAGATTTAGCAGTAGTATGGACTCTCTTTTAAGCCATTTTGTATTTATGATGTTGATCCTTTAACAGCAGACTTCTAGACAGATGCTTATGTTCTTGTGTTAGGAGATAGAGATTTATCTTTATTGTATATAAGTCTGTACTTCTGAGTGTAAATGTGTTTCACAAACACACACACACCAGGACTTGTAAGTAATGGTAATGTTTTTGTTTTTTTGTAATACTGGGTGGTTTAGTTGGAAACATGTAAGCTGTTATTCTTAAGCTCTAAGCAATTGCTCACAAGTTCCATTTAACTTTAAAAGAGAGGCAGTAGATTTCAAGCCTGAAGAAAGTTTGAGCCTTAAAAGTTGTGTGATCAACCCAGAAAGAGTACTGTAGCTGCAGGTCTTCCCCAACCTAAAGCAGAAGCAGGTGGGTTGTTTCTGACCAATGTTTGTCTAACTGGTTTTCAGAGGCTTGCAATGATGGTTATTCCACATCTTACTGTTATCCCTCCTCTGTTTTTTTGGGGTTTAACACACTCTACGTTCTCCCCTTCAAACCTTTCATGCTTCCATTGGAGGTTTTTTTTTATCCTTTCCTCCTAGCCTGGATGTGGAGATCAATTTTCTCCTCTTTTATGAGAATCACCAACACTTCTCATGTCCTTTCTCCATCTTCTGCCTATTCTTATTTGTTCGTATCCTTCCTTGTAAGTGAGATTTACTCACACCTCTTCATCTTGTCTGTGTCTATACATAAAACACCTAGACTTAGACACTGATGTTTCTTCTAGACCTTGCCTTGTCTTGTAGGCATTACTGCTGCTTTCCCACACTAGTATGTTAGCAGCCTTTTTTTCTTTTCTTTCTTCACTGATACATTGACCAGTGATGTTTCCAGTTGGCCACAAGCCAAGCCCTCAATAGTATCCTACCTTGCTTCTCTTCCCATCTTTACAGCTGTCCAAATGCAGCACTTTGCACTTGCCACTCTTGAAAAACATCTTGCTTGGACTGTTTCCAGTTTGGCATTTTGAATCCTCTTTTCATCCTCCACTGCACACAGTGCCTTGAGCCTGGCATTATCTGTATGCTAATAAGACTTGAGGCAGTTGGTGTAATTGGCTGGCTTGGGCTGTGGGTCTCACTTAGCAAATCAGTTCAGTGAGAGGCATTAATTCAGTGAATAGGGTGCTGGAGTAGCAGTCTCAGAAGCCTGGTTCCCTTTGTGCCTCTGAGTCAGCACAGTCCTAGGCAAGCCATCACATTTTCTTAATCCCTTTTTTCTCCTGTGTAATCAGGATAATGTTGTTCAGTTTTATTTGCAGTCTTCTGCAGAATTGTTCTGTTCTGCTGACTTTTGTATACGTGAGCACTGGAGCTCATGTACTTGTGCAGACACTGGCTTCCCTTATTACCTCACACTTATGTTTTAGTACACTAGCTATGTTATCAGGCACAAGAGTTGTTTATTTCAATAGTGGCCTTCCTTTGATTTGAAATATACCCTTCATATCAGTTACAGCAACACTTTGATTTGCTTCACCACAAATATTTTCAGTCTTCATGGAATCCCAGAATGGCTGGGATTGGAAGAGACTGGGTCCATCTGATCCAAACCCTGCTCAAGCAGGGACACCCAGAACAGGGTGCCCAGGCCCATGTCCAGACAGCTTCTGAAATTTTCCAATGAGGAGGTCCCTCAGCCTCTCTGGGCAACCTCTTCCAGTGCTCCGTGATCCGTGTAATAAAGAAGTGCTTATTTAAGTTTCCTTAAACAAAGGAGTCCATGCGTCAGGTATCCCAGTCAGCAACTCAGGTTGATACGAATTGCCTCAGTTCAAAGAATAGTACAGGTTATCCAAAAACCTGCATTCCTTGTTAAAACTATACAAAACCACATTGAAGAAATTATTTGAAATCCTGCCTGTCTTCTTGTCTTTGCACTTGCCAGTGCCCACTGAAAGTTCACTGAGTTCTCATATGCATCAGCAGAGCAAACAAACAAGTTTAATTCACCTGTGAGGTGTGAGACCGCAGCCGCCAGGCTCATGGCCAAGCTGTAATTGCAGCCTTTTGTGTTACATTACTATTGTGCAGCCAGCAGGCAAACTTTCATTTAGTCACAAAGCACTCCGTCTCCATGCAGACAGAACTGAGGGGTTTTCTGTGCAAACATTGTTTTTGGAGAGGTTGGCTGTACAATCTCCAGTCATGCTGTGCTGGCCCCTTCAAGCACAATGTGATTAAAGCACCATGAGCCTCTGCCCTGTGTCCTGGTGTGTGAGTCATTATGGGGTTTGCTACTAAATCAGTAATTGAAGCAGACAAGAGGAGGAAGATATTTGCTATTTAACAACGTTTTGGAGCTATTTCTGCATGAAATCAGATTATTTTTATTAGTTTCTGTGGTAGATTATTCTGAATTTCTTTCTGGATACATTGCCTCTGTGGTCCCCAGAGTCCCTCCTCACTCACCCTGCAGTCCAGGAACTGATAGTTAGAGATTATTAACCTACGATAACTCTAGGTTTGTGTTACACCTCAAAGCACATTTTGGCTCTGAATGTGCCCAGGGACCAGAAGTATTTATTAGAAGATTTATAACTGTTGTGTTTTACTACCAGCCTGCAAAGGGCAAAGCTGGGACTGAATTTACAAATGTAGGTGCAGAATTTTCTGACCTAACCTATGTGATTCGTTCTGCATTTGAACATTCATATTAAACCTCTTTCTGGGGATAAAACTTTTTATTTTTTAATTTTTTAAAATTTTTCCCCTCCAAAACACTCAAACATACAGTACCTTTTCTTCACCACCTTTATCTGGACAATTTGGTAAGACAGTCAACATTTGTGCAGTTCATTTGGTATGTCAGTGTATGGTACCCATAAAAACATGCAGTGGCCCTTTCTTATGGATATGGTACAGCAACCAAGGGTGAATGGTGGTCAGGAAGTGGTTCCATTTCTCAGAAGCAAATTGGTGGTTTCTTCCACAGACAAGTAAACCTCTCTGTATGTTGAGCTGTGTGATGTGTGAAGCAGCAAATGTCTCAGAGCTCTGAAAGTGGTGAAAGATGTGTTCTTGATTCCTTTTAAACTGACCAGTTCTCTTCAAAGGATTGATCTGTACCTTCAAAGTACACTATTGGAATTAAAAGCTGAATGTTGTAAGCATAAGAAAAGTGCAGTAAGCTCCCACATACACTGACTTTTAGAAGCTTAAACAGCCATTTAAAAGGAAGTTTTTGAGAGGATGGGAAGCTCATATATCTGACAACATTGCACTGCTGCTGTCTGCATTAAATAGGGCTGCATGGACAGGTTGCTGTTGGCATTTAACACTGTCAGTTACAATTTCCAGTATTAGCATTGATGTGCCTTATATTTCAAAGTGTAGAGAGTACTTAAGGCTATCTAGTATGCTGTGCTTGTGAATTTGCTCTTGATCTCCCTCTCATGTCTGGCACATGCTTTCATGCTCTTTTCAAACTCGGCCCATAATTAGCACAATCTGTATGAAAACAGCTGTTTGTTTCAAGGAGGTTGTGCTCTGTGAAACTCATTTTTTTTTTGTATGGACTGAAATCATACATGGGCACTTTTTCCCCTTATTTGTGAAGACTGTTTAGTAATATTGGAAATAAAGATTTGTTTCAGCTGTAGTGAGTTGGCAGTTGCACGTTGTCTCACCTTTGCAAACATTTAAGCAAAGTCATAAGTGCGATGTTGTTGCTTAAATGCAGACAAGAAATAGTCCTTCCCCCTGAACTATTTGGGTAAGTCCAGCAGAGCAGAGAATAGAGAGATGGCCAACTCTAAAAACCCCTTGCTGAAGTCACTTTGCACCTTCTCAGACTGTTGATAGTATTATAACCAAAATTGTGTAAAAACCCCTTGTTCAGTGGGATTTGTAGCTCCAGATAGCACTTTGTGTAAAGCTTCTCCCTGAGACTCAGCAGTTTCAGTAGATTCTTGGATTGTGGTCCAACATTTAGCTTACATTCCCAAGTGAGGAGATGGTTCAGACAAACATTACTGCCCTACTTCAAAAGCTGCCTGCTTGGGGGACTCAACCCTGCTCCAAGCTGTCAGTCCAATGTTTCTGTATGAACGAATTTGTTCGTCTTTAAAGTAAAAAAAATAAAAAGCTGCTAATAGGGCTGACTAGCTTCCTGCAAGCCCTGGAAGATGTGCCATTACTACCACTTAGATGTACTCTGAAATACCTTCACAGGGTAGGCCAAGAAATAGGAGGATGTTCTAGAGATGGTTTGGGGAAGAACATTTCTAGCTTTGATTCTCCCTCATGGCACTCAAGAAATACATCTGTATCTGCAGAAAATAGATAGGGCCCTGGAAAGGAGGCTTTCCTTCACTTTGTACTCATTTGTGTCTCTTGTGTGAAGGATGGCATGCCCCAAATGGGTGGTAGGACAGTGTGTTCTCTCTGTTGGCACACACAGGTGGTGGGTACAGACATCTTCCTTGTCCTGTATGGCACATGGGTGAAAGGAGAATAAAATGAAATGAAAGTATTCTGAGATGATAAAAAGTTGAAGAAGTTTCTCATGAGAAAGAGTACCAAGGAAGAAGAAAGATAGATGAAAAGAATGTAGAAGCAGCAGTCTAAAGAGGCTGGACTGTCTTCTGCTGGTCTAGTTCAGGTAGTTTGTGTAGAAATAAGAGTGTTTTGGGGATCTTTAACTGTATGCACAGATAACAATTTTCTGACAACTAACAGTGCCAAGTTTTCTCAGTGCTTGCAGAAATGATGCCTCTGACAGTAAGTTTGGAGGGCAAGGAAGGGAAAGGACTATTCTGAGGGCATTTAGTTCATTTAAGCACTTAACTAGATGCTGCAGGGAAAGGCATGTCCCTGGGGTGAGGTTTGGTTGGAATGCTCTTCTTCTTTCTACAGCTTAGTGTTCCTCCTGTTCCTTCTGCAGGTGGTTTGAGCAGTTTGTGATGCAGTGGCTGGATGAAAATGAAGATGTTTCCTTAGAGTTCCTGCATGGTGCTCTGGAGAGAGATAAGAAAGATGGGGTACGTAAGTTTCCCTGTGTGGAGGATTCAGTGCTGCATACTTGAGTGCCTAGAACCAAATAAAACTGTAAATTCAGCTGTTATGCAAATGGAGGATGCACCCTTTTTTGCCTGCTGAATAACTGGGGAAACTTGTTGATCATGGGACTTTTAAACAAGATGTTTAAAGCAAGATGTATTTCATTTATTTATTTATTTATTTATTGGTTAATCTGTCTACCAGTGGGTTGTTATTCTCTCTTCTCTTCGTGTTTGTGAGACATATAGTTGAAAAATAAGGCACACTGCATGTGCTTAGTCATGCAGTAAGGTTGTAGCCTGAATCCACAGACTAAGAATCTTAGTTTGCTGAGTATTCCCACTGGAGAACAAGAGCCTTCCAGTTTTAGTGACTGCTGGCGCTGTAGACTGTGTTGCTGATATAAGCATTCC
Source organism: Odontophorus gujanensis (assembly GCA_013399175.1). Classification (NCBI taxonomy): domain Eukaryota; kingdom Metazoa; phylum Chordata; class Aves; order Galliformes; family Odontophoridae; genus Odontophorus; species Odontophorus gujanensis. The sequence goes on from VXAB01000215.1 coordinate 77,636, forward strand.
CTTTATCTTAAGAAAATGTAAAAGAACTCCTTGTTTTCTCTTTCTTTCCTTGTTAACTGACAGGTAAGCCATGCATTGCGGAATCATGCTATGTTTCCTTAATGCCTGTCTTGGCACTGTTGATGNTATTTATTGGTTAATCTGTCTACCAGTGGGTTGTTATTCTCTCTTCTCTTCGTGTTTGTGAGACATATAGTTGAAAAATAAGGCACACTGCATGTGCTTAGTCATGCAGTAAGGTTGTAGCCTGAATCCACAGACTAAGAATCTTAGTTTGCTGAGTATTCCCACTGGAGAACAAGAGCCTTCCAGTTTTAGTGACTGCTGGCGCTGTAGACTGTGTTGCTGATATAAGCATTCCCTTTATCTTAAGAAAATGTAAAAGAACTCCTTGTTTTCTCTTTCTTTCCTTGTTAACTGACAGGTAAGCCATGCATTGCGGAATCATGCTATGTTTCCTTAATGCCTGTCTTGGCACTGTTGATGGATGACAGTGTGCTGTGGCCCTAACATAGTTGTCTGTTTTGCTTCTCTAGGTCTTTTCAAGAGCTTTTGACTAATTCTGAGGAGTTAGTGAGTTTTGGTATAGTTGTCTTGCATCCAGTACTGCAAATGATGGAGACTCGCATGAAATTGGTGTATTTTGTATCTTTTCATTTGAGAATGATTCTTGGTATTTCTGTTCTAGTTCCAGCAAACATCTGAGCATGCACTATTCTCTTGCTCAGTGGTGGATGTCTTCACCCAACTCAATCAGAGCTTCGAGATCATTAAGAAGTTGGAGTGCCCAGACCCTGTCATTGTTGCTCATTATAATAGAAGGTTTGCTAAGGTAATACCCTCAACATCCAGCTGTTTGTCTACCCTTAGTGGATGCAAAACAGTACTGTCTTTGGTTTTGATTTTATTTCCTGGGGATCCCCTGTGTTGCTTAGAGGACAAGTAATAGGATGCACACCTTGTCTTTGCAGACTATTGGGAAAGTGCTGATGCAGTATGCTGACATCCTCTCCAAGAGCTTCCAGTCTTACTGTTCCAAGGAGAAACTGGTGAGTCCTACTGGATTTCACTTCCATTCAAGGGAATGGAACCATCACGTAATGGTTCTGATTAAAAAGAATTCTTGTCTGGTACTTGACATTGTATCTTTGCTTTTATCCTAAACATTTGTGGACTCAGTTCTGGTTTGGCTTTAAAATAAAATGGGGTTGTGAAGGTGATCTGCAGAGTCACTTTAACTACTGCTCTTCCTATCGGAGTCATCCTATCTGAGGTGATTAAAAATAAAAGGGAAAATGGAACAAGTCACTCCCCAGATTTGGTACAGAGAAGCACTTATAGTTTACTGTTGTATCCATCTAATTGTCTTGCTGTGCAATCCTGAATTAAGTGAAATTCAGGCTATTAAATCAAATAAACAAACAGCAAAGAAAAACCAGCTACTTGTCAACCCTGAGTCTGTCCCATGTTGTTGTTTCTACCTTATGCACCTATAGCAGGAATGTCACTGCAGAGGACAGGGGTATTGCTCAGGCTCCCTTGACTTTTGCTCTAAGGCTTGTATTGGCAGAACCCAACTATGCTTCGAAGTAGCTCTGTCTGACAGTTCCCCTTCCGGGATTTACACCATTCAAGATGGTACAGTGCAGCATTAAGAGGCTGAAAGCAATACAGCTTGGACTCTAGTAGAGCTTGGCAGGAGATGCAGAGGGAGTCAAACATTTTCCTGACAGGGATTTTTATCAGCTTGTTCTGTTTGCGATAAAGCTAAGAGGAAAAATACAAAGGTGAAGAACTGTCTGATCTGGGGTTTCTGGAACTAACCATCTCATTTCAAACTGGAGAAGAAAGGGCTTTGCTTTTATTAGGATTGAGTACTGAAAATTTTGCTGCTTTCCCTCTTATTTCACTGTGAGAATCTGAGCTCTGGTGGCACCTGAGGGTGGGTGCTGTAGCACAAACCATACCATTATTGAAAATATGTTGGCACCCTGAGCCATGACAGTCACCTGCTTTTGTCCCACCAGCCCTGCATCCTGATGAATAATGTCCAGCAGCTGAGAGTGCAGCTAGAGAAGATGTTTGAAGCTATGGGTGGTAAAGAGGTAAGAGCACTAAGAGACTGAGCATTACTCATTCCTACTGTGCTGCTAGTTAGGTTATTTGCATCATACTGGTACTTGCAGGACGTAGTCATAAGGAGAGCCCTGTGACACCTGGCACTTTAGCAAGTGTGAGGGGGACAGCCGTGCCTGAAGACTCTAAATCTTTTATGAAATGCAGAAGCAAATGTTTCAGGGTACAGAGCAGCACGGAGGAGGAAAGAACAGGGTATGTACTGTGCTCATGTGGGCTAAATGTGGGCACGGCTGGTGTTTTCACAACTCTAAAGACAGATATATCTAAGAACTGTTGACTTCAAGTCCTTTCATGTGGCATATCTATGTGGGATGTACCTTTGGCATTATATGTCCAGTATATTGCAGGCAGACAAATGTATGAGTTCTATATTCATGCTTTACTGGATACTCAGATGTGTCCATGAATGTAAAGATCTTTCTTAGTTTTTGTTCTTTGTTTTTGGACAGCCGTTTCTACAGAAATAAGACTTTTCTCTTCTAAGTCACTGTTTCTGTTATGATGTAATCAGTGTTGTTTTTGTTTTCTTTTTCATTGCTTTTCAAGACTCAGGAAGCTGAAGAAAAGGCTGCTGATTCTGATGTTAGGAAAAAAATAGTTTTCAAAGCCTAAGTGCATTTTCTTTGGTTGTGTTGCGGTAGAACTTGTGCTATGACCTGTATGCCAAGAAGAAAGTTCACTTTGCTGATGAGCAGCTCAGTTTTTGCTTGCATGCTGTTTCAAATCTCTCTGGTGTTTAGTGGCAGAATTCTATGAAGTGGCAAAAATCTCAGTAAAAGGATTTAACCCATGGTGCAAGGGAAACTGCTTTAATTTCTTTCACATGTGATCTCAACAATCTTAATCTCTTAGCTCTATATCAAGAAATAAAATTAAAAGCTCCTCTCTGTAATAACAATGATAACTAAATGCTTTTTTCTTCAGGAAAAAATAGATTTCTGATTTAATGTTCATGAAGTTGTATCTAATATTTTCATTTATATGCACTTCATTTCCCTTAAGTTATCAATTTGTGACTTTTTTTTCTGTGGTGCTAGCTATCAAATAGGGTTTCCTTATAATTCAAATTGAAAATACCCCCTGACACCATGACAAATCATGTCTGTGAGTGAGAGAATGGTGTCTAATGAGAACTGGCTACTTTACCTAGCCAAGGCCTCTTCATTTTGCCCTTTAAAACCCTCACTGGGGGGTAGTTATGGTGGAACAGAGGTTTTCGACCCATTATTTCCCCTGCTCTGTGGAATTAGATGAAAAAAAAAAAAGTAGAAACTCCAACTGTGAGTGATAAAGCGTAGAGGATGAAACCTGACAAACATGCTAGGAAGCTGTTTTTTGGAAGTGGTCTTTCCTTCTCCCTTTCAGATGCTGCTTTCCACTTCATTAGGCTGCCACTGATCACCAGAAGCACCTTTGTGCTGTGTTAGGTGCCTGGATTGTTTGCTTTCCTTAGGGATTTTCCTTGTGGTGATTGTGTAGTGCTTTGCTTCTTGAGTTGAAATCTGCCAGATTCTTTGTTTTGATTGAGTAAACAAATCTGTAGTTGCAGTAGTCCTTTTTCTGATGCAGGCTGACCCCAGCCAAGTAAGTGTCAACTGGTAGGAACAACTACTTTGGAAAGGGAACATGTGAACAAGCATGCTGTTGTTTTCTTCAGGGCTCACCTGTAGGCACCCTGCATTGTAATGGCATAACATGAAGCAGAAGTGCTCCCTCAGTTCCATTTCATGGAATTTGGATCCTGAGTACAGTACCTTCCTTCTCTTTTTTTTTTTCCCCAAAGTGAGGAATATTATTTTTGCCCTCACTTCTCATACTCTTTCAAACTCAGAAGATAAAAAACTGCAAAAATTGTTTTTTGGTTTAATGTGTGATATTGTGTGATTCTGAAGTATTACTAGTTGGAAAGGTAAGGACATCAGTACTTTAGAGGGCTCTTTGCAGGATGTCACTCTTTGTCTCTGCTTGAGATCCCAAGGAACATGCACACATATTTTTAGTTCATAAGAAGAAGCATCTTATATGACTTTTAGCATTTATAATTAATATTTTATTTCCTATCTGAGATCTGTTGATCTCACAGGATCAGAACAGCTTCAGTGTGGCTTAGAGGCCTTCCACAGATTCCTGATGCAGGTTTTGGAAAGGCAGAATTTATGGAGTTACAATTTGCATAAAAAGCTTAGTGGGCAGTGGAATTGTGAATGAGTGCTGGGCAGAAACTGTACATAATTGTACATAAATAAAATTTGAAACCAAATTGCTCTTTGTTAAAATGGCCTGTATGGTTCATTGCTAATGTTTCTTGACCATGGCCCCATTTATTTATCCATACATTACCTCCTGAAATCTAATGTGACCTGCAATTTCTAACCACCACTGCAGTTTTCCTAGAGGCTTGTGCCTGTACACTCTGTGAAACCAGAATAAGCTTTTCTCATTTTGCTTGTGAGAAACTGCTCTCTACAGCCCATTATTTTCCTCAGTTTCTTTTAAGTTATGCACTCATAAAGAGTGAAATTAAAAGCTTCTGTATGTATTGCCCGCTGCTGGGACTGTATGTGGTATGGAAATCTAGCTTAAAACATTTCTGCACTTTTCCCCCTGAAGTCAAGTGTACGGAGTAAATACTGGAGATGAGCACTGCCTAGGGAACCCGGAGCATTAGCTACCAAGTAGCAGCAGATTATCATCATACAATTTTCATGCCTTCAGTTACAAGCTAAGCTGTACAATTAATGCTCTGGGAAACTCTTCTTAATGCTTAGTCAGTGTTACCTCACATTTTAAGTCTTAAGTTGCCTACCTGAATCATAAGTCTAAGTTACCTGCCTGATACATAAATTAGAGGAGATGTTAGAAACAGACAAAAGGTTTCATAGGAATGTTCTCAAAGGATCTGTGGCACCTGCTGGTTGTTCCTCTTTACCCTCCCATGAGCCATAGCGGAGGCCTGTCTAGTGCTGGAAATCTTGCCTGCGTGCAGCTCGCCAGGCCTCCTACTCTTGAACCCTGTAGGAAAGGGGAGAGATACTTGAAAGTTCAATGCAGAAAATCCCTTTAGGGATGTTCATCCTGAACTCCTTGCCCTCAATTACCTCTACAGAAAGGAGCTCCCACTTGCTAACTGGGGAGTCAGAACAGCAGTCAATGATGTTAAACTGAAGCCAGACAAACCCTATAACTTGTGTAAGACTAAAATAGGAGTTCAAGGCAAGATTCTCTGCTTGCTGATATGTCAGACCCAATGATTTCACAGATTGTCCTGCTTTAGGATGAGAATTTATTAACATCCACTACATTCTGGAAGGAGAAAGCTGTGTTTGTCCAACTGCACAAGAGCCTTCCAGTTCTTGCAGCTCATGCTTCATCACCATGTGCAGAAACCAAACAAGAATGAATGACATCTCATGGAGAATTTTGAAACACATTACAACAAATCTTGCTGATTCAGGCTCATTCATAAGATGAAGATCAACTTTAAATAAAGTTCATAACACTAAATGTCACTTATCAAATAAGCCTATACCTTGATTGTTCCAGCCTTGAATGTGCTTGGATGAGACTTTGAAGCCCACATTCTCTGACCTGCCAGTTCTCAGATAGTCACAGGAAATGAAGAGACTCTGCTTTTTACTTAAAAATGTAGATACAGAATTAGTGCCTCCAGTTTTGATTGCACCTCACCCTTCCATAACACACATTCCACTTAAATGTACAACTACGTGAGTGTCAGCCTTTATTTCTAACAGTCCTGGAGTGTTTGCTCAGGGAGCAGAAGCTGCCTTGGGTGTTGGTGCACTCCCATGTTTTGCATGGAGAACTTTTCATTAGCTTTCTTCCTCTGAATCATCTCCAGTACACCCACAGAATGGATATAGTAAGCCTGCTGAGTGATAGCTTCCAATAGGATCGATCTGGTCATGGTGTAGTGATGTAGTGACCCAACTGCATAATACTGTTTTATACTACCTGCCAGATTTATCATGCAGTCCAAGTGGCATTTCCTGCTATCAATGGTAGCTGGTATAATTAGAATTCATTGGCTGAGCAGCAAAACGGACACTGTTCCATTTGAATGCTGTTATCAAAGCTGCACCATATTGGCAAAGAACAGTTTGCAGTTATACTGCATACTACATGGACTCTGGAACTGAGTGTCATTTAAATATGTGAAACAATATTATACACCTACTTGCCCCTTCCTAGTGAACTAAAATCACACTCAGTTAATTCTCTGAAGTTTAATTTCAAGCCAAAGCATGCTAATACTTAAAAATTAGCAAACAGTAACATATAATATAGATTCTTTCTCCTTTTGTGGTAGCAATTGTTTGGAACAAACAGGCATTCTAGAATGGCAGAGCATTTGGTGATTACCGAAACAGAAAGCCTACCAGGATTTTGCTTCATGATGACAAGGCTGAGCACCTCAAAGTTAAATTTGGCAAACTGTCTCACCAGTTGCACCCAGAGAGCTGTGGGCTGTTGGTCTGGAGGAGAGACCATTTGTCACCGTAGAAGATGGGTCTTGTCCCCTTGGCAAAGTGTCGCTCCAGCTCTCTCTTCCCGCAGTCCCAGCCCTAGCACTTAACCTTTCTTCTGCTCCCAAGATGATCAGATTGCAGTCAAGAAGTATAGTAACAGGGAGAAACTTAAAGGTCCTTTGAGCTTAAAGGACCTGAGTCCAGGTCACCTTCTGGTAAAACAAGTGAGAAATTGCACCACCAACAGTTGCTGTTTTTGTTTTCTTACCCACAAGTTCGCCTAGAATGACTGCTGGTTGGCATGATGTTATCTTTTATTTGCCTTTGTAGTGAGGGAGCCCTAAAAACCATAGGGATACAAATTCAATTCTATAAAGAAAAAGTACCATGGCTAGTGCCTGAAGTTCTAAGGCCCAAGTAATGGCTTGTTTTTCTCTGTTCTTCAGAATTCTGATCCAGGAGTTTCATTAGCACAGTTTTAAGTGTCCAAGAGTCAGTTTTCCACACCAGCTTCCAAAGGAAAATGAATAGATCGGATTCCAAGTCCCTTAAGGCTTGTCTTTCTCTAATAGATGCTGAAGAATATAAAGAGTGCTTCACACTGGGTACAGTAGTGTGTGAACGCCTGTCATGTTTAAATCCTGCATATGTGGACATAACATAAAAATCTGAACTGATTTTTAACCACTGTACTGGCATCTAGCGCATTACATTGGCAAAGGCAGATAAACTGCCTTAGAGGTAAGAAAGAATGCAAACGTTTCTGGAAGGTTTTTTCTTTGACAACAAGAAAAGAAAATCTGTTTTACAAGTCACTTTTTCAAAGTAAATGATCTCAAAGCATTCATCATAGGATGTTACGTATGCACACATGTGGGTTGCTCAGAATTGGCTCTTTCAAGGCTGGAGGGATGACTGCAGCTGGAGTACAGGGCACTGCTGAATGGAAAAACAGATGGCATTGGGCTGGTTTTAATGTGGCATGCTTTTCTTACAGTGTATGCCAAGATGTCAGCAGCATCCACTTAGTGCTTGGGACATTTTTTTTGGTCAAGTCTCTTCTGATGAGTTGCAGTGAAAAAGCTGTCCAGACCCTTGTGAAAATGGAACTACTTGTGTTCTAAAATTGTTAAGTGTACAGCTGCTATTGCTGTAATATTGTGGATTTTCAGAATAGCTGGGTCCAATCTTCTGAGAGCAGTGGCTAGGTTAGTCCTAAGATTGAATTCTGACAGCAGGGTGGTACGTGAAATAGCATCTTTCGAGACTGACACAGAGCATTACTAAAGTAAACAGCATCCAGTCTAGACTTACAGTGATGAAATGACCCATGAACCCGAGGTAACGTGCAGTAGAATCATAGAATTGCTCAGTGTGGAAAAGACCTTCAAGATCATCAAGTCAAAGCACAACCTGACTGTACTACCCTAACTCTTAACAACCTATGGCTAAATCATGTCTCTGAGCACCTCATGCAAACAAATTTTAAACACATTCCAGGATGTGGGGAGCCAATTCCAGTGCTTAACAACCCTTTGTGTAAAGAAGTGTATCTAACCTAAACCTCCCCTGGCACAACTTGAGGCCATGAATCAGTGCTTGCTGACTTCTCAGTCTGCTTGCTTTGTTGGCCACGGGGAGTGCAGATTCACTTTCTTAACTGTACAAATATCAGGAAGAGGACTATGAGAGTGTTGGAGCCTGAGACAACTGCTTGCTGCTGTTTGGTTGGAAAAGTATCTGTTGATGATTTTGTGGCTTCTCTAAGAGCAGGAGGCAGTGGAGGAAAGGATCCCAGCTGGTAAAGTCCAGTGCTGGCGGTTTACCTGCTTGTTAAGGGTGGCCTCAGCGATGAACAAGAGCAGTATGAAGGAAAACAGACTGCCCTCTGGGCTCGAGTTAAGTGCCATTCTTTCATCCACAGCTGGATGCAGAAGCAAGCGACCATCTCAAAGAGCTCCAGGTGAAGCTGAACAATGTTTTGGATGAACTGAGTGCTGTGTTTGGTAACAGGTGAGTATAGCAAGGTCCCTGCTCATGAAACATTCCTTTCTAATTCCTTGTTTAGTTCCATTTAGTCAGATTAAGAAGAGAAAAATTTATGTTGACTGTGTTGTTTTTTTCTTTTTGCCATAAATTCATGGTCTTTCAAATACCAAGACCGTATAAGAAAATGAGGAATATCTTTAGAACTCTTTTTTTCTGTATTCCTCTGCTAAGAAACAGAGATCTTTCAACTGTGAAATGTATTTGAATTACATAGAATGATTTTTTTTCTGTAAGTAGTGCTTGTCAGTAACAGAACTGTCTGCTCTGTTATTGCTTGTAAAGCAGTTTTCAGCTTAGCATTTATGAAGTGTGTTCTTGTTTAAATGTTCTACTCCATGTGTATGAAACAGCTCACTGATTTCTGATTGTTAAATGAGTATTGCATACGAAGGAAAAAGGTTAAGAATTTGAGATAGACTTGTTCTAATGTTAAAGCAAATCGTGTTTTCTAGTGTTTCAAGGGGAGGAGCTTTCTAAAGAACCACTAGAGTAATAGATGGCAGTTAAGTTTTATTTCAAATCATGATGCAGTTTACCTGAGGATGAAAATGTGCTTGACTTTTTAACATAAATTTTGTAGTGAGCCATAAAAGATCTCAATTCAACAAACTCTAGAAATACAGGTTTCCCAACTGATCTTCAAAAGCAACCATTTCTCATGATAAACTCCATTAATTTCACATTGTGCTATATAACAAGATTAATGCAGGTGCATAGCTGAAGCTTGGGTAAGGGAAATAATGCAAATTGTACCAAGCCGGCTTCTTACAGGCTACAGATTTGCAGTACTTAAAGCCCAAAAATCATGGTGGGATTTGTCAGCATTCATCTGGATTTGAGCAGGTGGAGCTAATGGGGAGTTCCTATTGTCAGTAGTGGATGGTATATAAAGAAATGGAGAGATTCAAACTGTAACTGAGCTGAATTGATAAGATTCATAATTAGGTGGAGGATGAGTGAGAAATCATAATGAGGGCATGAGTTTTGGTATCTGAAGCCTGTCTCCATGGTGTCACTGCTACAAGACAATTAGGGTACAATCTTGACATTTGCAAATGTGATTTAAAGAGATTATTCAGCATCAGCATACATACCAGGGAGAATTTGAGAGATATGCCAGCAAGAGATTTAACCAGTCAGACAGCTCAGATGCTTCACTTCTTCCTTAGCAATAATAGGGAATGAAAAGCGGGGCTGCTATGTACTGTACAAGCAGGATATTCTGAAGGATGTAGATGTGGGAAGTAAGACAGATATTCACAATATTCTATACCTAGTCTGTAAACAATTGCTCCTACAACACTGTGCAGACCTGACACTGCAGGTCTTACTGTGCTTCATCTTACTGTGCGTTAATTGCACCTGCTGGGAAAGCAGCACCTTGCCACCTTTGTTCTGAGAGAGGACTGTGTCTGGAAACAGAAGCATTTTGTGCTTTAAAGGATTTTTACAGAGAAGGGGAAACTTGAAAGGGTTTGCACTTCATGCAAGGCTAGCTGCGTTTTATTCTTGGAGGCAACAGGAGTGAGGAAAGGAATTCCTGCAGGAGTGGGGGAGCTGAGAGCCTTGTCTGACCATGGAGGTGAGGTCTCTTTAACTCGCTGCTGCCAAGGGCTCCTGTCAACCTGTATGTCTGCAAGAGCTTCAAGTGAACCTGTTGCCACAGTAACTGTTTTACCCTTTTTTGTAATTGGTGACAGTTTTGTGTTGCATTAACTTCTACCTTTGAAAAAAACCAGTTCTTTTTAATCCCCTGGCAGGGGGTTTAGAGTGTCCTGAGGCAGGGCCTCCCTGTGATGTGGGATGAAATTAGCCTGCAACAGAATAAAGACTGCCAACAGTACAGGGGATTGTTGGTACTGTTTTATTTGATGTGGCTTACACCCCTGGTTAAGCTGTCATTGTAGCCACAGCTGCTTATTGCAAGCTTCTCTCTATTGGAGAAGGGAAAGTGGAAGGGGATGCTGTGTACAGAGAATGTGTTGTTGGTCCAGGATGATGCAGGTTGGAAGTGAAGCAGAAATGCCAATTGTCTGGAGGGTGGCACTGCAGGAAAGGGAAGAGGTGATGGACTGGGAAGGAAAGTGAGAGCCACATGGCAGGGGGAGTTACATGCTGTGACCCAATACATGGATGCCCTAATGAATTGCACAAAGGTTCATGCTGCTTACACCGAGCTGGTGTCTCTGCTCTAAAATCTTTGCCAGAGCTACTAGCACTGTCTTCTCCTTCTTGATGCAAACTTCTATGCCTTTTGAGGATAGCTAAATGTCATTTGTAATGTCTGTGGTTAGAAATTGTTCTTTAAATGTCAAAGTGTTTCCCTTTATTCTCTGAATGGATATGTTGATGGTTCTCCTGTGCTATTCATCATATTTAACCACTGTATTATTTCATTTTGAGTCTTTTCTTTGCAGTGAAAAACGGAAAGGTAGTTGTGCTTTATGTATGCCTCTTGCATGTTGATGAGCATAATGTGCTCATTGTGCAGCTGAGCCCCACATCCCAGTTTAACATTTTGGTATAACACAACCTGTATGGCAGCAGAATGGTTATTGTCAGTACCTGTTTTCAGGCTGCCTCTGTGATTTCAAGACTTAGCTTAGGATGGGTCATGAGGTACTGGATAGCATGCCCTTTGGTAACAGATACAGTAAGTGAACAACAGATCTCAGGGAGGAAGAGAGTGTAACTGAGTGCCTAGGTTATGGACTTGTAATATTTTCCTTTACGTACCAGTGCTGAGATCTCTGCTACTGATAATCTTGTTTTTGCTTCTCTTCCTTGCCCAGCTTTCAGACTCGTATTGATGAGTGTGTCAAGCAGATGTCTGATATCCTCTGTCAAGTGAAAGGGACAGGAAATGTTGCTGCTAATGCCAGAAACACGGTTGCACAAGATGCAGATAACGTCCTGAGGCCATTAATGGATTTCCTGGATGGAAAGTGAGTGCTCAGATATGTGTTACGCGTACGTTGCTTCAGATTGGAAGTAGGGTGGGGGAAGGAAAAGTAGCTCTTATGTTCTTGAGCTGTTATTGAAATGTCCAGCCTGTAAATTCTCAGGAAAAATTAATGCTTTTTCTTCCTGCATCTGTCTTTTTCTCATGACATGGATCATTTCTTCAATCTACATTCGGTGATAGAGCTCACACTCATTTCCCTTTCTACCTCTGGAAGTTACAGCATTCAGCAAAGTGTGCTGCTGATCAGGTAGTGAGTGGAAAAGACTGATGTACACTGAAAACTCTAAACATAGAAGCTACGGTTTTCTCCTATACAAATTGTACTGAAGTCAATTAGTAAAAATACTGCAGTGCTTACAGGATACATACACAGCTTGTTATCCTGGTCATGCTAAGTGGTTGTGTTTTAGCCATACCCAGTGCTGTTCTGACTATAAAATATACTTCTGAACTAGGAAGCTTTCTGCAGATCCAGCTTGACTCAGATGAACTGTAGATCTATTGCTTTAATTAATTGTTGCCATTAGCACAATGCAGCATTATTCAGCTGTTCAGAGACTTTCTGTTGTTATCTGTACATAATTCTTAACAGCTAAGTCTTAGTCTACTAAGGAATATTTTTTCTCTCAGTATGAAGTCAAACATCTTGTTGTTGCACAGCAGTTTATTTTAAAAGGCATGACCAGATATTTTCTTATCAAATGCTGTGATAGATGTGAAAACTTATAAGTTTAAAATAATAAGTTTATTTTGTTTGGTTTTTTTATTCATCATCTCTTTCTTTTCTTTTTTTATTTTGTCACATGTGGTAAGTGACCCTTTGGAGCAAATATTAGTCTTGGAGCCCTCTCTTTGAGCATTTTCCATACATGCCTTCACTAATCCTCAGAAGACACCTTCCTTTGGATCAGTGAAAGATTAGGGTGCTTCAGACTTTTCATACAACCATGGCACTAGTCATAATCTAAGCCTGGAGTATTTTCTTTCCTATTCTGTAGAAGGAAGATCATTTCTGTTGCCTCCAGTTTCCTACCCACATCAATCTTGTTCCTGTTCAGTTTCACTCATTTCACTCATAACTGGTTGTGGGTGAAATAGGAAATCTATGTTACATGCTGCAGAAGAGCCGGATACCAGATGGTATCCACTACTAGTGGCTGCAGAGTTCCTCCTTTATAGCTCTCCGAGCGTGGTTACAAAATGCCATTGGAAGTTATTGTTGGGCTTCAAAGAAAATCTTGTGTTTCTTGGCCTTTTGGGTAGCCTGCATAATAGTAAAAGAGGAATCTACGTGCCCTGAAGTGGTTTTCATTTAAGGACTTCAACTGCTGTTAAAGGCTGTGCAATGGCAGAAACTTCTGCAATAATAGTATGGATAATAGTATTGGAAGTATTCATTTAGTTATTCAATAAGGATCATAATATGAAGATAAAAATATATTATTCTGTATTTATTTTTTTTCCTTTTTACTCTGTAACCCCCATGAAGAAAGAAGTACCTTAAAAGCTTGGTTGTACCTGATACGGTTGGGGATATTCCAAATTACAATTTAGTGCTATCTTGCATAATCCCCAGGTCAATAAGCAGAGATTACTAAGATCAGAGATGTCAATAATCTCAATAGCTTTAGCACTAGAGCTCCAAGAACGAAGACATACTGTACTTTATGAAAAAGGAAGATTTCTTTCATTTATCCTTAAAGCAATTGTTATGAAAAACTGCTTTGGATGGGGCACTAGTTCTCCCTTACACATCTCCTTTTTCCTTGTGAATTGCATTTTGAATTTACTCATTTCTTGCTTTCTCCCTGCAGCCTGACACTGTTTGCAACTGTGTGTGAAAAGACAGTGCTAAAACGGGTACTGAAAGAGCTCTGGAGGGTGGTAATGAATACCATGGAGAAGCTGATTGTGCTGCCTCCTCTTACAGACCATACGGTAAAGCATTTTCTCCTTTCTGACTCATATCAGAAAGTGTTGCCATTCACCATGTAACTCAGCTCCTTGCCTAATGAGTCATTTGTCCAGGTAAATTTGTCTGCATGTCACCTGCTCTAGGATGGAAAAATACTTCTATTAAAGTAAGAGAGCAGCTCTATTTATAGTGGGTTTGCAAGATACAGAGCACACTGTAGAAAAAAACAATTCAAAATCCATGATCTAAAAGGAGTCGCCAATTATATCAACTCCCATTGATTAGGGATTTGCAGTCCCTTAGAGAAAGCTGTGTAAGAGGGCTTATTTGGCAGCTGTTGTTGGCTTCATGGCATTAGATCAATGCCTGTAAACATTTTTGCCTAATTATTGTCATGCATTGGTCAGGTGTTCCTCTGTATAGATGTGGTTAATTTGGCATTGTTTTTTTAATTACATCTTCTGTGAGGTTTTAACATCAGTATGGACTGGCATGGTTTCTCTGTCTCTGAAGCTGGGCAGTTGGAAGCATGTCCAGATCGTTTGCCTTCAAAGCAGTCTTTTACATAAAGACTATAAAGATTGTTCAGCTGTGTGGACATGCTGAATGAATGTGTGTCATTAATACAGGGACGTTTTTAGCAATGAAAGATTAACCTCTTTCCCAATTCTGAGAAATCACAGAAATTGATTAAATGTCAATCAGGCACACCCAGCTGCTCTGGGGGATGACACTCAGTTGTAGGCAGTGTAAAGTTTGAACCATAACCTCATCATCTGGAGATGATCCAGGACTTCTTTTCATCTGTGTTGGACTGAACCTGTGGTCTGTGGCTAATTAATGCTAATTTATTTCATACCAGTAATAAGTAGAACAATAGTGGTTTTCACTATTCAGCAGTTGCCTAAATAATCTGAGTAGATTTCTTGAGTTGCAGCATATAGAGAAGTGATGCAAACCTGCAACTTGCACTAAGTATGTTTGCTCTGAGAGCACCTTTGCATCAGGCCTTGATGATGATGACTTTAAACAGAACCACTGAGACACAGTGCTGTCATCTTGCTAAGCACAAAATCAGTTTGAGGCATAAGTTTGCTAAAGACTATTTGCTCTGTGCTCACGTTTGGTGTGATCATCTATTTTCCTTTTCAATCCATAAAGGAAGAAAAAAAGATTAAGAAGATGATTCTTTTATTTTTTTATTTTTTTATTTTTTTAACTGCAATAACAAACAAGTAGTCTTTAGAGAGGACAGGTGTCTCAGCAATGAAACTCATTCTCCTTAAACTCATTCCCCAGCCCTCAGCTGGAGAAAGCCCTGTGATACCTCTGTGTGTTCAGTGGTACAGGGAGGTCCTCCAGGAACACTTCCACAGCCCTTAAGAAGTAGAGGATATTCATGGTTGCAAAGAGTCCTTTCTCTGGAATACTTAATTTCTCTCCTTTCTGTAAACTTGCTGGAGATGTAAAGTGTTTCTGATAGTAGTCATGGAAGTCATCCTCAGGTAGAAGGTCCTCTACACACTGCAGTATGTCTAACTTTGCGTGACTTGGTCACTGCACAGTGCTTTAGTGCCTGTTATTCTCCAGTTCTGTTTTTTCCATGTAAATTAGTTTAGCACAGGGAAGAAAACCTGATCTTTTCCCTTCTACTCTGAGCTGCATTTGAAAGACTTTCTGTAGGATGGGACTCAGATAAGACAGCATTCAGCTACTCTGTGTGAGCGATGCAGTACAGATCAAGCACTTCGTAGCCTGGCACTGATGGCCTGAGATGGTAGGTGCCTTAATAACATTCAGATGACTGGCTTCTGCCTCTCTGGGTATTGACTGGTGGTGTACTGTGAGACTAGGAGCAACATGATCTCCAGTAATTCACAGAGCAGTTCACGCCTCACTTGTTTTAAGTAAAGATCAACGTTTAATTAAACACTCTCTGTCTTGGATGAATGGATATGCAAACATAGCTATCTGGGAATCCTATCTGGAAATCCTTGTTTTGGGGTTCAGTACACAGCACTTGGGGATGTTAACAGATTAGAGTTATATTTCTTTCTCTCTCCCTGCTTAGAACAAAGCTATAGCGTTTCATCAGTGGCTGGTCAGGTCAATGAAGAGCTGCTTAATTCACACACACACATGATTCCTCCAAAGCCTGTTGTTTATTTACTTCACATGGTACATTGCAGCCATTCATGTGAGACTCCATCGCATGCTCAAGCTGTGCTTTTCTCTTCTCATCAGACTCTTCTTCACTAAATGAATACATGGTCCAGGATAAGAACAAATTTTCTCTAAGCTGCAGACATATTTTACATATGACTTCCAAACTGACTGTTCTTTAGGCTCCTCTGTGAATTGTGCAACGCAATTCTTGGAGGAGAGTGTAGCTTTAAGAGCTTTTCTGAAACCTTGCTAAGTTTGTATTAGTTGAAATTAATCCTCTCTCCTGTGCTTGCTAGGTTCAGAAAAGTCCAAGGCTGCCACAGTGGGGAGAAAAAGCTTTCTTAGCCTTCAGTAAAATGATGGTCAGTGAACTCTATATGTGTTCAGACCTCTGTACCTAGAGGAAGTTATTTCCCCTTCTTCATTTCCACCTTTAAACCTATTCCCTCAGTGCTTAATATGCTATGGCACTGAAAAAAAAGTCTCATTTTTCATAGGTGGTAGCAAACATTGCCTGATGGTGAAGTTTTGCAAATGAACTTAAATGCTGCTAATAAAGGAACAGATCTTACTGTTGCTGAATATAGAAGATAAAAGATTTAAGAAAGAAATGTACAATGTCAGATAGATAAAACTTCTTTTCATTAATGTGTCTCAGAAAATAAACCTGAGTAATGATACATATTCGAAGAAAGAACTGGAATTCGAACAACAGTAGGCTTTTGTTCCCTAGCTTTGTCAATTGAGCAGTAGCATAGCTAAACTGTGGTAGTTGAAGTCTCTTGCAATACAGATCGGTACAGTTTTCTTGTCTTCTAGCAATTAGACTTGAATCAGTTCATGATCTCTTTCCAAATGCTTTTACTGGGGGAAAAAAAATAATAACACAGATCTTAAACAGGGAATTTAAAATCTCCATGTTGCAGACTGCAGTTTCAGATTTCCAGAAAAGTTTAAGAAGTTAAAATTAGTAGCATGGAAGGAATTTGGAAAACCGATGCTGTGTAAGGTCTGCCCTCTTTCCAACTGTGTTTGTCACAAAGAAGCAATTCGTAGGATTCATAGGAGTCTTAATTATCCCTCATCTTCTGTCCTTGACATTTGAATCAATACTGTTGTGAGCAATTTCTCTCAAAACTACACAATATCAAAGCGTGGTTGCCTTACTTCCCTAGAGCTGCACCTGGAATAAATGCTGTCTATAAAGCTTTGCAGTATGTTTTCCATGAATAACTAATAACTTTTTGAGCATCGTGTTTACAAGAACGCCACTTGGCAGAGAAAGGAGCTGTCCAGTTTTTCATTAGGCTTTACCAGCACTGATGACAAACTGCACAGCAGTAAAATAACTTCTCCTTGCAGTCACATTGACAGAGATTGGCACTGATTGATGAGGATTAGAAAAGTGGGCAAGAAGAGCAGCGGAGCAGTTATCTGAGCAGCTTTGTTCCTTGAAGCGTATCGCGTCACTGGGTATTGCTCAGTGTTACCAACCTGCCTTCTTCTGAAGCCTGCAGCAGGCAGACTGCATGCCTCGGCTAGTTAATGTTGAAATTTGTATATTTGTAAAGATAAAAAAAAATCCAATGAAAACTGAAAAGAGTGGATCAAGAAATGTTAACATTAGTGTATCTTGGAGCTACTTCATTTTTTCCAAGTCTGGGTTGTAAAAAAAAAAAAAAAAAAAAAGCCTAACTGCTTTTCTGGTTTTTCCCAGTCTTGAGTACCTTAAGACCCATAGGTCAAGCAAGCCTTACGATCAGTCACACAGAACAGCTGATGTATCTGACAGTACTCAATGCTGGGTACCAGAACACTGTCTGAATCTGTGTCTCTTGGATGAGTTTGTGTATTCCAAAGCAAAATCTCTTTGTGTCTCTCTGGATGCAGTTATGTCCTCCTGTCTTGCTTGCTGGAAATCATAACAAAATTGAGCTGTTTTTAGAATTCCTAAAAGGTACCGGCAGCAAGTTAAGTTCCCAGTCTCATTTCAGAAGTTTTCATTTATGAATGCATTACCCATCCTTGCCTGCACTTTTTTTTCCTTAAGAGTTATGAATTTAATCAGTTATCAAGAGCTTCTGTTTAGCTATGTAGTCAATAATGTTCACTCTGTATTGATTTCTACTTAGACATAAAAGGCTGATGATCAGGGAGGGTCAGGTAAGGGTTATGGCTAAAGCAATTCAAGAAGATGTCTGAAATTAGGTCACAGAATCGTAGAGTTTGAGCAATTTCAGAAGGTGGTAAAAGTAAAGAAAAAAGCATTTCATTTAGAAATTCAGTTATGGACTGTTTTTGTAAAGAGAAGAGGTTGTCCAGTGTCCCTAGAGCAGGGCTCAGTTTCCTTTTATTACTGCTGTAAGCTGCCCATGTTTTTTTCTGTACAAGGATTCCTGCTAATTCTAGTGGCAGATATGAAGAAGCTTTTTTGCTCAGGGGAATGCATCAGTGAGTCTGATCTTAACTTTAATCCAAAGAAAAAAAATGCCTTTAACATTGATTGCTGCAGTAGGACCTAATTCCTGCTCCACAGAGTACTGAGTTAAAAGGCACTGTAGAAATGATCAACAAAGAAGACAAAGTGGTTGGCATCGGCAGGGGCAAAGGGCCACGTAATAATTCTGGTCTTGCATCTTTCTGCGTTTCCATTTCAGGGATACTGGGATGAGCAACGTTCATGGCAGTTGTGGTTAAGTGAAGGGTGAAAGATTATTATATAAGAAAGGATAGCAGAGGAGAGAGATGAAGGACTGTAGAAAGGAGAATTGCATTTATCAGAGACCTTTGGGTAAATGTGGTCAATAGAGAGACAGCAGACCCCAAAGGTGATGAGCTTTATGTTCTCCTGAGTGCTTTCCTACGCAGAAAGACCCAACTGTGTGGAAAGTGCTACCGACCAGTGTGTCTGATTGTCCCTGAAGTCTTATTTTTGGCATTCAGCTGGGACATCCCCCAGGCCTTTCTCAGGTGATATCTGTGATGACATTTACATGTACTTTTAATGGTAGCCCCTAATATCTGATTACAAGCTGAGGAGAACCAAAGATTCTCACTGAGAGAGCATCTCTCCTGACCTACGGTTTTCCTGAGACAGATGATGGAAGTAACATTAAAGGAAAGAGTGTGTAGCTTTATGGTTTGATCCTGAAGCCCAAATCTTACTAGCCACTGAGGGCTGAAGTAGAGAACAAAGTTTCGCAGTATGATGGATGCACAATTAATGTCTCGAGTTACAGTAGGCTGGGGTTTTATCCTGAATGGAGTAATGCGCAGCTGTGACTTTATTAGAAAAAGGCAGATCAATGAAAGAGATCAAAGTGTAAGAAAATAAATCTCAATGAACCTCATAAAGCATGTCTGGGAGGGAGGCTAGAGAACTGGTTTGGTTGCTTTTGTCTTTCTCGTTTCATATTGGGCTCAAGTCCCCAGGCAAAAGAAGTATTATACAACAGAGAAATGTTGTTACGGGGGAAAGGGAAAATATTTCTATTACAGCTATTACAGGGAAAATATTTGAAAACTCAATTTTATCAGTGTGTAAGTGACTCAAAGCAAAATTTCCTGTCAGTGGGATTTATCATCGTTTTTTGTTTCTTCATTGGTCATACAGTATTGTATGAGGGGGGAAGAAGAGCCATTGCCAGCTTTTGAGACATGGAGGAGACGCTGTAACATTTACTGGGCTTTGTTTGCCAGTCTCTCATCTGGAAAGTGTTCAGATCCAGTTTTTCTTCTGACCTGATACATTCTTAACCAACTACATCATGGTTTGGGCTGTGCTTCCGTAGAGAGATTGTAGTCAACTGTGTACTCTTTCCTTACCCAGTGTTTATCCACATGCATTTAGATTGAACTGTAGAAGAATGCCTGGAGGTGAAACCAGTACACTGCCTTCCCCTCCAACCTGTACAAGCCATCTGAGGGTGCATCCTATTTAAATGTGTGGCTGCTGCAAGCAAGAGTATACCAGTTAGCAGAATGTTGTGCTCTGAAGTTGCTTTGCATTTGGCACCCACAGAAACGCCAGGTTTTATACTAGATAGTATAACTTGGAGAAGGATCTCTGAGACAGACCTTGGGGTCGTTATGTAAAGTTCTGTCTGTGAACTGGTTTGACTTGCTCAAAGGAAAAGTGCAAATCTTGTGTATAATGTTTTTTTTTTTCCCTCCTTTTTCTTTTTTCCTAACTTCTTGCAATCATAGGGCACACAGTTGATTTTCAGTGCTGCTAAAGAACTGGGACACTTGTCAAAGTTAAAGGTATTGTGTGTGGTTTGTGTCAATGTCCTTGTGTTTGAGCATGGAAGTGTAGTAGTGAGTAGCATGGCTTGTGCTTCTAGTGGTTTGTGTCTGAATGCACTTACAGAGAAATGCTTTTAAATGCGTTAAATGTTCACTTAAGTACTTCCTGCTAACATTAGTACTGTCTGCATATTAACCACTAAATTTTATTCTGTGTTTAATCATAAAGTAGTTTATCTCTTCTAGACAGGGATCAGTTTGGTTTATCTATTCAAAATGGAAAAAAAGTAGATATTTTGATATCTGGCCAGTTCGTCTGTATCTCTTGTGTAAAAGGGAGTCCCTTATATGATCCTGATAATGAGCTATCAGTAGGAAAGATGCTTGTGATAGCTATTGATGAATTATATACAAAAATAACTGTTCCTTATGGAGCAGAGCCTGTGTCTGTAAATTCTGTCTGCGTGGGTTCTCTTTACAGGCAAGCTGGCATTTAGCATGAAGGCCGTGTTGATGTGTTTTGACACTGCATGACGTGACAGTGCATGACATGAGCATTACTAAGTGCATGCCACCACATTGTAAGCCAATCAAGCATTAATTCACTGGTCACGACAGGAATGGTATGAAATTAGCGATGCCTTACAGGAATCAAATTGTACTGCACTGTGGTTTGACTCGTGCTGTAGAGCAGATATGGTACAATAAAAGGTCTAAATCTCAAAAGTCACTGTGCACAAATTGTACAGATAGGAAGATAACTCTTTCACAGGGTGATCAGGGAGAACCTCCCATGGCTAACAGCATCCTTCTAAGTGATTAGTGCAGTTCCAAAATATGTTCTTCCCATTATATTTTGTCTCATGCATTTATTACAGTTGTTTTTATTCAACTACCTATTTCCTTTGCCCAGCAGTCACATTGTACGTGTTTGTGATTCAGGACGGTATGCAACTGATTTAAGGTAGTGCTTATTAGAAGTCCTAGAAAGGATCTGGACATGCACATGTCTCATTACACAGGATCACAGAATTGAAGGTTGGAAGGGACCTAAGACCGCTGCTAAAGTAGGTCCTCGACCACAGGTTGCACAGGAAAGTGTCCAGGCAGGTTTGAAATATCTCTCAAAACCAAGGCTCCACAACCTTCCTGGACAGTCCATTCCAGTGCTTTGCCACCCTCAAAGTAAGGAAGCCTGGTTGGTTAGATGTTTGGAGAAATTCTTTACACAGAGAGCAGTGATGCACTGGCACTGCTGCCCAGAAAGCTGTGGTGACCCATCCCTGGAGGTACCCAAGGCCGGGTTAGATGGTGCTCTGAGCAGCCTGAGCTGGCTGGGGGCAGCCAGCCCATGGCAGGGAGGTGGAACTATGTGGGCTTTAAGGTCTCTTCCAACCGAAGCCATCCTATGGTTTTATGCACATTGTTTGGGTTTTTTTTTCCATCTACATTTTAAGGCTGTAATAAAACAGTTAACAAACTCTTCAAGTGTGGCTTCCAAGGGGAATAGCTGTCATATGCCACTTGTGCTGAGGACTGCTAGGCTCTCCTCCCTGGTGACACAATGGCTCTCAAGGATTGCACCTCCTCCACTGTTTCTGCTTCATTTTGCTCTCATTGGAGAATTGGGCAGAGAGGAGCTTTGTACCCAGTCTGGGAGTGTGGGAGCTGGGCCACAGCCTTTCAAATACAACCCCTTTCTCCCATGAGTATCCTTTTCAACTTTCAAAAACAGCAGTGAGTACCCAACACACAGAGGAGTAGCCCTCCCTGCTCTCTTAATGCACTTCCAGTTTCATAGGACAAGTTCTGGATTCTCCCTGTTATTCCCCCCAGGTCATCAGGACAAGCTTTTGCAGACAGCTGTGAGTTCCCATGTATTCTCTGTGTTCTTGGACATAGGCAGTGACATCCACTGTTACCTTTACTTCCTCCCCATTTTCTCTTCACTAGAATTCCTTAAGAATTCCTTTCTCTGTTTCAAGTTGCTCTGGTCAGACCTAGGCCAGCCCTCAGCAGCAACCTGTCTTTGCTTAGAGTTACTATGAAGCTTAACTTTGCTAACTCTGAACTCCATTTTTAGAAATGCACATATTCATAGAAATCAGGCAAGCCTTGGTGGGTTTTTGAGCCTTTATTTACATATCCACATATAGAACGAGAGCACAGGTGTGTGAGATTTTATCTGTGGCATCAGATCTGTATGCAGACATAAAATGACCTTACCACTTAAATTCAGAGGACCTTTTGTTCAGACAGATGGTGTGAATTGACACTGTGTCCAAAAATTTCCCGAGGAGTGAAGAAGTTAAGGAAATATAAATTGTTAGGGTCAGCGTAATGATCATGAATTTTTTGTCATTCTGTTTTTGCAGGCATGTGCAAGCTAGCAGAGAAGGCATGAATAAATAGCTGCTCAAAGTCCTTCTCCTGTGTATTTTGCCATTTCACTAAAAGCCTGAGAAAATTATAACACAGATTTTAAGCCTTTAGTTGTCTTAAATAGAACAGTAGGAAAAGATCCCCGGTGAATCAGATTAGTCAGCTGAAAGCTGAGACTGGCAGACCTGATGAGCACAGGCTCCTGTCCTGATGACAAATCAATTTCCCAGTGTATTTTCAAATGCCTGGAAAACCAACCGTAAAACTGGCACCTTGGAGCCAGATACCTGCCTCCCATTTGTTATCAAGCTCTTTCCGCTCAGTTTACTTTTGGCTGCTCCTGCTGCCTTCCCAACAGTCAGAAGCTGGAGCAAGGAGCGGCAACCTCTTCCCCTTTGCACTGCCCTAAGCGTAACCAGCCATGCACTGACTGCAGAGTTTTTTATAAGAATACCTGTGCAGAGTACACCAATGAATTCTCAGTCTGGAAAGCGCAGGGCAGCACTGTGCAGTGCTTGATAGGAACAGTGTAGGGTGAGCAGAGGGCAGGTACATAGTGGAATGACTGATGTGGCTCCTCTGTGGATAGGTGTAAGCATTACCAGCCCCCATCACTTGGATGTTTTACGTAATGTGTTGGAGGAAATGACACTGGGAAACTCTTAAAAAGCAGTGATTTGTTGCTGTGCAGTGACAATATGGGCACAGTCTGAGTGACCACTCAGAGTGGTGAAGGAACTTGCTAGAGGTTGAAGAGAAAAATGCCAGCTGCCTGGTTTCTGTTTCAGACCAGGGTGGACAAACCTAGAAGGTCACTTCAACAGATGTGAAAATCACTCTGCCCTTGGGGCACCAATACCTCGACAAAACAGGACTCCGGTGAAGTGGCCTTGGGCTCTGCCTGATTGTGCATTTAATCTGACAGTCAGGCAGAGAAATGTTCTACCCTCTGTGTACTGAAGTGTGAAGCCACATCATCTTCAACTGAGTTACTTGGGAAGAAGGATGTGAGTGATAGCTCCCCAAAAGAGTTTGTTGCAACAGAAGCTTTGTTGTAACTTGTGGAACATAGTGCTGCTGCACTAGCTCTCCAGATCCGGGGCAGCCTGAGAGGAGAGGAGGTATGCTGAGGTATCTCTGCTGTCAAGAAAGCACAGTGCAAGCTTGTCTGAAGCACTGCTGACTTGAGCAGCATCTTCTGTGGAGCCTATTGTTGCAACACTGTGCAAAGGTAATAATAGCTCAATGCAGCATAGGCTGCAGGAGATGCTCTGTGATGAATTGGGAACAACCACCATGTGACATGAGGGACTGCTAGGCTGCAAGATGGCCAGCAAGCTTGTCAGTGTGAAACACATGCATGATGCTGCACAGTGGGCTCACAGACTGTTCAGAGGATGTGTCTCCTGGAAAATGTTTCTCCTCAGGGCTGTGCTGGATTTAAAGCAGGGATGAGCAGCCTTTGGGTGATTTGCCTGCATATTTGTCATGAATGCTTCAGCACCCAGGCTGCAGCTAGCTGACCAGATCCTCTAGAAGGTTAGACAATTGGGAGTTTGGGTTTGTGCAAAGCTTTCATTTCCTAAAATGTGCAAGGTTTCCCTGACACCTTGACTAAACACCAGAGAAAAAGAGCTTAGTGAAGTGCCAAAACACAACAGAC
Organism: Odontophorus gujanensis; assembly: GCA_013399175.1. Classification (NCBI taxonomy): domain Eukaryota; kingdom Metazoa; phylum Chordata; class Aves; order Galliformes; family Odontophoridae; genus Odontophorus; species Odontophorus gujanensis. Next base: position 101,647 of record VXAB01000215.1, read on the forward strand.
AGCCAAGTAAAAGCCTAAGAGGAATATGCTCCCACTTCAGGAAGGGACATCCCTTCCCAAAGGGATTTGTCTCTTAGCTATTAGAGGTGGTAGATCTCATTGATGACAACAACTTTATCTGTTAGCAGAGGTATTTTCTAGAACACATTGCTTACTTGTTTTGTACAAGATTGATATGAACATCTATCAACATCTAACAACCTTTCCCCAGATCTGGTTCTCAGAATTATTTGCTTTGGGTAGTGTTTTAAGGGCTTTGTTGTGGATGCTCTAAAATGACTGGTAACAAGCAGACTCTGTTTTTTTTGTTTTTGGTTTTTGTTTTGCTTTGTTTTGTTTTGTTTTGCTTTTCTTAGAAACAAACTGTTTTTAAAATTGTTACTTATCTTTATTCAGGTCCCTTCCTTATTTTCTCTTCTTCTCTGCCTACAGGAAACAGAAGAATTGTGTTTATTTTCAAGTAAAGCTGTAATGAAAGATTCTGACAGACACCATTAAGCGTTCCTTAAACAGCTGAGCTAATACTGTGGCCACATAGCCACAGCATGAATCCAGAGATAGAAAATGAGATTGGGATCTCTTTTCCTGTAGCATCTGATGACAGACTAATATAAAATATAATGGTTGTTTGCAGGATCATATGGTGAGAGAAGAAACCAGGAGCCTCACCCCAAAGCAGTGCGCTGTTTTGGATCTAGCACTGGATACCATCAAAGTAAGTGATTACATTTCTGTCCATGACATTCCCATGCTTTATCTCCAGTGCCATTTGGGAGGGGAGTGCCTGTTCCAGTTCAGGAGGTGGCAGGAGCCTGTTGCTGCTGTTCCTGCATGAGAAACTGCCACATTTAGGTAAACCCAAATAGAGTCATGTGATTGATCCATGCTGGGAGAGAAGGTGTATTTAAATTTAAGCTTTTTGGAATAGGAAAGGCACAAACAGTTGGTATCAACTGGACTGGTGAGAGCTGGGCTTCCAGTACAGAAGTGTTTTGTGAATTTTTCAGCTCTTTCCAAGCCTCAATAAATACTTGTTACGCTTTACAATTCTTCCTCAGTATCTTTCCTTTATTTGTTTATTTATGTATTTATTTATTTACTTTTAGCAATATTTCCATGCTGGTGGGAATGGACTGAAGAAAACTTTCTTGGAGAAGAGTCCTGACCTGCAGTCACTTCGATATGCTCTTTCTCTCTACACTCAGACCACAGACACTCTCATCAAAACTTTTGTCCAGACACAGACAGCTCAGGGTGAGACATTTATGCTGTTGGCATAGTTGAATGGAACTGCCCTGTTTGTAATTGCTCAGCCTTGTATTGCCAGTTTGTAGAATGCTTTTGGCAGTAACATTCCTGGAAATGTGACAGTTCAGAGCTTTTGAAACTTGAAAGGAGGGAAAATGAGTTATTTCCCACACAACATTTACATTTTGAGAGAACAGAGGATATGTGAAATATAAGTCCTGAGGGGGTTTGTGGTCTATTTTCTGCAGTTCTCATATAACAGTCACGTTTCTTGAATTAATGTGGGTGGGTAATTTGGGGAAGTGAAATGGGAAGTTACTGTACTGAGACTGAAAGTGGTGTGAGAGGTCGTTTCACCGAGACATCACCACAGAAGCTACTGGGTGTCTGTGTCACAGGCCAGATGCCAGCAGCCCATGTCTTTCTGACTCTAGGCTGACTGACAGCAATGTGATGAGGCATAGAGCACTGTGCTGTTGTGTAAAGAAAAAGTCCCTTCTGGAGTAGCGACAGCACTGTCTTGTCTGCAGCCACTACAGGCTAGCACAGTTAGCTAGATGATGACAAGTCAACACGTGTTAGTAGGCTGCTGGAATGGGTCACTGGCATTCTTTGATAGCTCTCTGTAAATGCAGAGCAGTGCTGCTACTTCACTGATTCAGATGTAGTACATAGTTAATTGCCTCCATCTTTCATTGCTGTCAAAGAAGCACCTACAGATTGTTGAGTAGAATAATGTGATCCACAGTCATAGACCTTCACTGGCTGACTATGAGACATCTTAATCTCAGGAATAGAGGACAGATGCTATTACGAGGTTATGTCAAAACCTAAACTGATGTTCTAAGTTTTCAGGTTGCTTAGATAGAAGCTGTGGCATTTGGCTACTATATCTCAGCAGCAATAATTATAAAGATCCACAGAAAATGATGTATTTTGTCATCTTTTTTGACTGGGTTAGTGCCCACTTTAACTCTTTCAAGCCTAAAAGAGCTGGTGACCCCACAGGCCATACCAACTCTGCCAGCATATTGTCATGCTAAGCCCTGAAGTCAAGGCAGAATGACTCCCTACCTGACTCACAATTCTCTGGTGTGTAAATGAAATTGCTTGGTATTGGTGTTCCTCAATCAGAGTAGAAATTACTGTGAATTCTTAAGCCAAAAAAAAAAAAAAAAGGGTTTATTTTAAAGTGAAAAGTGAGTAGAGATTTTAGATGGTCCTGTGTAGAGCCAGCAGTTGGACTCAGTAATCCTTAAGGGTCCCTTTCAACTCGGTATATTCCATGATTCTAAATTATCCTTTCCTTTAGCAGCACGAATATATATGATTGTTTAGGTTGAAGTGTTCTTCACCAAATGGCAAAAGTTAACTTAGGATCAGTACATGTGTTCGACAGAATGGTCCTTTACGTGCATCCTAGCAGAGCAATGATGACATCCAGTGGCCAGGCAGGTCAAACACTGCTGCATCACCAGGGGACTCCGGGAACTTCCTGGTCCCACTAGAGTTACACAAAACACTTTTTAACTAGGAACTTATGTGCACAGTACATTTTCAATCGTTGCTATTCTATGGTAAATGCTTCCTATTATATATCTGTATCACAAAGCGAAACTAGTGTTTTAATTAGATCTTGTTATGATGTTGTGATGAGTCATGGCCTCAGGTTGTGCACAGCACTGCTGTTCTGCACTCCATGCTAGGGTCAGAAGTGTTTGAAATCAGAAAAAGAAGAAACTTAAGGTAGAAGATAGAAAATTTAAAGATAGTATGAGGAAGAAATTTAATTCAGTGAATGATTTGAGTATAAAACTCCAGAAAGGGAGTGTGTGAAAGCTTAGAAAGAATTTAGCTCTGGTTTTGGTGTATTAAGGCGTGTATGTGTTACAAGGTCACCAGTTCTCTCACATAGCTGATTGGTGATGTTTGTGGCTTGTCTGAGTCACTTTGAGAGGCAGCTATTGGGTGTGGTGAACCACTGAGTTGGTCCAAATCAGCATCGTCTATATCATCAGGCTTGGGAATTTGAGGCTCTGTTTAGAGAACAGAAGATTGGAGCTACACCACTTGGTATTTGTAGCATCAGTGATGATGCTGAGAAAGGCGTGACTTCCTCCAGGGATTGGGGTTAGAGCAGGATATTGCTTGGACATGCTTCTGGGTGGTCACAGTTGGTACAACAGTTCGGAGATCTGCATATGCATTGGAGAGACAGCACTGGTATTTACAACTGACATCTGCTTCATAGAGTTCTCTCTGGCTGAAGTTTTCCCTTAAGCCAAGCATCTCACAGGCCTAAGGGAAGAAATGGCTGCATGCAAAGCTACTTAAATTCTGAATGTTTACCTCTCCTACTTTACTGCTCAGTAGTTAGATCTTCCAGTTTGTAAGTTATCTATTGCCCTCCTTTTCTTACTGAGCACACTCTGTGACACAATGCTTTGTTCTTCAGAGCTGGATTAGAGCTTGCAGTTCAGTTTTGCCAGTACAAATTCGGTTTTTTATTTTTTTTTTAATTTTAATTTTAATTATTTTTTTTTTTTACCCAGACAGTCCCTTACTCACGGACAGGCTTGCTCCTCAAAGCCTGTGTTGGTACAGAAGATCTAAGAGGATGTTTTGTCTGTTAAGAGCTAGAATGTTTGTCTTGCATTTGTTTAAGCGAAGCCACTAATTGGATTGTAATTCACACTCTTCTCTCTTTATCCTGCTTGCTTCTTGCCTTTTGAATTCATGTCTCAGTGCATGATGGGAAAGGTATTAGGTTTACGGCTAATGAGGACGTTCTTCCTGATAAGGGTATGTTCCAGACTAATGTTGTTACCATAACAACATTAGCCAACTGTCTTGCTTTTGAAACCATCTTGCTCAGAACCTTTTCCAAAGACCCATTCCCAGTAGCTCCCTCTAGAAATGAGCTGTCATAGTATGCTTGCATCCCACAGAGCCATGGGTTGCATGGTGTAGATGTTTGTACCTTGCCTGAGAGTCTGTCCCAAAGCCTGAGACTTGTTTATGGGATGTGAAAGCTGTCTTTAAAATGGACCGTATTTTAAGATGCTGTGAACATGCTTCCCTACCCTTTATCATGGGCTGTGTATTGCTATTTCAAATCTTGGACTTGCATGCTTGTGGTCTGCCGAGATGGTAATACATGGTAATGTCTGATATGCACTCAGAATTGTGGCCAAGCTTGAAATACATGGCTTGGAGGGGGTAGATAAAGTCTGCATCCTCAGGAGAACCCTGAATTAATTCTCATTGTGTTTCATCTCCCAATTTATTTTTTACTGTCCAAAGTCACATTGCATGAGCTCAGTTCTGCAGTTTCACCTTCCAGTATCACAGCATCAGTGAGTTAAGATTTAAATCTGCTTGCGCTGAATGTGCAAGCATGCATATGTACACAGCTGTATGTGAGCAGAATATTTTCACTGTCTGCCTGTGGATTTTTCTTGAGTAGTTTTTGGTCTCTGTGAACATATCAGTTAATAGAAGGGGATTTTGTTATGAAAAGATAGGAGTGAAGGCAGGAAAAAAAGCACAAAGCAATCTAAATTTCGTTTCCCTCAAGGATAAAGGAGTGATTCTGTTGTGATTCCTCAGAAGCATCAGTATCTCATTCATAGACTATTAATGACTCTACAGATGAGTGGAATGAAGACCCATGTGTTTTGGCAGCTGATGTTTATCAGATTATTTAGCCTCTTAAAGTTGTGATATAATTTTGGTTATCTTGTCCCCATAGAAAATGTGATAGCCACAGTCAGGCGGGTAATTGGGCCTACTGTTTCTAAAGCTCTATGCTAATGTACAGAAACATGTCCCTCCTGGGCAGGGATAAAACAGTATGCTCAGGATGAAGTACAGCTGCTACAACCTAAAGGCTATCTATTGTACTCAGGTCAGGAATGAGAATCTACCCCACAGAGAATAATTTGAGGTTGTGTTATGTTTGTGCATGCAAATACTTTTCCTTGCATATGAACGTGACTTCCACTGCCAGCAGTTCTGTGCCATGTAACTCTCTTCACAGAATTGCACAGATGAGCTCTCAACCTCCTGTTTTTGAAAGGAGTGCTTTTGCTGCCTGCAGACTGTTTTTGTAGAAGCTGACATGTTAGACCCATCTAATCAAAATGTTTGTTTAATGACATCCTTCAAGATCCTTGTCTTGAATTTCAATCAAACACACCAATTTTTTTCCACTTTGTAGTGCATGTTAGTCTCAGAATTAACAAACTAGCAGTGCTCTTCTTAGGTATCCAATTATTGCGGAGATATCCCTCTTACAACTGCATTGCTAATTGTCAAACTCATCAGACACTTATCAAAGAGACAGGAAGATCAATCTCCCTACCTGATCAAAGAACTTAATTTTCCTTTTGCAAAGCAGTCTTTTTCTGTAATTTACATGACATCTTGGCTTTCCTATCCAGATAAATGTTGTTTCCCCATACTCCTTGATTATCATAATTAAAAGTGAAAATCTTGAAAACATCTTAATACAAGAATTGCAAGGTTCATGTGATGTTCCCCTGCAGTTAGAACATGTTATGTTTTCCTCTGTGAAACTACCTCTGGTTTTCTGCCTGTCTGACAGATGAAGGCGTGCAAGTTGAGTGCCTCTTTCTCATCCTCTTTGGCATACAGCAGTTAAGGGGTTTTCATTACCCACTGAAGGGAAGCAGATGGGGGCAGTCAGGGTAACAGCTTTTATCTGCTGTACTGCATGGAAACCTTCTTGGAGGATGAGACTGCATTATGGCTCAGTGATAATCACGAACATCTTTGTCTCTCTTTTTCCTGAACTTCTCTTACGTGTTCTGTTGTGCTCTTTTTTGGTTGTTGTTGTTATTTTCTTTTTTTTAAAATCCTTGTCCTTAATTCTAATGGGAATGCTGATGCCCAGCACTGGAATGCCTGCATGTGTATACCACAGCTTTGGCAGGAACCTCTGAAAAAAATATTCTTGTTCTCTGAGAGGGCTCATTGTCACGTTTCAGATAGCTTAATTTATTTAAAATTCTTTATAGGGTGTGATTTTTATGGTAAGTGCAAAAACAGTTAGTGTTTACGCTTGTTGGGCATGCAAGCCTGTTAATTTGCATTAACATTTTATTACCAGTGCTGACTGAAAAATCTATGGCTATGGAGGGTGTGAGAACACTATTGTCTGCTGAGACCAGTGAGTCAAAGATGGGTACCAATAAACAATAATCTGTGTGTGCACGGCGGATGTGTGCCAATTTTCTTCCTACAGGCTCTGGTGTGGATGACCCCGTGGGAGAAGTGTCCATACAGATCGACCTGTATACCCATCCAGGAACTGGTGAACACAAGGTCACAGTGAAAGGTAGGGGCAGATATGCTTTACTGCTCGGGCTCTGACTGTATCAAGGCAACGTTGGAAGTCAGTGTATTTCTGTGCAGGCTCATGTGATGTGGATCCAAGGTAGTTTTTCTTTTGCATATCACGAACATGCAGGGATACAGTACTTGAGCTTGTCCAGTCTAGTGAGTGACACGGCAGTATAGAATCCTGTTGTTTATTGGCGACGATGCATGAAATAAATCAGATGGTTGCTCTCGTGGGCCCCACAGTTTAGCATGTGCTGCAGAGGACGGACCAGCATGATAGAGTGATGCTGTGAAACTGCTCAGTGTAAACTGAGAAACTGCAGAACCAGTAAGGGGTCAGGGCCTCTGCTCTCCTCCATCCTGAAGGCCAAATTGATCCCAGAAGAACTGCTCTGAAAATAACTGAAGCAGTGATTCATCTCAGGCTTCCTTTTCCTTCGTCTCCTTTGCTTGAGAGCAGCATATTGAACTACTTCAATTTCCTCTAAAGATATATATAAACAGCTCTCCAACCTTCTTTTCTCCTGGGTAAATCAGTACCAACTGCACAGTACAGTTCACAGATAGATTTTCTGTATCTGTGAGACATAGAAAATTCTCTCTTGTGAGAGAATGGGAATTAAAGAGCTAATAATTGTGAGTTCTGCAACCACCCACAGCTCATATGCTTCATTTGTCTTACCTGCAGTCTCATTTTCCTTTTCAGCAGACTTCAGTATCAGCCCCCTACCTGCCCTGTTTTTTCTCATTCCACAGCTGATACAGCATTAAACACTGACCAGACAGAGCTGCATGCATGCCTGCTCTTTGACTAGTTTCTTGAAGGTGCAGCAGAAAAGTTTTAGACTCCCTAGACAGAATTTAAACAGGACAAAAAATAAATAAATAAAAAGACTTAGCTCACGCGTTTCGGGTTGGACAAGGAATTGAAATGAGAGCACAGCAGAAAGCTAGCAGTGGGAACAAATGAGCATTCCCTCTAAAGCAGATTGTGACTCTTTTCCAGTTGTGGCAGCCAACGACCTGAAGTGGCAGACGTCTGGCATGTTCCGTCCGTTTGTTGAAATTACCATGATTGGACCTCATCAAAGTGACAAGAAGAGGAAGTTCACAACGAAGTCAAAGAGCAACAACTGGGCTCCCAAATACAATGAAACTTTTCACTTGTAAGTGTGAAAAATAGCCTGAGGATCTGACCTGGCATGTTTAGATGCAGTAGACAGATTGTGGGGTTTTTTTCCAGCATACACAAACAACCTGCTCAGGGCCCAGAGCAGTACTTGAACCAGCAGCTTGGCCCGTTGTCAGGTGTCTTGGCAGGAAAAGCTAGATGATGGGAGATTTTGCTGTGGGTGGGATGCTGGTGGTCATTCTTCTCCAGCAGTGTCCTTTGGCTACCTTTGGAAACGTGTTATGTGTCCTGCCAACATATTTCACTGTGCTCCATCATTTTTGTATGTTTTGTTGTTAAGAGTTGAGGCTAAAAGTTCATTATGGATGTGGTTTTAGTTCCTAATGAGTGTTTTTATCCCAACTTGGCTTCTGAGGTGTGCTCTGTGAACTTGTGTATCCTTGTTTCCAAGGTTATAGTCCTTGGATCTATTAGCAGTTGTGAACACGGAGTATCGTTCTCTTCTTACTTGGCTTTCATTATTATAAAGGCGTCTTCCTTCCTGGAAGGCTCAACCAAAGGAGCTACAGACTGGTCTTCACCCAGCTGTATATAAGAATAAGTCTGGGTGGCTCTGTTTGAGCAGGGGTTGGACCAGCTGATCTCCAGAGGTCCCTTCCATTTTAAACCATTCTAGGATTCTGTGAATGAAAGAAGAGATGACCAGCAAAAGACTGTAAACTTCCCAGGGGAGATGGACTGGCTGTATGATTTTTGTTTGATACGGATAAAGGCAGGCTTCCTCTAAATGAAGAAATTTTTGTGCCTTTTTTCTTTCAGAAACATCAGAAGGTTGGGGGTGTATTTTTACTAGCTGATGCTTTAATGGAAGGTTCTGAATCATTAACAAAGACTCCATCTAATTAAAATATTAATTACTGAAATGAAACAACTCTTAGCAGGAGAAGAAATGTTTACAGTTGTCTGAGTTGAAAATCTATTAGCATGTCTTTTATGTTCTCCATTCTTCTTGTTTTGCAGTTTAACACACACACACACACACACACACACGCGCGCGCGCAAAGGCAACTTGAAAAGAGTTGTTTCTTTTTTTTTCTTCTTAAACAGCCATGTTGTCTTTATCAACTGTGAAACAGCAAAAATATGCATACACCGTATGTTGTACTCCTGCCTCTCTAAACAAGAATGGTAGTGAATGGTGGCACTGGCACAGGTTGCCCAGAGAGGTGGTGGATGCCCCATCCCTGGAGACACTCAAGGTCAGGGTGGAGGGGCTCTGAGCACCTGATGGAGCTGTGGGTGTCCCTGCTCATTGGACCAGATGAGCTTTAAGGGTCCCTCCCAACCCCTATGATTCTGTAGAAAGGATTTTTTTATGACTCATCTAGCACTCCACCCAACCACTGACGTGTTTCTAAAATATATGTATTTTAGGAGGAATTGATACGTTCTGTTAAGTAATCTTGTGTGTTTTTCAGCATACTGGGGAATGAAGACGGCCCTGATGCCTATGAGCTTCAAGTCTGTGTGAAGGACTACTGCTTCGCTCGAGAGGATCGGGTGCTTGGGATAGCAGTGATGCAGCTCAGAGACTTAGCTGACAAAGGAAGCTGTGCTTGCTGGTGCCCTCTTGGGCGCAGGATTCACATGGATGAGACTGGACTTACAGTCCTGAGGATTCTTTCCCAAAGAACCAATGATGAGGTTGCAAAAGAATTTGTGAAGTTGAAATCTGAGTCCCGTTCCACAGAAGAAGGCACCTGAGCTGAGCTGTGTGATCTTTCCTCTTCTCTTCTGCCTCGTGCCAATATGTGCAAGTGTTCAACAATTCTCTTTTATTAATTACAAAAGGTTTTTTTCATGTTATCTTTGTCAGCTCCGATAGCGCACGTGTGCTGTAGAGGAAACAAATCCATCAATCTGATGTGAATTATTTATTTTTTAGTAGCTGGGTAAGACACCATAGGGAACAAGACAATCTCTTCGTATTTAAGATGTAAATTCTGCTTTGTGTGTATAAATTATTTTATTATGCAGGCTGGGTATGCTGGGTTTTGTGGATATGCAGCACTGTGATTTTATCCTCTGAAGCTGGCAGGCGTTAAAAAGGTTCTACATAATAACACTATGAAACAAACCAACTGTATGGAAATTGGGAGAAGAATGATTTGGGGGTTTGGCAGAACACAGTTATCTCATTGAATTCATGCACTGTGGAGCTGCCAAAGGGTGTTCCTGCATAGAGTGTCTCAACGTGTTATGCAGACACCTCAATGTCTGCTTAAAAAAGAAGTTGCAGATTGCTCTGGAGATGTACCCCAGATGTATGTATGACTGTGAATGTGCTGCTGTGAGCATGATCATGACCAGTGGTACAAGTGCAGAGGGCCTAAGACCTTATAGCCAAAAAACTGCAAAGGCAACACACCAGGAACAGGCTGCAGCTGCTCTGCCATTGTAACTAGATGCTGTGTTGTAGGGAATATAAAATCCCTGTGTGCTGCTGGGAATCCTGCATCACCACCATGGGGGTGCTGTAAGCTGCTGAGCTCCACAAGTCACACTTTGACTACTATGACCAACCCGGTAAGGAAGGAAATAGCATTACAGCCATGACAAATAATACAACTACTATTTACTTTTTCCACTTCGATATTCTTTTGTTAGGGTGTTGCTCTGGTTTGGTTTGTTTGTGTTTGTTTGTTTGTTTGTTTTGTTGTGTTCCGATAATTTAATACTTGCTAGTTTTCTGTAGCATTTTGTTACCCTGGAGGCCATTACTCCTTACAAACCCAGAAATAATGGCTTGTTTGGAAGAGGACTACACGTTTCCCCTCTGCATACACTCACTCTTTTATGAGCAGGTGGAGGGACAGCAGGTTGGTCTGGCTCTGATCTTGAAGCTGCTGCTGGCCATGCCATGGCTGATCCATGTTGATCATCATTAATCTGTGATTTAATGATACCATTGAAAATATTTTTGCACTATCTTGAAAAACCATACTAGCTTAGTTTTCTTGCAAAGTAAAACCAGCGTCCTGAGCAAAGTGATCGTGGGGATGTCAGAATCTGGAATTTCATACAAGAAGGTCTGGAGTAATGATTGTAACGAGGTATGGTTTTTTTTGATTTTTTCTTCACTAAGGGGATATTTGCTATTTCCAGCTGCCCTTGTACTGTGGAAGGTGCAGCTGGAACAGGCCAGTCCTTGTCCATAAAGTACTGTAATACTGTCAATAAACTCAAGGACTGGCTATTGAATGACTTTTTTTTTTTTGTATTTTCTTTTCTATTTTGTCTGACATTTGTACAGCTGTATGATATGACTGCTGTATTCCATGGGCTTGCTTGTAGAGTTGAGACTGCACATCTGCTTTGTTCGTGTCTGTGGCGTATTACAGTAGTGCTCTCCTAAACTTCATGCTATCTGTCACAATTCCGAATTGTTGTACGTGCCATTGTTACGAGAACTGTTAGTACAGTCTTTAATAAACTCTCTTAGCAGCATCTGGAGTTGTCTGAAGTATAACTGTGATTGGACTTGCCAAATCATGTAGGTTAGAATCGCTACTGCAACTTAGCAAGTTACTGTCATTTAGTACGTAGGCTTTTCCTTAGTACTGTAGATGCCCAGCACAGTGTATGAGTCAGGTAATTCTCTCTTACTCTGTGGTAGAGTACCTCTGTCTTTGTTATTTTTCCTGGAGTTCTTGGCTTCTGATAGAGCACTGAGACAGAAAAACATAGAGAATAACGTACTTCCCTTTGTTTGCCTATCTTGCCTTTGAGTTTCCTTTGTATTCAGGTATTGCCTCCTGGTGGTGCTAAATGGAAGCCTCAGGCGGGCAGTAGGGTACCTTACTGATAACACGTGAAGAAAAATAATTGTATAACAAAATGGATTGACAGCTTTCAGTCTGATGAGCATTAATACTATGTAGATGATGTTGATGAGATGAAAGAATAAACCTTCTTGTTGTCAAGTAAATTACTCCTTCTCCTCATTTTTTGGGGATGCTGCCAATTTCAAGCAGAAAAGCTTAAATAACTTGGAGATTTGTGATGCAAGCCTCACCTTTTGTGTTATGGGATGCAACTTTATGTGACATGCTTGGCAAGTAACTCAGCTACCTAATGGCTGAGCTTGTAGCTGTGTTTCTGCTTCTAGCTTCATTATGGAAGAAGTCGAGTCTGACATGTAACATTGTGTTGTTTGAAGCACAGCACAAATTCAGCTCCCCACTTCAGTGCAGTCCGATGGACACAAGTTTCTGACTCACTGCTATGTTCATTGCTTCAGCAAGCACTGCAGTGGGGAGAAATCCATAAAGAGCTTTTCCAAGGTAGACTGCCATCTATATCCATGGGGAAGAGGCCTGTACAGGGAGGAGGTCTGGCTGATAGCAGAGCTGGGAATCCCAGCTCCATATATTGCTTACACACCAGATTGGTGCTTTCCTGCAAACCAAATCTGTAAACTTTTTGATCACAGAATCAGTTTTTGTAACTGTTGCTTTATAATTTTTTTTTTTTTTTCCTAAAATGACTCATCCTGCATCATGTCTTGGGTTAACATTCATTCTTTACGGTTTCACATTTCCTTTCCTGCCAGAAAAGGTATCGACATTTGCACTTGGACTTCCTTTCATACTGGTGGTAGCAACAGAGTGTTGTGCATGTCTCCCTTCACTCTTCTTTCTGAACACTTGGATATAGGCTGTTCACTATGTGTGTAAAAAATTACGACTACATAGTAAGTATATTGATAAACATGTAATCTATAATGTATGAAAAATATATAAATTGTTGTATTTACATGACATTTTGTGCATATCATATTTACATTAATTCAGTGGTATGTTTATATCAAAATTGTTGGCTGGGATGGAAGCATCGTGGCAAAGATGACAAGCTTCAGCAGACCTTAAGCTGCCACGGGATTCCAGGAACAGTCTGGAGTGCAGCAGCACGGACTTCAAAAGAGAGAGCTGGGAGATCTGCTGGATGCTGAAGGCACGTGGCTGCGTTCTGCCTGTGGTCTGACTGTGCTGACCCTACATCTTTCTGCTGAATCTGTGGGAGCAGCAGTTTGATTTCAGGCCAGAAGTCCATCTTGCAGAAATCATTGCCTCCCAGAGTGGTGGTTGCAAGCTGTTGTGGTTTTGTGGTT
>VXAB01000219.1:19707-29932 GCA_013399175.1 Odontophorus gujanensis
CCCCCCAGGCCTGCAGTATATGGAAAGTCACCACCACCCTGACAGGATGGGGTGGGACAGGGAACCCTGTGGTATGTGGGGCAACATATCCTGCTTTTTGGCAAAGTGCTCTCTCCAGTTCCCCTCTACCCCTACTGCTGCCAGAGTCCCTCTATGACTAATACATATAGGTATAGTGTATATTCTTCCTCCTATGTTTAAAGTATTCTCCATTTTATTTTTATATTTCCCCTGTATCTCCCCTTTATTTACATATCTCCTTTAGATATGTCTTCCTATTAGATATATATATAATCTTTTATTCATATATATAAATGCATGCATAAGAATATATATACGTATATGTATATATCTGCACATACTTTTCACTTGTAACTAAGAATGAAATTATGCCCCCCTTCTCCCAACAGATTTCCCCCAGCCCCTCGTGTTCCCTACCTCCCCCCCTTCCCATTCCACCAGCACTGTAGCCATTAGGTTGTAGAGGCATACTTTTCTTCCTGCTCAGCCCCACATTAGTTCCAGCAGCATCCCAGGAGGGTATTTTGAAGGGGGGGGGAGGGGGGGAGGAAGCATGCTCATACCTGCTTGGAGTTGCAGCCCTACTTCCAGCAGGTACTCTGGGTGTTGGCCCCGGGGGCCAGCTCCAACCTTCCTCCACCCTTGCAGATTACCAAGGTGACTACTACGGGCCGGGAGGCAACTATGACTTTTTCCCCCACGGGCCACCCTCCCAGGCCCAGTCCCCGGCTGACCCCAGCTACCTACAGAACTCAGGACCCGGCTCCACGCCCCTGGGATCCTTGGAGCCCCCCCTAAGCGGACACCATTCCTCAGAAAACCAAAGGTACACGGATATGATCTCACACCCCGACACCCCCAGCCCCGAGCCGGGGATGACGGGCTCGCTGCACCCCATCCCGGGGGAGGTCTTCAGCGGGGGGCCCAGCCCACCCTTCTCCATGTCCAGCAATAGCGGCTACAGCGGGGCCCTCGGGCACCCCAACCCGGAGCTGAGCGAGGCAGCAGTGTGGTAGGGTCGGGGGGGGAAGACTCTCCTGCCCCTCAGCCCCGGGGCACGGCTCGCCGCGGCCCCATCTCCGGATATCGGCACCCACGACGCCGCGGGCGCCCTCCGACGTCCGACCGCATCCTCCCGCCGCTCCCCCCCCCGGACGGAGACACCACGCTACCTCCCCGCCCGCACCGCTCCGCACCCCCGTGCTGTTATGAGTGGGAAGAGGGGATGCTGAAGCGTGCCCAGCTCTGAGCTCCCCACGCCACGTCAGAGCCACCACTCTCGGACCAAAGCTGAACTCGTCAGGACACGGGTCCCACCGGTGCAGGGGCTGCCGTGGGGCTCTCCACTCACTGATTAGCACCCTTTTTAATTATCCCCTTCCTCAGCCTCCGTTCATCCCAGCTTTATGGTGGGGGGGACGAGGGACAGAAGGACCTTCCCTAAGCCACTCCTGGGCCCTTGTTTCCATTGTTCCCATTATACTCCTGAGGAGGAGGTGGTTTTGGGCCCAAATTTTGATGACAGATGAGCAGAGGGGTGCACGGAGCTTGGGAAAACTGAGAAGAGGCAGAAATTGGAAGAACAGAAACAGACAAAGAGAGAACAAAACCCACCCGAGCAGTGCGGCAGAAGAGGAGGGCCGAGCCCCCCTGGCCCCATGGACAGAGGATGTATTACAGTTTTTGCTTCTAGTTTCTTTATTTTGTATAAAGGAGAAACAAATAAAGTATGTTTTTGTGTTTACTGATTATTTATTATACTTTTAGTCACTGGAAGCTCTGACTTTTTCTATTTTGGAGGCTGGGGAAGGGTGGCAGTAAGCAGAATGCGGGAGGATATAGCAGGGTGGCGGGGAAAGGGAAAAAAAGAATGGAAAAGGAAAATAAAAAGTTGTGTTCTGAGTGCACCATGGGTTTCCTGTCCCCACTGCTCCTTGCAGAGGCCATCAGCATGACCAGCTCGTGTTGTTCAATGTGAATAAAAAACATTTTAGTTACCTGCTCCAGCACCTAGTCCTTTTCATTGTGGGGTTTGAGTGATGAGCGGCATTGAGCTAATATTTAAAATGCAAAATCAAGGCACAGTGTTACCCCCTCTCCACCCCCCCCCCCCAGCTCTGTCTTGCAGTAAAAAGATATAAACAGAGTAAATTACCTTTCCTTGCTGGCTTCCAAGAACCCCTCTCTCTGACCTGAATTTTAAGTCTCAGCGTGGCAGTGCTGCCAAGAGCTGGTGATAGATGACAGGCAGCCACCTCGCTGCGTATTTTCCCTGTTCAGCCGAGCGGAGGAATTTATCTTTCCTGTGCCATGATCAGCAGTAATGAAGGGCCACAGTCAAGCTGGGGACACCCAAAGCACTCAGCACAAGGGAAACTGAGGTACAGAATGCCCTGGTGGGACCCCAGGGCAATAGGGCATATATGGGCAGCATGAGGGCCCCTGCAGCTGTCATGAGGGCTGCAAAATGGAGCACAAGGGCATGTGTTGACTGCTATTGTTATTAGCATGATGTTATTGCTGTTCTGCTAATCGCGGGGTGCACCAACCTATTGCACCCATCCCAGGCTGCTTGGGATGAAGTGCGGGGCTCCGTGTGAAGAGGTTGGGGTGCAGAAGGTTTTGGACCCAGGATAAAAAATTGTGGGAGGAAGTTGGGCTGACCACTTATAATTAACTGCATGCCTTGTAATAAGACACTCCAGCCTATGGTGCTCCCTAGAAACACATAAGATATTGCCTGCAATGGAGTGGTGGGAATTTTATTTATGGGGTGGGTGCTCTGGGAAGCATAGTGTGGGTCAGCCGGGCCAGGGGGATTTACTGGGGAAAACGGAAAAAAGAATGCAGGGAGGAAAGGGCTCCTGGGAGGTGAGTGGGCAAGGGGAGCCTTATTAGCTGCTCTGGAGGAGCAGGAGGAAGGTGAGAGGGATTTGGGGTCAGGAAAGAGCAAAATGGACACTGAGGTGAAACAGATCAACTGGTGTGAGTTGGTAAACTGAGCCCCAGTCGGAGCTGGGAGCCCCAGTGAGAGGCTCCACAGTCCTGCCAAGGAACTACCTGGTTGCAGACAAAGCAGCAGAAATGGGAAAAGACTGTAATAATTAATAATCATTAGAACAATAATGCATTGAGACAGTAGCAAAGTAATCAGTCAGAGAGGGAGCACTCACTAATTGGAGTGAGGAATCATAGTGCCAGCCACAGGGGCTCAGGGACGTGGCTGTCCCCAGGGTCATTTGTCAGGGTCACAAGGAGGGATGCTGCCACTTCTCAGTTTCCCCATCCTGCACAGCAACAGGTGCTGGGCACATCCAGCAGCCATCACTGCAGCACAGGGGGTCATGGGTGGCGTGGGGGGCACAAGGGGCGTGGTGGTCACTCCAGGTCCAGCTGGCTCTTCAGGTCCCTCAGTAGTGCTGCTGTCATGCTGCTGCCGCCGCAGACCACCAGCACCACACGGCCCAGCGGATTCTGCAGGCGGCCCTCACGTTGCAGCTTCTGCAGCCGTCCTGAGTAGATCAGGGCCAGTGCTGCACCACACGCCGGCTGGACCAGCATCCGCTCGTCATCTGCAGGGATGGGCACACACTGACTGCCTGTCCCCATCACATACTCCTGAAATCTCTGTCCCTGTGCCCCACTCACCCAGGAACTTTTCCACAGCACGCACAGCCTCAGCATCCTCCACCACCTCTGAAATGATCTGGACTTCCTGGGCACACTGCAACGCCCGTGCTGACACCGTCTTGGCCCCCAGACACTTGGCTATGCTGAAGAACAGTCATAGTAGCCCCAAGACCCTTTGTCCCCCTGGGGTTCCACAACAGGGTTAGCTGAGACCTGCCAACTCATGACACATGTGGCTCACCACCAGAGGCAATACCCCCTGTTTTCTCATGTTCTAGGTCTCATCATGTTGGGGACCTCTCTGCTGATGGAGGTCTCCCCATGCTGACACCAACACCCACCTGGTGATGTCGGGCAGAGTGATAAGATGTCCAGCCTTCAGTGCAGCATGGAAGCTATGCGCCCCCCAGGTCTCAGCAGTGATGATGGGGACATCGAGCCATCCCACTTGCTGCAGCCCGGCCACCACACCAGCCAGCAGCCCCCCACCTCCCACTGCCAGCACGATGGCGTCAGGCTTAGTGTCCAGCGCATCTTTCAGCTCCAGAACCAGGCTAGCATGGCCCTGCCTGTGGGATGGGGACAGTGAGTGGCTGCCTGTGGTCTGACCAGAGCACAGGGACAGGTGGCACTCACCAAACCAAGGGGTGGTCAAATGGGTGGATGCTGGCCCAGCCCTCATTCTGTGCCAGCTCTAGGGATCTCTGGTTGGCTTCATCCCACACCTGGGAGGCAGTGGACACTCAGTGGGGCTGCAGCCCATTCCAGTGTGCCGTCCCAGTCACCCCTCTCTTGCTGCCACAAGGACAGCGGAAAACCACATGGGATGTGGGTGACGTGTTTTGAGACAGGGACACTGGGTCTGCACATATCCATGACCTCGCAGAGAGCTGCAATGTCACCCCAGCCCCAGCATGGGGGGTGGGTGCTGTACCTTCCCATAGATCTCCACTGTTGCCCCCAGCTCCTCCAGCCTGCGCACAGTGCTGGGTCCGGTACTGCTGGGCACCACCACAGTGGCTGGCAGCCCCAGCTTCCTGGCTGCATACGCTGTGGCCATGCCTGCATTTCCTCCTGCCAACAGTGGGGGGGGTTGAGCAGTTTCACCTCCCCATCCCCCCCCCAGATCCCAGGATCCCATCCCAGATCCACAGGATGAACTGTGCTTGGGGGGGGAGGGTGAGAGAAGGGACACCCGACCTGGAGTAGCCCCAGCCCCCAAACCCTTTGAGAAGGCACAAGAACAAGGTGTCGGGAGCAGGGAGGTGTTCTCCACCACCCCCATCTCACAGTCCCCCTGAGCGCCACGCAGGTCCCAATTACCTGAGGAGCAAACGAAGTGCTGGCAGCCCTTCCTGGCAGCCTGGGGGGGGAGGGAAAGAGACATAGGAAGGATGTGGCTATAGAACCCCACGGTGTCCCAAGGCCTCACACCCATGTAGCACACCCACCTCCTGGCAGAGGTGTCCAATGCCCCGGATCTTGAACGAGCCAGTGGGCTGCACGTTCTCCAGCTTCATGTAGACCTGGATCCCTGCTGCCTGAGACAGTGACAGGCTCTCCAGCAGCGGGGACACAATGTGGAAGGGCTTCTCACCCCCCCAACACTGGGCTGCCATGTCCACAAGATGACACGTGGTACCCGGTGTCTGCGGGGCTTCCTGTGTGTCTCAGAACGATGTCTGGAGACCGAGGAGGGCAAAGCAATGTTGGAGGGACTGCGTTTGCGTCCCCAGGTCCTGCGCCAGAAGCGTACTTTCCCAGAAGATTTGAGGACTTTGTCCCATTGGCAGTCAGCCCACATAGGCGGCTGTGCCATGGTTTGTTGGCACCGGAAATGACACAACAGCAAAACTGCTTGGTGAGCACCGCAGAGACAGCTCCGTCCTGGACAAGGAGGAGGAGGATGGGGCTTTGGAGAAAGATCAGCTGGGGCTCTTGTCCCTCTGTTTTTGTCCTCCTGACTGGAGGGCTTGAAAGGGGGTGAAACACACCAGGCAAGGCAGCCATGTCCCTGATGAAGCTGGCCATGAGTGACAAAGAAATCATACTGTCACGCCGTCACTAAGCCTCAGAGCCAACAGCCCGCAGGTAGGCAGGCCCAGCAGGCACCGTGCCCCACTCCCCTTGGGGTACCAGGTGGCGACATGACACCTGACCAGCACCTGCAGCGTCAGGAGGATCAGCAGACACAATCGGCACAACTTCCCCCATCTTCATCGCACCCTGCCCATCCCCATCTCTGTGCTGTTGTGGAGGTGACAAACAACGGTGTGCACCAGGAGTGACAGAGGCACAGCCAGGTCCGAGGTTGTGGGACATCAGCCAGTCTGGACCCATTGGGAACCTTGTACCTTCAAAGCACTGCCTAATGTCAGCTCATTAATCCCCCAGTAATTACCTCATTATTCCTAACAAGCTGCACCACATGGAGCAGATCAAGGGAGCTGCAATAAGAGGATTTTGCACTGGAGGTTTTGGGGCTTTGGGGGGACACAGGCGGCAGAGGAGGGGAAACAAAAGGGACAAGGATGGTTACCCTGTCCTGGGGCAGGTGCTGCCCCAGGTCCTTCCCTGCTTGCCTGTTCCAGTTGGCCTACAGCCAGGTGCTGTGCACACTGCTGTTGCTGCAAACCCAAAGGAGTCCTTGCTGAGCAGTCGGAGGCAGAAACCAAGAACCCTGACACACTGTGTCCCAGTGCTATGTTCCTGGGGCAGCACCCAGCAGAGGGGGGAGCATGCCAGAACAATGCCCCCTGCACCAGAGGACTGCTGCACACACCACAGAACATAGGCAGAGCACAAAGTGCAGCCATGAGCACCTCTGCTGCACGCAGAGCATTTTGTTACACCAACCCTGGTCATCCACCCCTCCCTGCCATGCAGCTGTCCCAGCACCAGCCCTCACCTCCTAGAACCCCTCTTCCAGAGACAGCCCCAAAAATCAGGAGTCCTGTGGGAGGTATTCCTTCTGTGCTAGGCTTTAAGACTAATGGTCGGAGCCCACTGACAGACAGCCCATTATGCAGCAGCAAAAGGTGAGAGAAGTGGAGCGGAGAAAACTGTGGAGGGCAGTTCCCTGCAGCCTCCCATCCCACAGACACAGGGAAAGGCATGGAGATGTACGGCATTGGTTCAGTCCCAGCGGACCTTGATGGGAGGAAACCTCCAGAGGTCAGGGTAGACCATGTACAGCAGGTGGCTGCAGGGCGATGTGCTTCAGTGGAAGGTTAGCACATTGTTCCATGCTGGCCTGCTGGTAGCCACCAGCCCGAAGGTGTGGGCCATGCCAAAGATAGTGGCCTAGTGGGAAGGGGGTGGGGGGTGGAGGTGTGAGCTCCAGGAAAGGATGGCACGGCAGGGGCCAGGGCAATGGTCACCTTGGTGTCACTGCCGCTGTGACAGCACTTGCACAAGGTGGCAAAGGGGTTGGTGTCATTAGCAGGGTTGAGATTGGAGCGAGTGGAGATGGCATTCTCAGTGTTGTGGGGTGGGTCACAGCACCTGCACTGTAACAGTGGGTCCTACAGGTAGTTGTTGGACCTGCCAGGCAGCAGGGAGAAACAGATGAGGCTCAAGAAGGAACGCAACGACTGTGGTGAAAATCTGACACAAAGGCTGGAAAACCCCTGGGGGTGAAAGCTGGGAGAAGACGCAGGAGGCCAGAACCCATCTCATCAGACAGACCATAAAATCCATGTCATGGACCTGCATCTAGTTCCTGCGGAAGACCTGGGTTCTGTGCAGGGATTCTTGTCATAGGTGAACCAGTCACCATACTACTTCTGCACCAGCTCCAGGTTCCCACTGGCACTGAAGATCTCCTCAAAGTACCTGGACAGGGGGGCAGGAACAGTCAGCCCTGCCTGCCCTTCAGCATGGGATGGCGGGGCTAGGCAGAGAGGTGAAGCTGGATGAAGCTTACAGCATGTTGTAGCTGGCCCAGTACCCCTGCTGGTACAGCAGCTCTGTCTTCTCAGTCACCATCACCAAGCCCCTGTGGCAGGATGGCAGTGGTCAGAACAGAAGGCAAAGCACAGCAGGGACAAGGGAAAACCTACCTGTGGGTCCTGAGCAGGGTGCTGAGGGCCATCACCCACATGCAGGAGAACTGTGAGCAGCAGTCCTGCTGCTGTCACACTGTGGCAGAAGGGCCACCACCATCAAAGCACCATGCCACCAGCAAAGGAAGCCCACCTTGGCCCACTGGGCACTATAGGCGAGAGGCACTCACAGGATCTGTTCTAGTACCACCAGCAGGCCCTGCCGCAGGGCAGTGTGCCCCAGTGAGCACACCTTGTAGTCCACCAGCATCCACTGGCTGTAGTACCTGAGGGAGGGCACAACATCCCTTGGTGGACGCCCCAAGGAGGGGTCATTTCTCCCCTCCACACCACTCAGATGCCACTGTTGAAGTGCTGGAAGATGCTGTCCCACTCAGTGCCACTGCGGGCCAGCCAGTTGGCCATGATGTTTCACGGTCACTCCAGGACGTTGCCCTGAGGCCGCAGGTACCGCCAGCATGCCTTGTCACTGTTCCCAATGGTGGTCTCAGCTGCTGACTCAACCTGTGGAGATGGGAGGGCTGAGCGGGGCCAGGGCACAGGTGGCACTTACCAGCCTGCTGCTCAGGATGTAGAAGTCATCTCCACAGAAGATGGTGCCGGGGTAGCAGGAGAACACCTGGACACTGCCTGGAATGTGGGCGGTGCCTGGGGGAGCAGAGTAGGGGCTCAGGCAGCAGGTGGGGACACAGCACAACCTCCAGTCCCACATGCACTGCCAGGCTCAGTGTGGTAGGGGAGCATGTACTTCTTGATAAGATGCAGCATGGCTGGTAGGGTGCCCAGGTGTCGTGGGCCACCAGCAGGTCCCGGCAGCAGCTTGAGCAGCGCTGAGCAGAAACCAGAGCCCAGTGGGCACTGCAGGGCTGAAGGCCACCTCCGGGTCCTCCCCCAGCTGCAGCAGGTGGCAGGGCATCGGGCCAGGGCACTCCATGCTGACCACTGTTCCCAGCTTGGGATAGGGGAGCTCGGTGCACCCAGCCCGGGGGGTGGGGGAGCACCTTTCTTACAGGAAACCAAAGGGCGAGAAGGGAGAGGTAGTCGGCGGGGAGGACCATGTGCCCGCGGTAGCTGTCCTTCAGTCCCTGCAGCGCCAGGTGCACCTTGGGGAGACAAGGATGGGGGAATGGGGACAGGCGGTCCCCGCGGTGGGGGCAGCTCCCGAGGGCTGTAGGGTCCCGGCCCGGACGGCACCACCTGGTGCCAGTAGGCGCGGTCGCAGCCGGAGCCCATCTGCTCCTCTATCCAGGCCAGGTTGGCCTCCAGGTAGCCCCGCAGCCGGCGGCAGTACTGAGTCTCGTAGCGCAAAGGCCCGCAGTAGCCCCACGTCCGTGTTCACCCACTGCACGTAGACGAGATGCGGTAACGGCGCTGACACACACCGCTACGGGCACCGTCCCGCGGCGTAGGTCTGCAGGCTGTCGTTGAAGGACGCGTTGGTGGCCGCCTCGAGGAACACCCACCTGAAGCACGGCGCGAGATCAGAGCGGGCAGCGCCGGGGTGGTCGCGCACGGCCCCGTACATCCCCGGGCCCTTACCCGACTGCCCGGTTGTGGTCGCGTTGAGCTCAGCCCAAGCGACGGCGGCGGGCTGGCGGCCGGGCAGCACGCGGAGCCGGCCCGAGCCGGGCTCCAGCAGCACGGAGGAGCTGCGGGGCGAGGTCAAGCCGACCGCGGTCCCCGACAACCACACGACCACGGCGGCGGCAGCCAACAGCACGTACAGCTCCGCCACCGCGAGAGGGGCCGGGCCGAGCCCGGAACAGGGGCGTGGCAAGTGGAAGCGGGCGGTGTGCGAAATAAGCCACGTCCCCACACCGCAGTAGCCGGGGTCTCGCGCGGCCGCCCCTCACCCCTTCGGTACCTCTTCCTACCGGTCCCCCGACGTCCCCAGCACTACACGTTTCTTCCTTCCCCTCTCCATCCCGGTCCCCTCCGCGTGGCCCCAAACTCTCCCTCCCAGCCCCACGCAGGGCGGATACAGCCGTCAGCACCCCGGCCACGCCGTGCCCGGCAGGGGGCAACCCCACGGCCTCTCCTTGCCGCGGCCGCTCTCCCCCGCCGTGGATTCTGCGCAGTGTGTGACGAGGGCCGCGGGTGGCACGCGAGCGCAGCAGCAGCTCCGTGCTTACGCAATCTCGGCGGTTTACCGCTCGGTCCCGCTGCACCCAGCGGGCAAAGTCCCCGGGAGGTGCCAAGCAGCAGAGGGCTCAGAGCCCCCCATCCCGCGGGGAACACGCATCTCGCCCGGCCCGGCCCGGTCCTTTGGCACACGCCTGGTCGCATCCCGACACCCCCTCGGTTGCCCGTCCGAGACCTGGCACGCTCGTGACGGCGGCGCTCCGCCGTGAGGTCAACCTACAGCCTCGCTCCCACGGCCACGCTGAGCGCGGTGCCCTAAGAGCGCCGGGGCCTCGGCGGGGTGGACCCCCGGCCCCCCTCTTCCTGTGCGACAAAGAGGCTCTGTCACTTTAAGAGCGTAGGGTGGCGGCCCCTTTAAGGCGGGGGGG
>VXAB01000219.1:30828-52490 GCA_013399175.1 Odontophorus gujanensis
TGGGGGAGGGCGGGTTCCCAGATAGTCCCGGTGCCAGCGGAATCGTGTTCTCGCCGCTCGTCGGGTCTCCGCTATTCCCCGGATTTGGGTGCCTCCCTGTCGCGCTTAGCCCCCGCTTTTCCGCTCCCGCGGGAGCGGAGAGCAGCGGAGACGTGGCGGCTCGGTCCGGCCCGGCCTCTTTTTATTCCTATTTCTGTTTGTATTTGTAGTTNCTCTGGACGCGGGGGCCCGGTGTGACAGCGTTGGACACGATCGGGGCGTGGACGTGAGTGGGGACACGAAGCGGCGGGGGGGACGGGTCCTGTCCTCTTGTCGGCCTCTGCCGCCGCCCCACGGATGTGAGACGGAGGGGGAAACTGAGGCAGGGACGGAAATGCGGCCGCGACCCCAGGATGAACGCTGCCCGTCCGCTGGGTACGCGTCTGGGACACGCAGCTCTTCCCGCAGTGCCGCGAGGTGCGGAAGCACAACAGCTCCGATCGGTGCCACTTCGTGCGCAGCACCCCGGACTGCCGCCTGGACGGCGGTTTCCTCGACTACCTTGGGGGCGCGTTCTGCGCTTTCCCCGCCGCGCTGCTTCCGCTGCCCGTCGGCTTCTACGTGAGCGCGGGGACGGGGGAGGCGGACTGGCGGCCCCGGCCCGGGGATGCTCGGCCACCGGCGACGCGGCACCTCTCCCTCCGCAGGTACTCTGGCTCCTCTATCTCTTCGTCATCCTCGGAGTGACGGCAGAGAAGTTGTGAGTAACCCCGGAGGCGCGCAGAGCAGAGGACGGCCCCGCGCCGTGGCCCCGCGCCGCTGTTACCTCTCTCTGTGCGCTTCCAGCTTCTGCCCCAACCTGTCGGCCATCTCCACCAACTTGAAGCTGTCCCACAACGTGGCAGTATCCTTGGCGGATGGGGGCGCAGGGCTATGGAGGGGGGATCATGGGGACCTGGCACGGTGGGGTACTCCTTGACGCCCACTCTCCATGGTGTTACCTTCCTGGCCTTCGGCAATGGGGCACCGGATGTCTTCAGCGCTGTGGTGGCCTTCTCCGACCCACGCACGGCTGGGCTAGCAGTTGGGGCCGTCTTTGGTGAGGGCTGGGCTGGCCAGGGGGCTGGGGGGCAGGGACCCCGCTGATTGGGCTGCATTGCATTGGCAGGCGCCGGCATCTTCGTGACCACGGTGCTGGCTGGGAGCATTGCCCTGGTGAAGCCTGTCACAGTGGCCTCCAGGCCCTTCTTCCGGGACATCACCTTCTACATGGTGGCTGTCTTCCTCACCTTCCTGGTCCTCTACTTTGGCCACATCACGCTGGGGGAAGCTTTAGGTGAGCACCATAATGGTGCAGGAGCGGATGGGGGCAGCCTATGGGCCCATAACCTCTCTGTCCCCACGGCAGGGTACCTGGGGCTCTACATCTTCTATGTCTTCACTGTGGTGCTGTGCACCTGGATTCACCGTTGGCAGCATGGGGATGGGCCGCCCCACCCTGGGCCACAGGAGCCAGGTAAGGAGCGCTCTGCGGTGCCAGTGAGGTACCTCGGCACTCCCTTGCTTCCTCCTTGTTCCCCCACAGTGATACCAACAGATGCTGAGGAGCAGGAGTCCTCAGGCACTAACTGCGGGGAGTACGGTAAGGTGGGCTGTGGGGCTGTCTCCAGCAGCAGATCAGGCCGGGGGACTTTTGTGGAGAGCACAGCTCTGTGGCCCCACACAGGTGAAGAGTACCGGCCCCTGCTGCCCTACCGTGAGACCTCACTGCAGATCCTCAGCACTGCCCTCAACCCTCTGGACCAGCGCAAGTGGAGGAGGAAGCCCTGGTACTGGCGGCTCTTCAAAGTGCTCAAGGTGAGCAGGAGGGTATGGCAGAAGGGCAGTGTGCTGGGGGATGTGGCACTCATGAGCCCCCTCCTCCCAGGTCCCTGTGGAGCTGGTGCTGCTGCTCACCGTACCTGTGGTGGACCCTGACAAGGAAGACCTGAACTGGAAGAGACCCCTCAACTGCCTGCACATCATCACTGGTCCCCTGCTCTGTGTCCTCACCCTCAAGTCAGGGGCCTGTAAGAGTCTGTGTGCCCTCACAGACCCCAAGGAGGGGCCAAGACTAGGATGGCCCCGAAGCCCCACGGTGAAGGCCTGGCTTGCAGTGGGATGGCCTCATCCTGCCCATCCCCCCCAGGGTCTTCCATCAGGGTAGGGGGTTCCTACCCTGATGCAGCCAGGGCCCATCACTGAGCTCCTTGGGGCCCCTTTGTTCAGGTCTAGGGGAGAAACAGGGCAGGAGAGCACTGGCTTCAGGGGACAGGGCTTGGTGCTATGCCCTAGCCTGGCAGGGTCCTCCGCAGCCTGTGGGGTCTCTTCCTGATGCAGATGGGCTGTACCAGATCCAAGGCGTCTTCCCAGTCTGGGCACTGGTCACACTGGCTGGCTCCATCCTAGCCCTCATCATCTTCTTAAGCACATGCAATGAAGTGGCACCCAAATACCACTGTGTAAGGTGCCCCTGTCCCCAAGCAATATCTGGGAGAGGACCGTGCCTCTGTTGCCCTGAGAGAGTGCAGCCAGCACCCAGCTCATCTGGTCTCGGTAGGTATTTGCCTTCCTCGGGTTCCTGTCCAGTGCTATGTGGATCAATGCAGCAGCCACGGAGCTAGTGAACATCCTGCGGACCCTGGGCATCATCTTTGAGCTGAGCAACACTGTGCTGGGCCTGACCCTGCTGGCATGGGGCAACAGCATTGGAGGTAAGGGCCCTGTATTATCTGGCTTTGGGGCACGCTATACCTTAGTGGGATGTGGGCAGCACCCAGCATCTCCTGTTCTTGCCCTGCAGATACCTTCTCTGACCTTACCATGGCACGGCAGGGCTACCCCCGCATGGCCTTCTCTGCCTGCTTTGGGGGCATCATCTTCAGTATCCTTTGGGGAGCTGGGTGCTGGGAGGCAGGTTGGGGTGCTACTCGGGCCTTCTTCTAGGGGGACCTGAACTGCGCAGGATCCATCCTGAGATCCCCCACAGGGAGGGAGGGGAAGAGGCTCTGCCTCCCCAGGGAACCCCAGACCATGCCAAAGCCACCAGTCCTTGAGCATTCTAAACTTTGATGGCCTACCCAGCTTGGGGTAGAGGAATGGTGCTGTCCCCACCTCCAGGACTGGGGGGATGCTGTGCTGTTTCTTCACCCTGAACTGGCCTCAGATATTCTGGTGGGTGTGGGGTTGGGCTGCCTGCTTCAGATGACCAGCGGCCTGGAGGTGGTAAAGGTAAGGCTGCTGGCTGCAATACAGCGGGGCTGGCACTGGCAGGACTCCCTTGTCACCCAATATCCCTTTGTTTCCCCATCAGCTGGAGCCTGACAGCCTCCTGGTGTGGATCCTGGCTGGGGCCCTGGGGCTGAGCCTGGCATTCTCTTTCGTGGCAGTGCCGGCGCAGTGCTTCCAGCTGGGCAAGGTGTATGGCATCTGCCTCATCCTCTACTACTTAGCCTTTCTCTGTGTGGTCCTGCTCACCGAGTTCCAGGTGATCCACCTGGCTGCCACCTGAGTGCTGCAGGGCCATGTCCCTGCCCTGTCACAGCCCACAGGACCACACGTTTGCTCTCTGACAAAAGAGCTGGTTGTGTTTTGGGAAAAGAAAAGGATTTTGTTAGGTGCTAGCCATCTCCTTGCTCCACTCTGTTGAATTTTGTTTAACTTGGGGTGTCTCTGAACAAAGACGAGGGTAAAGGCTTGGCTGCTGCCCCAGGGCACAGGACTGGAGCAGCTGCTGGAGAGCACATGCTGGGGCACACCTTCACCTCTCTGTCCCCGTCTGGGCTCCTCTGGGCCAGGATCAGGGCTAGCAGCCACGCACTATGGGGAAACTGAGAAAGTAAAGGCTTGAGTGCAACTTTAGGAATGTCTGTCACTGCCCCTTGCAGTGAGTCTTCAGCAGGTGAATTGAAAGAGCAAGCAGAGGTGTTAAGGTGACGCAAAGCACCAGAGCAGGTTAATGCATGCAAAGCTGATGACCAGCCCACAGAAGCCTGCTTTCTCTTTTTTTTAATTCAGGTTGAAAAATATTGTTTTAAGACACTCACAGAGTGGACAGAGCTGTAGCAAAAGACTTGGTACTCAGAGATTCCCACAAGCCAATAGCCTCCAGCAAAACTAGGTTTAGACAGTGTAAAAATTAACAACTTGCAATTAAAAACTACACAGCCTCCGTGGGTGGTGTTTACTACAAGGCAGTGTGTGCAGCCCTGGCTGGGGGCTGGGTTACAGGGGAGGACCTGGGACTGCTTGGGGTGAGACAGAGGCCCTGCAACGCAGCGTAGGGCCACAGCTTCCTCTGGGGTCACTGCCTGTGCATTGCCCAACAGCAGTCACATGGCAGCTGAAGTTGCTGGCGCAGCAGTACAGTGCATGGGCATGGGTCAGCGCTGGCTGCAGCCACCAGCTCTGATGCCACTCCCAGGGATGTGCTGCTGTAGGTAAACCCTGACGCTGCTCTGTGAGGACAGAGGATGGCTGCACAAGCAGCACTCTGTTGCTGTCAGCTTTCAAGCTCTCCTAGCCTGGTTCTCTTTCCTTCTGGGCTTAGGTTGTTCCTCAATTCTCTGGCTAGATAAGCGCTTTCATAAGAATTCAGATTCAATTTGCTGGCTACTATTGGCTCTGCCCTGGATTTACTGCCTCTGACCCCAGCTTTCAACAACCACCATGCAACATAGACACTGAGGTGAAGGAGCAATGGCTTCTGCAGCCCCTCCCTACCCCTTGGGGGTAGCTATAAAAATAAAAAACTTGAAAGTATTAATGTAACACATAGAAGAAAACTGGCAGGGGGACAGAATCTGGGCTGTGAGCTGGCAAGGGCCAGGAGCAAGAATTCATGCATGTGACAAGTGCTCCTGCAAGCAGTTGCCGCTGGAGAGAGGGTGGACACAGGGATGTGACAATCTGAAACCAAAACAGGCGTCAGGAGGAAAGTAAGCTGCTGCTTCTACAAAGCTGAGGATGCTCTTTATTAGCGTGCTTGAAAAATCTAGAGAATGTTTTACAGACACGTCCATAAAACTATAAACGAAAGACCAGCATACAGAATCCTGCAGTGTTCTTCCCTTGTTCCCTACAAAATGATTGTCTCTTGTTAGTCTGTGGGTGGGGGGAATGAAGAGTAAATAATAGGGGAAGCCCCAGTACTAGAACTTCTTTTTTTTTCCAAAGAAGTAAATTTCTGTGATCCTCCCTGGCTAAAAAACAAACAGACAAGCTAACAAAAAAACACCAATACGATGTGCACATGGGGACAAGCCAACATCTCAGTACAAAACCATAAAAACCACACCTGAGCCCCACAGCCCAGTCCAGGGGCTTCGACATTGCTCCCCAGTGCCAGAGCCCTGCTCCCATGTGTGAGCAGCTCAGTGCCCCTGCAGCACAGCATGAAGCTACAGCTACAGAAAATGTCAATGACAGCACTGGCACAGTAACAAAGAATTTAAACACAACCACATTTTGTTTTCTAATTTTCACAATGCTCCCCCAGCCCCAGGACTAGCACAGGTAAGTCTCCTAGGCTGCAGCCCAACAGAGAAGCAAGAGAAATGATGCAATGTTCATTAATTTATGGTCAAATTTATGATTTGGAAAACAGCCCTTTAAGGTCCTTCACAGTTCAGCTCAGAAGTAGTTTCATACCACCTGGAGTACCCAGAAGGGAAACAACTGCCCAGAGGCAGCCAGGGAATTTGTCTGTTCAGAGATGAGGAGCATGGTCACACTGCCCACCTCTGAAAATCTCATCTTTTCCCCAAAAAATGCTCTCGTCTACTCATGTAGGATCAGTCTGTCCATCTGTCCTTGTGCCATGTGGTGGTACTACATAGAAAAAAAGAAAAACAGGTACGTGGAATGTGTGCCCATCACCTACATCCCACTGCCCAGTTCACCCAGAGGAAGGGGAAAGCCTCCCATCCCTGCTAGATCCACTCTACATCTGAACCTGAGAAAAGATCAAACAGCAAGAGGTAAGGGGAACTTCCATGCTGAGATACACTCTTCACTCTCAGCATTTTCTGTGGCGACAGGATAAAAAAAAGGAGCTCAGAGACACGCTGTCACTGCTTCACAGTAATGAAGCACAAGAGATGAAGCAACCTGCAATCATCCCAGAATTAATGTGTCAGAGATGGCAAGGGAGCCCCATTCCCCCTTTCATCTCCTTCCCCAGCTACCAGGTCTGGCAGCCTCCATGCCAGACGCTGAAAAGCAGGCAGGTGAGAAGAATCACTGTCCTTCACAGTTCTGCATCCAGAATTCAAGGGAACAGTAAAGCCCTTCAGCAGAGGAACTTCCTAAGATCTGACCCAGTCAGCATTTGCCAGCCTGAGCAACAGTTCTGCTTGGTTGAGAATGAGGCAGGAGGAATGCTGCTGTGCTGTGGACTCACCCTCCTGTTCAAACAAAGCAATGACCTAGCTGAGGGCCAACCAGCAGTACTGTTCAACTGACTCTATCTGTAAGCTTCAGACTCAAGCAGAAAGAAGCCACAGGCTTGCAGCTGCAAAGTCCTCTCCTTCACAGTCATCTATTTGAACTAATGACTGGCCAAAGACTCACCATTTACAAGCAGGTGGAGAAGTGACAGAGGTCACCCTGCAGAATCACCCTTCTCTGAAGGTGAGAGCTGAGGGATTTTACAGAGATTATTCTGATCCCAGGCAGTACCCTGGGCATAACTGACATGCAGAGGTGCAGATACTGGACAGCTACAGCAGAGTTTGTCTCCCTAAATTCCTGCCCCTCAGTTCTGGCACCAGGTGCCACAGAATGGCTCAAGGACAGCTCAACAGTCAGAGCTGGATCTACTAAAGGGAGTGCATCTAGGTGTACCAAAAGGAGGGAAAAGGCAGACTGCCCTTCAAAAGCTGAAGTTGCATATCATGCCCCTTCTTGCTTTGCAAAAGGAAGGGTAGAGAGGAAAAAGGCAACAAAAAATAAGCACCAAACAAAAACAACCTAACTCCCTGATCTTTTATTCCTAGGTTAATAGTACCCTTTAAGTGAAGCAGACTCTCAAAAAGGGCTTTTATTTTTTTTTTTACTTTTATTTCTAAATTCTAAGCATGTAGCCTCAATGCATTTCCTGCTGTTAATGGATTACACATCCCTTTCCCCAGGGTTTGTTACTGCTAGGACAAACAGCAGGCTTAAGCTTGGGAAGCAGCTCAGAGGGAGGTCTCCATTTCTGTCCAAGAAGCTCACTCTGTGCTGAGCACAGGCATCGTGCTCAGTCTGGTTGTAGCAGTCTTACACAAGTCCACCTGTTTTTTTTGCTGCTTAATGGAAGAGCTTTCATCCCTAATGCCAACTGGTACATGGAAGAGATCTATGTACATCATCCAAACATATATGCTGTGAAGTAATACTCTAGGTTATTGCATAGAAGGCAGCTTGCACTAGTCAGGCCTAGATGACAGTCTGGGAACGTTGTCGGAGGCTCAGGGGCTTCAGAAAGCTCTGGGAAGCAGATGCAGACTCTTGCAATGGTATCTGGGATTCCTCCTTCCTGGAATGTTCCTCATACCATTCCTGTGACAGAAGATCAGAACAGAGCAACCTCAGCCCTGAAGTTGCTGCACAGCCACCAGCAGGACCCCCAGTCTGCAAGGACATGTGCTCAGGCTGAGAGGCTTTTTCCAAAGCCCTGTTTACAGCCCAGTCTCCTTATCAACCACAGCACAGACATGAAGGATGTGCTCACATACCAGCACTCAACAGCCTGAGCAAGAAGGAGCAGCTGTGAATGAGCTACAGCTGGCCAAGCTGTCAGGCCTTACAAACCAGAGCAAGGAAACATCACACTCAGCTGTTCCCCAATGTCCAGAGACCGTTATAGTGACATCACAGTGATGTCTGTGGCTTGGAAAGCTGCACCCAGGGTATTACAAGACATTACATCCCTGTGTCAGAGACCAAACAGAACAGGCAGGGCGCTTCACTGTGGATTATCATTCACTCCACAACAATTAATGTGCTTATTTTTGTTAGCAGGACTGAAGACTCGGCCACAAGCTAGCTACCCAGGGCACAAAGGAAATATTCAAATGGTTATGAGATTAATGCTTTTACTGCTAATCATAATACTAGTCCATGGTCCTCAAGCAGTAATCAAATTAATGGCATAAGCCTCCTAACCTTGAAGAACACTGACAGCAATGCCTTAAACAATCCAGAGAATCAGCTGACCTGGACTTTTCCCATCTTCATTTGCCTACTATTCTGAAGGAACAACTGGCACTTGCAGACCACTTAGTTTCTGTGTAAGACAGACACACCCAAGCTCAAACACAATCACATTTGAGTGCCTTAACAAATTAGCATCGTGCAGCTAAGTCCCTGGAACACACCATACGTGCTCTTAGACAAGTAACCAATGCCCACCCTCATGAGAGTGAGTAAGCTTGGCAAGCTGAGCAGCTACACGCAGCCAGCACTGTTACTACCACTGCTGATGCATATCTTCAACACAGCGGGTTCCTGAACCCACCGAGGAGGCTCTGACACATTTAAGAAAGTCCCCAAACACCAGCACTGATGAATCAAAAGCACAATTCCTCTACTGCCTGCTCTTTTCACAGAGCTGTTTGAGTCTCAGAGGGAGAACGCCTCCTGTGTTTAAAAATGTCAGTTTGTAATTCTAGGCAATGTGAATTGTTCTGCTTCCTGGTACTTCCAACTCACCCACATACCTGAATCTCCTCCTCATACATCTTCATACTCAAGTCACTCTTCGTCCTCGATCTGCGTCCCAGAAACAGCGTTGACACTTGCTAAGGAGTTGGGGGGGAAGGAGGAGATGAACACAAAGATGGCATTCATCAGTCACTGAGCAGCTCATAGGAGCAGTGCTGGAGCTTCTGGCACCCTTCAGGAAGATGCCTGTCACCCACTCGGGAGCTTAGGCTATTCTAAGCTCTTCTCATTTCTAGGAGACAACAGCATTTTAGAGCACACATCACCTGACTAAATACAGGCCTCTGCTCCAGGCTGAGAGGTATTTCATTGCAGGGATCCCTGAAGGCTCCAAAGAGCTGCAGGAGACCAGCTCAAATGGACACAGCTCTGTCAGGAGCACTCAGTTTTGTCAGAAGAACATACCATCTGGAACAAGGCTCAAACTCAACCTTCCAAAGGAAGATCACAGCTTAGAACACTTCTCATTTGCTTAGCGCATACAACTTAGTTCACAGGCCTAGACTTTTTAGATCACATAAGCAGAAGGCTGAGTTATGAATAACTCTCTGCCTACGAGTCATCTGAACAGCACCGAAGAAACTCTAGACCATCATTCTGTACTCCACTGTAAGGCTGAAAACATCATCCTTCAGTTAATTGTCTTGAACTCTGTTTTCAAGTAGCACCATTATTCTTATTCTGTGTGAACAAGAACTCAACTTTTAACTACCAAGCCAACCACAGTAAGTACAGATCCACTAAGGGACTATAGCACTGGCACTTCATATATAAAGGACGCACAAATATGATAGCTGTTATTAAAACAATCATTTAAACTCCTCCCGGAGAACTGCTGCAAAAGCCAGCAGTTCTCTGACACAACAGCACTTAGCCAAGTCAGTTCATCTTTCCAATTGTCCATCCTGTTCTGGAACAAAAAGGTAAGCAATGATGTGATAAGAAAGCTGTGTTTGGAATCAATGTGAATGCACTGTTGCATTATGCTTCAAGACTGTTCAGATGAAAGTGTATGATGACACAGAAAGAGAGGAGAATAAGAGAGCAGCTTTTCAGGAGAAAGATAAATATGCTCTTTCCAGCCAGTAATGGGCCAGGAGAGCTCTATGTGAGGTCTGCAGGTTGTAATGAGTCTTTCTCAGGGCTGTTTAGAGGACAGAGGAAATTCAGCTGCTACTTTTCCAAAGCAGCACAACTTCGTGCCAGTTCCACAGAGTCCCTCTCTACAGCTCAGCTCTAAAACATGACAAAGATGCATACAGATTTCCCCTGGAAGATAGCAAAAAGGTACCTGCGGGCCTGGCATGTCTTCCTCTCTTCAAGCCAAGAACTTACATTATGGGTTTCCTCTTACCCCATGTTTATCCATCTGCAAAACAATCTTTTGCAGTTGAGAAGTTTCGGTGTCAGCTGAACTCTGCTTGTACAGCTCGATTATCCCAATCACTTCCTCCTTGGAGATCTCCTTCTCCAGCACAATGCCATTCTCCTCTGGACAGGCAAGAAAAAGAAACAGGTAGAAAAGTCAGGAAGTTGAATACTGCTTCCATAACCCTGGAAGGCAAAGCAAACAGGCCCAAGCTAGATGTCGGGTACAGTCTACATCTGCTTTCTTGACTGGAACACATAGGTCCTTGTTCTCCAACAAGAGCGGGATGAAGAAAATTAGCGTGCAGAGCCAGCAAGCATGTCTCAGCTTTTAAGATACCAAGGAGCCTGATGTTTTAAAGCCTTGTAGTTTTTTGCTACCTGCAAGCTAACCAGCAAAACAAACAATCAAACACTATTTGCTGCCTTTTCACCTTCAGCTGCCCAACACAGCTTGAGAGGTAAATGTTAACTAATGCCTTTCACTGCACCCTTCAAACTGGGTACGTGAAGAATCAGGATGAAGAATGATTCTGCAACTAATAATGCCTGGCTCCTACTGGCATGATGCCACACATCTGGATCTTCTGGCACCTAAGAAAGATCAGATGAGCTAATCACAGCTACTCCTGTGACTGGGGTCTTCACTGCATCTTTCTGTGAGGAAGATTCTCTGACATTAAATATATCAAAGTGCAGTAGCTTCTCTCTGCACAAAATTATGAAGAATTAAGATTAGTTTACAGAGAGTTTGAATAGATAAGTCTGGGTGTAAATCACCTAGGAACAGCAGGAAAGGCCTTCAAGAAATGAATATGTTGATGGTACCTAAATTAGAAGGCCTGGAAGCTACAGATGCACAGCTCAGGAAACAAAGGACAGTGAGGAAGTGATGACTCACAGAGGTGTGACAGGATGGAGAGACCAGTCACAGTCTGTTCCTAAAAGGTTCAAAAAGGTATATCCAAACACAGCATATGGTCACCAGTCTAAATACAACTGGGAGACAGAGAGGACTAGACAGGCAGCATTCCTTGCTCTCCATGGCAGGGAGAAATGATGGGCAGAACAGAAAGGTCAGATAGAAATATCATACAAAAGGATAAGAATGAGCTTAGGAGTTCAGGCTTTAAAAAAAAAAAAATTAAAAAAAAAAACATCTTGTCTTTGCTAGTCAATTGATCCTCTCCTCCAGACATAAGACACCAGAGAGAAGATGCAATGTTATGGGTCAGCCAGTCCTCAGTTCTGACCTTCTGAATCTTGGTTCTTCCGAGTGTAGTTCATGCGGAAGACAAAAGCCTCCAGAATAAATGCCACAATGATTGTCATCACCACCTGGGAGAGGACATGAACAGAAGAGATCAGGAGGCTGCTGCTGGGGGATTCTTGCAGCCCAGTTCAACAACAGAAAGCTGAGCATTTTGGTTTGTGCTTCAGCTCCTGGTGCTCCAATATGCACATATCCCAATTCACATATCTGCCTGAAAGTCAACTAGTAACAGTCAACCACAAAGGGGACCGAAAAAGGCAGTGCTGCCCTAGTCTTTACCCCAGGCCCAGACTCATGCAGCACCAACTTTGTCAATGCTCATAAACGTAACTTCCTGCAAGTGATGTGCGCTCACACCCTTTTCTGGATGACATTATGTAGAGGAACAAAGCTGTGCTCATTTAGTGATGGAAGCTCCCTCAGTAACACAGTAAAAGCTGTTTCCCCTCAACATCTCCTCAGTTTGATATAGAAAGCATCTTCAGAAACTTACCATGGTCACAATATAGAAGATCATGAAATAGAGGCGGCTCCAGTGAGTGGTTTCAGATGTCACCCCTTCCTAGAGAAGACAAGAAAAATGTCACTAGTACACAAAAGAAGGGAGAGCTTGTTATTAACTGCTTGCTAACAGAAGTAAGGTAGCATAATTCTGTCCATCTATATCATACTCACAGCTCCATAGCTAACCCCAGAGACTGCCTGCACAACTCTCAGTGCTCCAACTGGGTCTTGGAGGTAACCTGTCTCTAAAGGCAAAATGAAATGTTCCTATATGCAGACACACTGAACACTCAAGGCCTGTGGTTGCATGAACCATTGTTACTATGAGAACACAGCTCAGACAGCAGGGTGATAAACTGGAATATAGCGTGACTTCACTTGTCCAAATTGTGAAATTCAGCCCAGGGCTGGTCAAGTTCAACAAGAAAACATGTCAGGTGGCATGTCATAGAGGTCAAATATCACTCAGGAATTTAAAGGAACAATTGCATGACAACAGCAAGTGACAGTGCTGGGACTAATCCTGCCCATCTCCAAATGCTAGGGGAAGAAATTAGTAGTAGCGTGAAAGATCAAGCTCAACTGGCAAGAGACTGTGCTGTTTTATAGCTGAGGTTTACTTACCATGATTATGTACCAATCATTGACGACTGTCAACTCAAACAGTGTAACTGCATACAAGTAGAAGAAAAATAAAGACAATTGCTTTATCCAACCTGACCTGCTTTAGAATGATTTCTAGATAAGGTACTTGACGGGGAAGACTGAAACAAGATACCAAGTTTCAACGCAACTAGCAATTCCTGACACAGAATGCAGGTCCTCATCACTGCAATTTGTCATCTTCCCTCTGATGACAAAAGAGACTAGACGCACAGAAACAGGAACACGGCTTAATCTGTATTTCTTCAGACTAAGAAACAGACCTGACCCTTTCCCAGCAGAGCATGGAGAGCTCTGAAATTCCCAGGAAATAAGCATCTCTGCTCACAGATTAAGAAAAACTGTTAAGAGTAATTACCATATTCAAATTATTCTTCATCAGTTGGTTTAAATAAATACATTAGCATTACTGCTAGTTCTACAGAAGGACAGTAATCTGAAGCACTTCTTAAACATTTATGGAAATCTGGTCTGCTTACCAGCCATAACAGATATGCTTGCCTAACACTGGCTTTTAAGAGATGAGTCTTGATTTTGTTGCAAAGCGAGTAAGCTATTACTCAGATGACACTGTACAGAAGAGAAAGATGTTGTCTAAGGTGTGCTAGGACAACTCTCAGAGTCCGAGGTCTACATGAGCACTGCAGTCCTGCTATCCAGCTCTGCAGGAACACAGATGCACTACGGAATAACCTTTGCTAGGGAAAAAAGTGTCCTTACCAAAGCTGTTCAAAATGTTGTCAAAGTTGTTGAGATAGTAATAACCTTCTTCCACAGATGTCTTGTTGCCAACTGTGTGGTTCACCCAGTGGTATGAATCTGCAACTGTGCTTGTGCTGGTTGAAGAAACCATGACAAAGAATGAGAAGCGAGCTGCAATATTATTTTGTTATAAATACAGAAATACAGGTTATAAATACAGAAACGCTTAGAATGTGGTGAGCTGGGTGGCAGTTTCTACCTCTTGGCTAAAACTTATTTTTCTGAGAAGAAACCTTCAGAGATTAGCACAAGCCCAGAGAGTCTTTCTAATCATTCAGCAAACATGAGACCAGAGACACCAAATGTTTTTCTCTCCTCAGCTCACACCCTTAAAGCTTAGCATTTCTACGTGGTTTGCCATCACTTAGGATGCAAAGGGCACAGGATAGCTTAGCTTACAAGATGAGGTGAATTCAAGGTGAATTTATCTTGTAGAAAGTTAGGTCTAAATACGTAACATACGTCAGAGTAACTCTAGTGTGACAGAAATGAAAATCTCAACTTTGCTCAAGACTAGAAATTAAAAGCATTCCTAGTTACAATATTGGAAAGAAGTTCTCCTAGTGTATCTACATGAGGAGCAATACAGATCTCATTAAAACCAGTCAAATATTTCCTTTCCAAAAGCAGTGTAAAAGCCATAGCATCCAATCATACCAAGAGAAGTGAAGCATGTCACGTAGAATTTCCCAGCACATTGCCTTAGCTATGAAACCCTATTCATACATTTTCTGTCCCTTTCACCCTCCAGGAAGACAGGGCTACCAGAGGCACTACTACTGGCTTAGCACCAAACACACTGCAGACAGAGATGAATTTGCAGCACTCACTTGCAGCAGTTCGGGTAGACCACACCAGCAAAGAATTCCATTCCAATGATGGCAAAGCAATAGTAGAAGATCAGCAGGGTTAAACCTAGGCTGGAGGCAAAAACCACAAATACCGTGCTACTGAAATGTTACTAAGGCAGGGAAAATACAAAGTCACAGCCTGGTTGCTCTGGAAGGAATTTCCAAGGTATAGGAAGCAGCACTGAAAAATGACATACCACGCTCATCGTACTTTCATTCAAAAGGTCTTAGGACAAGGAGCTTTCCACTCACTCAAAACAGAAATGTTCTAAGAAAAATTACAACAGTTCGGATTTCCTCCCAGACTGTACTTTTTCTGCTAGAAAAACTGTGTAGTGAAGTTTGTTTAATTAGAAAACCAACACACTGATTCTGCCCTCTCCACATCCTTAGATGCTGGGACAGTGCCAAGAACAATGCTCTCTACCTAAAATGCTCTGCTCAGATCTGTTCCAAGAAAATAACATCCAACGATGCCCCACACCAACACCAAGCTCCTTCTGCCCCACCATTTCACAATAATGCTCTGAAGTGTCTGTATGAAGAACAAGGAAACAACTGGGACTGAGTGCATTCATCCCTATACTCTTCACAAATGGGCCTCCCTCTCACCAGAAGTCAGGGGATAGAAAAGTTAAACATCAACTCTTCTTTATCCTAACATACAGAAACAGGAAGCATCCCAGAATCATAGAATCACCAAGGTTGGAAAAGTCCTACAAGATCAGCAAGCAAGTCCAATTGTCCACCTACCACCAACACTCCTTACTAAACCATGTCCCTCAACACAATATCTAAATGTTCCCTGAATACCTCCAGGACATTCAAGAGCTTCCCATCACAAACTGCTCCAAAAAAAGGGACCCCAGCCCTAGACATTAAACTTCACACCCCTTTCTCCATCCAGAGAGAGTAAATCAGTACCTGGCCATCCTTGGAAACAGCTCAAACATAGTGTCCAGGACATTCCTGTAGCGTTTCTTCAATTTAAAGAGTCTGAAAGGAGAAGCTAGAAGTTACCTATGCACTGCAGTTTCTCCGGAGCTGTTGGGAATATTAAAAAATATCACAGCTCTCTGTACCTCCCAGGTTAACAAACAGGTAAAGTTTCCTGACACCATATTCATAGGATCTCCACTTGTTCTCTGTTTACCTAACATTCTGCTGTTCAATGCCTACGACACATCCAGGTAGGTGCCTACAGGATGAATGACTTGCTAGGAAAGGCTCACACCTTATGCAGCATGATGAAACATTTTTAAATTATTGTTATTTAGAAAAAAAAGTTGCAAAAGTCTCAACTAGTCCTTTGTACAGAGTCAGGACTCAATATCCTTCTCTCCAGACACAACCTTTTCTGAGTTTACTCTGCGACTGTGTAAAAATCAATGAAAGGAAACCACACTGCCTGCTAATTTCAAATCTGTCAATGCCATCAGCCTTTATGAAGAAGCAAAAGTGCCAAACACAAGCTTTGGCAGGGGGGCAGCAGAGAAAACATTCCACCCCCCAACTTGAGCATCAAAGTATTCTTTAAATCCTCACTGAAAAGCTAAACTGCATTAGCTTGCCTTTAACAAAGCAATACTTTGCTTCTCAAATGCCTTCCACCTACTCCCTCAGTGGTCTGCAATGGTGAGTGGACCTTAAAACAAGAGGGTTAAACAGACCCATTTTAGTGAGCAGCAAAGAGGTTACAAACCTCAGCCTTGCTTAAAGCGAGATGCAGCCAGAGCAGGGTTGTACTTCACCCCAGAAAGCAGTATCCTTTGAAAACTGTAATTTCAGGTAATTCAATGGAAATTATTATACTGGCTCAGACCGTCTCACCCTGACGGAGGAGCTTTTCTCTGAACAGCATCAGACAATTTAGAGGAGGTGTAAGAACCCCATGAAGGCAGACATCGGATAATCTGCCCCCAGTAAATCCCTTGATCTCTATTAGAGATCAGCTTAAGCTCCAGAGCATGGAATTTCATATCCCATCCGAAGTTTTTGTTATCATTCATTCTGATAACACTGGCTAATCTCATTACTCTACACGATTCGTGTTTGCCATGGTCACGTACCCACAGAGCAATCCTTGCCCTCTCCTGGTTAGGAGTTCAGTCCCCAGCTGAAATGATGGAAAACATACATTGCTGTTTTCTTCCCCACCTGTTCTTTGAGCTTTCCACACCACCTCCCTGTCTCACCTCAGGAGCTGAAGAGGTCTTAAGACAACAATGAAGTAGAACGGCTCCATGTTAAATGCCAGCGCCATAAGCCCCAGAAATGCAAACAGGGTGACTGAGAAGTCAAAGCTGGAAATGAAAAAAAAAAAAAAAAAGAAGAGCAATGATACATCACTAGTATTCTAGTATTTCAGCTGAGAGGAGGTACTTGGTGCTGCTTCACCCTAACAGGATAAACAAGGCCAAGTGCAGAAGCCTGCACTCGCTTCCTATTTACAAGTCAGTCTTTCTAATGCAGCAATTTTTATTGCCTCTCAAAACCTTACTGTGCACTCACAGATTCCAGCCTGAGGACAGGTACTCAACAGGTCCCAGACCAGTGGTTTTCAAGAGCAGCTCCACGCCATAGACTGTAAAACAATTTGAGAGCTATGAACAGAAATATTAGCCCTCCATGTAATGCTGCTTACAAAGCCTTGCAGTTCACACAAATGAGCAGCCTTTTGAGCAGAGGAATGCTGAACACTGGTTTCACAGACACCCAACAGCCATCCTTACTGTGAGATGACAAAGACAATATTTTCCCCTCCAAAGCAACACATTTCTCTTCAGAGTGGCCTACAAAGCAATTAATTTGGCTAGCATGCTATAAATGCGGAGGCACAAGCTCCCATACATAAGGGCCAGAATGTTGTGTAGGGAATTCAGTCCTGCCTGTACACTTCCTTTTATCCTATGGGAACACATCCAGCATATGGGTGGTACAGGTAGCCTAAGCTTGACCTACAGAAAGAGATCTCAAAGAGGAACCATCTACTTTCCTCTCTGTCCTGGTAGCATCCTGTGAATGTGTTCTCTGGCAATAGAGCTGTCTATTTCCTCACTCCATCCTCAACTCATTGTGAAATAACACAGCCATGTTGGGTGGCATCAGCTTACTTGTGAGGAAGACTATGTAGCTCCACGGGACATTTCTGGAGAAGAAATTCCCTCCTGCAAGACACAAGAAGAACTTTTTCTAGCCTTCCCTTTATTCAGTCTCTCACCATCATAGACAAGAAATGAGCCGCAAAGTTTCCTACCTTGCAGCATGAAGGTTTCAACAAGAATCCAAATTCCATTCACAGCCACCACAGTATCTGAAAAATAAAGTAAAAATCCAATATAAAAACACCTGTAGATTAGAAGATAACTACTTACTAGGCTAACAGAAAGATTATAGTATAGGGCATGTGGTAGGGTCAATATTTCTAATTCAACTAACAATCTGAATTTAGCTCAGAAAAGTCACAAAACTCCTACTCAGACTTTTGTCTCCAGAAGGAAAGAAACCAAACCAATGATCCAAATCACACCTGTTCATTTTTTACCAAAAATTATTTTATACACAGGTAATAACATGGCAGAACATTCAGCTTCATCCTAGTTCTGCAACAAGATCTTGAGAACCACTATGTCCCCAGCAGTACAGGACAAATGAAGTGCCCCAAGCAGTGCTAAGCCCCAGTCATCTTAGCTCTGCCACTGCTTCCCACCGTTCAAACCCAAGATCTGAAGGCGCAGGATTTTACCTTTTCATTCAGATCTCCACACACCCCTACCCTCCCCTTTTGTTTAGTGTCTTAATTTACAAAAGATCTCTCCTTTCCGATGCTCAAAAACAGCCAACAAACTATTGAGCAGAAAGAGACTGTTTAGGACACAAGAAGCAACACCATGATTAAGAACTCTTCCTCTTCAAAAGGAGGAAAGAATAATTCTCCCTGGCAGTCCAGTTGACAAGTAATCCCTCCAGCAGCAATGACGCATGCACCTTCTGAAGGGTAAACAGGCTGACTGGCAAGGCAGTTCCTTATCCAGCACTCTTCAGTTGCAA
The DNA here is from genome assembly GCA_013399175.1 of Odontophorus gujanensis. Classification (NCBI taxonomy): domain Eukaryota; kingdom Metazoa; phylum Chordata; class Aves; order Galliformes; family Odontophoridae; genus Odontophorus; species Odontophorus gujanensis. The sequence continues at coordinate 49,024 of VXAB01000219.1, forward strand.
GTTAAAAACCTCAAGGCTTATGAAAGCTAACCACCAAATGCAACGAGCCAATTCCTGCATAGTAAGATCCACAAGTGTATTGGTGAAATACTGAACAAGTAAGCCTCTCCAGAAGACTCACCACAGTGAGAGCTGCAAATTCAAGCTGCAGTAATGGTTGGTACAAAGACGCATTCCCTCCCTCTCCATCCAAACTCCAGAATTCATACAGGAACGATATTTCAGCCCAAAGACCAGGCCCAATATGCTGTATTCTTAGAGGGCCTAGCACAGAACAGCACCCCTGATGCATGCAATCAAGAGAGTGTTTCAAAGAAACAGCTTGTTGCTCCTACTCACACATAGCGTACTGGAATACAAGGGAATTCACAAGGATGTTGATGCCTGCAGGAAGGAAAGTATGACAAAATAAATGCTTAAGCAGCCTTCTATACCTCACATACAGTTTCTTCTATTTTCTTTTTTGAGATATTTCTCATACCAATTCTCAGCACAGAAACTAAGCGAATTAGTAGATTAGAAACTTTTTGAGACAAAGCTGAAATTTCTTCAAGAATTTTTGTGGCAATGAACTCAGTACCCTAAACCCACAGATGCCTTCCCCCACCCCCATACACTAGTTTTGTGATGTGGACAAAGGTAAAAACAACTGATGAAGAACACATGCTATCAAGAAAGAGTAAGTGCCAAGATAGGCAGGACCCTTATGACAACCACACATTTGAATCAAGATGGTGTTAACTGTTTCTTCCCAGCATAAAACACCAAAAACAATATTGGAAATAAGAACTTATTTCTGAATGGCTACATTCAATCAGGATACTTGGGGCACAGAAGATAAACTACAGTTGCAAGGCAGATTACATAGACAGATATTTCAGATCTTCCCCATCCTGAGCAGCTGCAGTTGCTCGGTATGTAATGGGACTTAGAAGCCTAGCAGCTTCTGTGACAACAGAGGTCCCACTCCACAGTCAATGCTCTGAGTTGCTACCTGGGACACGGAAAAACAAACCTGCAAACTCTGCTAGACTCAGTAACCATAAATCCCCTGTGCTGAAAAGCCTCTATGCTGATAAAAGAAAACAGTCTTCCACAACCTCACTCAGGGTTTAGTTCACCATTGCCAAGAGTTAGCTTATTCTACATAAAAAGAGGAAGTTCCTTCAGAGGACTCTGTCTTTGTATAGAAATGCTTTTCTTTTTAGTTCAGTACATACTGTAATTAAAACATAGCTTGTAACCTTTGAAAATAATGAATGGTGTCCGTGGAAGGTCATCAAACCAGTGCTCACGATTTCGTTTTGCCTGGAAGCACAAGAGCCACCATCAAAATAAATCAATGCTGTATCACCTGGAAAATACGCATTGATGGAGACCCACCTTACCCCTATCATCCACTTTTAAATTGTCTTTGTTTCTCACCTTCTCCTTAATCACTGGCTTCCTTTGATCTCCTTTCCCCATCAATTCCCCTGTTCTCCACCCAATATATACTTACCTTCCATTTTAAGCCAACAACTTCATAGAAACTGTAAAAATCCTTTAAACTGCAAAATAGAAAGAAACACCTGATCAGAGCCCTGGAGTTGATTAAATCCTTAATCATTCTCGTAAAGCATCATCAGTAGGAAATTGTAAACTCCTTGCTAGAGCTGCAGCTGATAACTCAACACTGACCTCTTCCTGATCTGGCCAGAGGTTACTGGCTGACAATACTCAGAATGGCATGCAATGCTACCTTATTCTCTATAAGACCTAAAGCCTACAAAGGAAACTGACTGCTAAACTCTGGAATTCTACCACTGAAGAAAGAACTCAGGCTTAGACAGCAAGCTCCAAGGGACAGAGATCATACTACTCTCCACAAAAATCTTGGACTGTCTTAACTACTTGTATAAACCCCTTCTAGCACTTTTGAAAATGTTCTTTTCAACATAACAAAATGTGAAAAGGGACACAAAAACAAGGAAACTACAACATAAGTGCTTATTTAGGTGCTCAGTGTCAGGCCTGCAACAGCTTTCAGATATTGGAAAGCAAAGGATGCTGAAATTCTTAGGCTCTTAGTGGTATCATTAGATGTCTACAACTAAGAATTCAGCTTTTCTCGTTATGCCTTTTTCAACACTTCTTTGTGGCACATTAAGGCAAAAACCTCAAGGTGCTACAATAAGACCATCCTACCTGAGTAAAGGAGTATTGCTTTGATTCAGTGCTTTAAAAGTGAGATATCGCTCTTGGGTGTGCATCCGAGGCTTGTAAAACCGCAACAGCCCTTCAAAATGCTTGAAGGAAATTCCAGATGGTCGCTAGGAAAAAAAAAAATGTCACGGGTAGAGACATCAGACAGAAACATCTACAGACTAGCATACTTAATTATCACTCTGGATTTCCTTTAAGCAGGGTTTCTATATTACTGTAAGATGCTATGATAACTGACCCCCAAAGTACCAGAAGCTATTTATTTAGATCTGCTGATTTTATCCCAGAATACAGAAAGCTATCCTGGCACTTGGTTCTTCTAACACATGCAGAGCTGTTCACTGTTGCCCCCATCCTGGACGAGTTGTTCAGTCAGACATCCCAAGCAGAGTTCAACCACCCTTCTTGGGAAATGAACACATGACCTAATAGGTCCCTATTACTGACACATTTTTCAGACTATAAGCTCTTCCTTACGACACCCTTAATATAACTAATGTGCCCTTAAAATGAATCAAAGTACCAAAGGAAAGATATTCTTGGGCCTTACTTCTCTTCCTGCTCTGTAAGTTAAAAGAAAGAGTGCTCTGTCCCCCTAAGGAATTGTTTTGTAGGTGAATGACTTCTGTCTCTACACCATTTATTCATGCAAAAGCTAGCAGCTAGGCTGTAACTTCACAAGTATAACACACCCCTCCTTTAAGCTCTTGTGCTCAACAGCCAAGTCCTCAAGTGACACATGAAATCAGGGAGAAATCAATGACCTCCTGCACTCCAGGACAAATTTCTCTCCTTTTACTGAGGTATTTCCAAAGCCTTGCACGGCAGCTGACATTCAAACTACTTTGAATTTGTCCAGAAGCTGACCTCCCTGCCTGCCAGCAGAGCAGCAGAACACCAGAGGCTGCTCTCAGTCTCCCTGCAACATGCTGTACCTGTTTGGTGACGAGCAAGCGGTAGGCGTGCTGTATGGCTGTGCGCTTGTGCAGCAGCAGTGACTTAAACTTCCTCTTCTCAATGTCATTGAAAGTGTCAAACACAACAGCAAGAAGCTACAGAGAGAAGACAAGAGAGGTTTGATCATTAGTCTATACAGCAATTTGAGCCAGAACTTATCAAACAGGCAGGAGCATTCAGTCTAGAGAGGCATTGCCTGCAAGAGAAATCTTACAAAGTGTTGCACTGGTTGAAGCAGAACTATGAGCCAACAGTGTGCCCTCATGGCCAAGGGCCAATGGCATTCTGGGATGCATTAAAAAGAG
>VXAB01000219.1:52551-76658 GCA_013399175.1 Odontophorus gujanensis
TTTTTTTTTTTTTTTTTTTTGAAGAGGGCCAGATGTTTCTGGCCTCTTAGCATTTCACTATTGTTTTTCACAGCTAGGGCTAGATCTTATATATTCTAGCAGAAAGCAATACAAAAAGGTTTGCTAAAATGCCTGGAAAATGGGTTTTGAGGGCTACTGTCTGGACTCATCTCTTACACAGCAGCTTTGGCAAATACATCAAAACTAACCCTCCGTTCTAGTACACTGTTGTACTACGGTTACTAGTGGTAAAACCTAAGCTTGTTCCAAGCATCAAAATAACCTCCTTGGGTTGCAGAACTCCTCAGCAACTTTTCAAACTCCCTTTTCACTGCCCACATCCTCACCTGAGCTGGTCTTGGCCCTGCCCTGCATGCTGAAAGAACCAGAACAGGTATAGCAGCCACTCTCACACTGTATGCATTAGTAATCTTCAAATCCTGTCATCTAGCAATTCCACCCCTTCCAAACTGATCTCCAAGGGATTTCAGGAAAGTACAAATAATGAAATGCCATTTTATGATGAATAATTAAGACAGGAAAGGACAATACATTTTGTACAACTGAGTATGTCACTCCAAGCATGACATGAATATGAGAAAAGCTGAAAGATACTGAGTATCATTCTGTTTCCTGTCATTCAGTTTATTTCCCTATGGTCAAATATTAGAAGGCTTCTAACTGTAGATAAATTGCGCTTTCTAGAATTATTCTGCCAAAGGGTCTCAGATTACTATAGAGCACTCTTGGGAACAGGGAAGACTGTTGGGCAATAAACTCTGAATCTGGGCAGAGGGAAGTCAAATGCTTTAACAGGGCACTCACCAAGTTCATAATGAAGTACAATTCTATGGAGAGATACACTATGAAGAAGACACACGACCAAGGGTTCCGAGCATAAGACGGCATCATCACATCAGGAAAACTGTATTCAAAAGAGAAGCTGAAGCATTCAAATGCCACACTTCCCACTATGGAGGTAAATGGACAAGTTGTGTGTGCACCCATATTCACGGACATGCACTTTTTGCAAATCACAGTTGCTTATGGCACTAGCAATAAGCAGTAAGAACTTGGAGGCACAGTAAAAAGGAAAAGCAAAATTCCTGTACATCCTGAAAAAAACAAAGTGGATTGGTAGCATGGCTAAGGGTTGTAACATGTAGCACTGACAGCAGTATACCCTGGTATAAAGAACACTACAGAATGATTTATTCTGTCTTTTTGCTAATTCCCTAATCCTCAGAGCTCTCCCTAACAGCAGATCAATATTTACCCACCATTGTTATCCCCCTTTTACTAGATAGGGGAAGCGAAGCAGAGGAACAATTACTTCAGAACAGTAAACTGTTATCTGACAAAGAAGTACAAATAAAAACTTTCCCTCCTTGGACCCAGGCCTAATCTTGCCCTTGTTGCCCCCAAAAGGGTGAACTGGTCTGACTGACCTACAGATAACTCTGCATTTGAGGTCACAGCATCCTAAAACAAAATACCAGTTCTTCCCATGCAGACTAACCCAGGAAAATATCTCTCATGCACAGAGAAGTAGTTAAATTTGGAGACAGTATTTCTGCAAATAAAGTCTTGATTCTACTAGGATATCTTTTGGGATAAAAGGAAAGACATGCTTTTCTAGCTCCAAACTTACTTTGATGTGGTCAAAAGTACAAAGAGGTTCACGAGGCTGTTCTCTAAGGTATTGAAGTACTGAAAGAAAAAACACTCATGATAAAACACAAGCAGAATTCCACAGTGACATTTAATTCAAAAACGAACTAGAAAACCAGCACTTCAGTACAGTTCCCTCATGCCTCCTAGTGAGTACTTCAGCACTGGTCCTTTTTAAAGGACCCTGAAAGGTGGCATTAGAAGGCTTAGAACAATTAAAAGTTAATCTACACATTTTGTAGTAATCACTCCCAGTACGTTACAGACTTATAACACAGCAGCAACCAGTGGTTGCTGACTTTGTCTGGAAAAGTCAAGCTTTCACCCAGATACCCTCCCTTCCCTGGGGACAGGAGCAAGTAGCCTATTTGCCCGAATTAAGACAACAAGAACAAGGAACAATTACATGAAAGTTCCCTTTAGGACTCTGAGGAAGTTCCATGAACTGTGTTCCTTCTCAGCAGGTATTAACCCTGGTTAAGACTGCCAACTGCCTTGTCAGACATAGCCTGTGTACTTCTTTTTACTGTTAGCACCAGCTAACATCTGCCTCCCAGATCACCATACAGAAATAAGCCATACTTGATTCTTAAATTAGACAAGATACCACTTCAGCTCCAGTTCAAAGAATCAGTGACACTTACCGGATCAGACTGGTTTGGAGAAAACAAGTAAAAACCTATAGAAACAGAAGAAAAGGGAGAAGAGGTGAGAGAAGAAACATGGAAGTCTGTTTAATTTCAAGTAAAAGCAAGAGATCTCTATTCTCAAAGAGCAAAGTCATACCAAGAACCAGAAAGCCATTCTCTTGCATCATGAAGTAGAAAATATCATACAATGGCTTGGGTTGGAAGGGACCTTAAAGACCATCAAGTTCCAAACCCCATGCCACAGGAAGTGGGTTGATAACCACTAGATCAGACTGCCCAGGAACTCATCCAGCCTGGCCTTGAATGCCTCCAGGCATTGTGGGGCACCCACAATTTATCTTTGTAACCTGTTCCAGTACCTTACCACCCTCTCCTTAATAACTAACCTCAGTCTTGTCTGTTTTAGTTTAAGGCGAATTGCCCTTGTCCTGCTACCTTCAGATCATGTAAAAAGTTGGCCCCTTTCTGCCTTACATAAGCTCCTTCAAGTACTGGAAAACCACACTGAAGTCTCCTTGGAGTCTTTTCTCCTTCAGGACAAAAAGTCCAGCTCACTCAAATTTTCTTCATAGGGGAGGTTGCTCTAGCCCTCTGAGCACCTTCATTACCTTCTTCTGGACCTGCTCCTGTTCCGCATCCTTCTTGTGCTGGAGGCCCCAGGCCTGGGTGCAGTACTCCAGAAGGGGCCTTACAAGGGCAGAACACAAGAAGATAATGCCTTCCTTGCCTGCTGCCACCCCTCTGTAGGGTCCTGAGCAACCTGGTTTAGCACCAGACCTGGAGATTGGTGGCCTTGCCTGTGGCAGGGGAGTTGGAACTTGATGTTTCTTGGGGTCCCTTCCAACCCAAGCCCCAACCTAAGTGCAACACCTAGAACTTGGACTTTTTGAACATCATTAAGTTCCCATGAGCCCACTTTTAGAACCTGTCCAGGACACCCTAGATGGTGTCCCTTCCTTTGATTGTGTCAACTGCACCACTCAGCTTGGTGTCATCAGCAAACTTGCTGAGGGTGCACTCAATCCCATCATCTATGTCACCTATGAAGGCGTTGAAGAGCATCAGCCCAAAGAAGTCCCCATGACCAGCCTCCAACTGAACATAGAACCATTGACCACAACCCTCTGACTGTGACCATCCAACCAATTCTGTGCCTTGGCTTTCCTTCTCCCATCCCTGAATAGCCAAGCAGCAGTGAATCATATAATGGCTTAGTTTGGAGTGAACCTTAGGTATCATCTAGTTCCAACGTCCCTATTGTGGGCAGGGATGCCAACCACTGTATCAGGTTGCCCAGGATCCCATCCAACCTGGCTTAGAATGTCTCCAAGGATGGAGCATCCACTGGGCAACCTGTATGCTTCCTGGTCAACCCACCCCTGCTTCCATTGCCTATACTTTTCCTTTTGCTCCTTCAGTATAACCAGCCATGCTGGTTTCCTGCCTCTCCTGCTTGATTTCTTATGCAGGGGAATGGAGAGCTCTTGTGGACTCATAAAGGTGCCCTTAAAGAGCTGCCATCTCTGTTCCATTCCTGTATCCCTAAGGACAATTTCCAAGGTGACCTCATCCTATTATTTCTTTAAAGAGCTACAAGCTTGCTCTCCTGAAGTTCAGAGTCCTGACTTTGCTCTTTGCCAGGGCCATGTTCCTTGAATACCTGGAAGGTCTTCTCCATACTTACTTGTTAATATATCTCAGTGACGTTCCACTGATACTTTAGGAAAATAAGCTTTCTGAAGATGGGACTGTAACAGGTACGCTACAGACATGCCTTCACAGAAGTTCAGTCTAAACTTATTGTAAGTTGACAGAGATTGGAAACCACAAGCACACATACCACAAACTACCCTGTGGTAGAGATAAAAAAGATCTTTGTCCCAAAATCAAATGCTCATCCCCTAGATCTTTTAGCTCAATTTATTTCTGCCATCCAGGTGTCTGTGAATGAAATGAGACAAATGGAAAATCTTGGCAGGACTCTGAAACTGGTCATAATTATACTCATCCAGTTTGTTTGTGTTGCCTTTTGAGACCAACTGGTTGAGAGCACCAAAAACACATATTTCCATAAATACAACTTACCCAGGATGGCAAAGATCACCATGAAGAAAAGCAGGAGGAGAAGAATGTCAATAAATGGTGGGAGGGACTGGAAGATCTGACGCAGATTTCTGAAAACAAAAAAAAAACATTAATAAACTAAAACTTGCATATTTTATTCTCTATGTGTTAAGTGAACAACAACAACAAAAAAAAACCAGCAAAACAAGTACACTTGAAAATGACCTTCTTCCCACTCCCCCTCCTAGGATTAAATGTAGAGTAAGATATATTGACTCCAAACTACTTATCTCCCCTTTGCAGTCAGTTCAGGTACTGCAAGCGATGAGTATCACTCTGTCAACTTTCTTTCACCAGATGCATTACCTCCATAATGCACTGAGCAGTTTGAAAGGCAAATGTAGGAGCCAGAGGCAATGTACATGTTGTGCTCTATAAGGAAGCTTATGCTGCTGAGGACAGGACACTTAAGCTTGTGTTCTGCAAGTATAGCCGAAGTTAATACCTATAAAATTTCCCTACATAGGCACGGCAACAGGTACACTTCAATCTCAATTACAAAAGATTGGAGAACTGAAATGCTTGTGAAAGACATTTCTTTTCCCCAAGGTACATGCAGGATCAGCATGGTTTTCCTCCACCCTTGACCTAGGCATGAGAGCAGAATATCCAGTGATCTGACCACTCACCTCCTGACTGCACCACAGTAGCGGCAGTCCACCAAGAATATGCAGCGCAGAGCTCTCGTTATGCGAACATGTGAGGTTTGTCGCACCAACACCACAATGGCCTCTATGAACTGTACAAACAGCACACAGGTCTGCAAAAAAAGGGTTTAATGAGATGCACAGCTGCAGTCCTCTTGGGAAAGAGAAAGCTCTCACTGATCACCCATTTCTTTAGGCACTAGAAAGGTGGGAAGTGTCTCCAAGAGCTTAGAAACCTCACAAAAATCATTTACCAGATGAGACAGATCTCTTAAGTTGCACTCCTACAGTAAAAGCCAACAGTTACTGTAGTTCTTTTCCTCCCAAAGATGCTGATGGAGAAATACTGACAATTAGTCAGCAGGTTTGCTGATTATACAAAGCTGGAAGAAGTGGCCGTGCTGCCATTCAACAAGACCTGGACAGGCTGAGAGCTGAGGGGAGAGGAAAACGATGAGGTTCAATGTGGGTAAGTGTAGGATTCTTACCATCCTGGAAAGTAGCTCTGCAGAGAAGGACCTGGGTGTCCTGTTGGCCACAAGCCAGCAGTGCGTCCTCATGGCCAAGAAGGCCAATAGTATCCTGAGATGCACTGCACAGAGTGTGGGAGAGGGAGGTTCACCTCTGCTCTGCCCTGGGGAGGCTACATCTGGAGCACTGTGTTCAGCTCTGGGCTCAGAGTTCAAAGCAGACAGGGAAATGCTAGAGACAGCCCAGCAGAGGGCCACAGAGATGACAAGGGGCCTAGAGCATCTCCCTTATGAGGAAAGGCTGAGCGACTTGGAGAAGAGAAGGCTGAGAGGGGATCTTATCAATACTTATAAATATCTAAAGGGTGAGTGTCAAGAGGATGGAGTCAGGCCCTTTTTGGTGGTGTCCTGCAACAGGACAAGGAGTAACAGGCACAAACTGTAACATAGGAAGTTTCATCATTATGAGTTAGACAGGCTGAACAGTGACTCCAGAAGAACTTTGCGAGGTTCAACAAAGCCAAGTGAAAGTGAACCCAATTGCACTTGGGTTGAGGCAATCCTCACTACCGATACAAGCTGGGGGATGAAAGGGCTGAGCATAGTCCTGCCAAAAAGGACTTAGTGGTAATGGTGGATGGCAGTTAGACACAAGGCAGCAATGTGCCCTCACAGTCCAGAAAGCCTGGGCTACTCCAAAACAGCACAGACAGCAGGGTGAAGGAGGCAATCTGCCCCTCTGCTCTGCACTGGGAGACCTCACATGGAGTATTGCATCCAGATGAAGAGTGCAGGAGAGACATGGATCTGTTGGAGCACATTAAGAGAAGGGACACAAAAATGCTTCAAGGGATGGAACACATCTGTCCTACAAGGACAGGCTGAGAGAGCTGCAGCTGTGAGAGCCTTAAGCCTGGAGAAGAGAAGACTTCAGGGAGACCTGAGAGCAGCCTTCAGTATCCAAAGGGGAGCTACAAGGAAAGAAGGGGACAGACTCTTTAGTGGGGCCTGGGATAACAGGACAAGTGGAAACAGTTTCAAATAAAAGAGCGTAAATTTAAACTGGATATAAGGAAAAAGTCTTTTACAGCAAGGGTGGTGAGGCACTGGCACAGGCTGCCCAAAGGTAATGGTGGAAGCCCCATTCTTGGAGATGTTCAAGGCCAGGCTGGTCCAGGCTCTGAGCAACCTGATCAAGCTGTTCACTGCAAAGGTGTTGGACAAGATGATAAAGGTCCATTCAAAATCTAATGATTCTATGATTCCATCTGAATGTGAGAAGAAAGTTTACTTTGAGGATGACAGAGCAGTGAAACAAGCTACCCAAAGAGTTTGTGAAGCCTCCTTCTCTGGTGATACTCAAAATCTACCTGGACACTTTCCTGTGTAACCTCCTGTAGGGAATGTGCTGTAGAAGGAGACTGGACAACACAATCTCCAGAGGTCCCTTCCAACACCTATGATTCTGTAGTTCTGTGAACTTACCTTCACCATAGTCCTCTTGTGTCTAATGAATGTGTGGAAGCCCAGCCATCTCATCTTCATTGAGAGCTCAAAGACTACCACCATTAATGCAAACAGTTCTAGGGTAGCATGGACCTGTTAAAATACAGCAAAGCTTAAACCAGTGCTTCTGATTACAAACACAAGAGCAGAGGCCATGCCTCTCCAAGAAGCATGTGAGTTTGGCAGTTTGGGACTGCAAATTTTTTGGTGAAGTGCACAAAATAGAGCTGCAGAGAGAATTTACACAGTGAAGAACTTTCTCTTGGAACAGGTTTTGAATAACCACAGACAGTGTCCTGATCAAGCTCAGGAAAAAGAACAGGAACTTCTGTCAGCATGAAAGGACCCCTTCTCTGTTAGGACATGTAAAATTTACCATAAAGGCATAAATTTCTTACAACTTCCACTTTAGTCACATCTCAAAATTCAAATGCAGTTAAGCAGCTCTGACTCATTTTGAGGAACACTTGGACCCAAAGGCTGTCAAACACTTTTACATCTCGGCACACTTTCAGGGTGCCACTAGCAGCTCCAAAAGCAGATGTAGATTCTCTCACCAGGAACCACAGTTCCTAGCACTGAGCCTGACAGTGGTACCTTATGAAGCAGTTGTAGACCAAAAACACTACACACCATGATTTGTTCATCCCTTCTTGAAAACTGCATTTTTTGAGGGTTAGATATAAAATTTCAAGTGCAAAACTTCAAAGAACATGTGTTAAAAAGAGATCTCACAACTGCAGGAGGAGAGGACATGAGAAGGTTTAGCAACCTGTCCCTGGTTCCAAGAACCAGCGGTGCTGCTGGGATAACAGCAACAACCCTAATAGAATCACAGAACATCAGTGATGGGAAAAGACCATGAAGGATCATCTCGTCCAATCCCCCTGCCAGAGCTGGAACACCTAGATTAAGTCACACAGGAACATGTCCAGGTGGGTTTTGGATGTCTCCAGAGAAGGAAACCCCACAACCTCTTTGGGCAGCCTGTGCCAGTATTCTCTTACTCTCACCATGAAGGAGTTTTTTCCTCATCTTTATGTGGAACCTCCTATGTTCCAGCTTGCAGTCATTGCCCCTTGTCCTGTCACTGGATGTCACTGGGAAGAGTGTGGCTCCATCCTCCCAACACTCACCCTTTACATATTTATAAACATGAACGAGGTCACCCCTCAGTCTGCTGCGACCTAAAGAGACCCAGCTCCCTTAGCCTTCCCTTGTCAGGGAGATGATCCACACCCTTCACTGTCTTGGTGGCTCTGCACTGGAGTCTCTCAAGCAGTTCCCTGTACTTGAATGGAATGGCCCAGAACTGGATACAGTATTCCAGATATGGTCTTACCAGGGCAGTGTAGAGGGGGAGGAGAACCCTCTCTCAACCTACTAACCTCAGCCCTTCTTATACACCCCAGGATGCCATTGGCCTTCTTGGCCACAAGGGCACAGTGCTGGTTCACGGCTGTCCTGCTGCCCACCAGGACCCCCAGGTCCCTTTCCCCCGTGCTGCTCTCCAGCAGGTCAATCCCCAACCTATATCAGTGCCTGGGGTTGCTCCTGTCCAGATGCAAGACTCTACACCTGCCCTTCTTCTATTTCACTAAGTCACCCTGTCAAAGCATACACATATTCTTGAGTGTTCTCAGGAAAAGAAAGTAATAAAAAACCAACGCGAAAAAATTTCTTCTATGCAGCTACAAAAGTTAAGATCTGCACAAATTTGGTAACATGGAAAGCGTCACTTTCAAAGTTGGTCTATGCACATCAGATGAAAAAAGATAAAACAGAATGTTTTGTTGGGTGGCATATCTGCTGTCAACCATTTTACGGAACAAGCCAGATGGTTCTCTTGCTACTGCTACCTTCCTCCTCTCCTTATAAACTTCTTTTTACTCTTCCCCATCCCTGCAAAACATGCAGAATTCTACATTATGCCCCCGAAGTACTTACAAAGATGCCAAGACGGAGCATAGGAACAGCTGGTGCCTCGCAGAGAGACAGCAACAGGAGAAGCAGTGCTGCACTCAGCTCCATTAGGTAGAAAAGGTGATTGTGTGCAAAGAGGTAGGCAGCAAGTGCTTTGGCATTTTTGGGGTGAGTGAAGAATTTATCATTATTTTCTCCTTCCTAAGGCAGTAGGGATAATAAAGAAGAGAACAGCATTAGCAAGTCAGTACTCTACCAGAGCTTTCTACCTAACTTCATGTAATGCCCAGAGTATTCCCACTTTACAGCCTGACATTCATCTGCTTACTAAAGAATACTTAAGATGCATGGGGCATCCCCCTCTATTCATAAGCACATTTCAGCAATGAAACTCAATAATATTTACAAACCCCTGCTTTGGAAACTCTATAGTGTTTTCAAAAAGAGGAGCAGGCCTGGAAGGTTTTATAAAGGCAGGCAGAGAAAACTTCAGTCTATATCCTAACACAAACACTGCACGTCATTTACTTGCAATCATCTTCACATATCTGCAGTCTTCTTTGATTAAAACTCTTCAGGACAGAACACAAAAACACACAGATAAACTCTAGAGCACGTGGCTGACAGTTGCTCTCTTCCTTATCTTGGCCTTGTAGGAAGTCTGTGAGAAAGCATGCTTTGGAACCCAGGCAGGGAAGGAATTTGCAAAAAGAGACAAACTCCACAGAAAATTAAGACATATCTGATTTGTCACTCCCACTTAACAAGAGATCTTAATAATAAGGGGTCAAATATTCTGTTTTAACAGACTGCCTACAGCTGATTTTAAATAGCTCCATCATCAACACTTTTACTTCTACAATAAAACTTAGTTTGGTGAGAATTTAGAGCAGCTTTTTCCATGTAGAACCATCTAGCAACTTCTTTCTTGAGCCAATGGTTCAAGCCAGGGGGCTTCTGACACTTTTCAGGAAACTTGCTGGCTCTTGTAAACTGTCCTAAGAGATCACTTTTCCCCAGCTGAGATATTCAAGTATGTATTAAAACATATTTCCAGATAAGCAATTACTGTAAGGATGGTAAACAGTTACTATTTGCAATAGAATAACTATGATTGTGAACAGATGACAAGACTAGGAAACAAGACCTCCTTTAAGAGGAAAGGCATTCAAGATTAATTCAGCAGACAGTTTTAAATGCTTTTCATTTGGGCCTATCAAGCTCAAATTCTGAGTAGGAGCAAACACTACCAGGTCAGGGAGCCAGACTGCAGGCAGAACAACAGCAGCAGCAAGCTCCATCCAGTGCAAGTCCCCCACTCCAAGGGAGAGCTAGCTTAGATCAGCAGGGCATTCTTATTCATGCCTGAGAACATGCATTTGCAGAATGAAAAAACAGTCTAAATTCTGCCACTTGGTAGCCAAGCGATTCAAAATGTGTCTGGACAGTAAAGTCCTCCTATTCAGATAAGATTTTTGCCTGCAGCTACTGGTTCACATAAACAATCCTCATACTGTTTAAGTTATATCTACTCCATTTTGAGGTTTTGTCATTATGGCCATTGGTCAAGACAGCAGCAAGACTAATCTGCACCAAGGGCCAAGCCTGCTGCGTACATTAGCATCAGACACTGCAACAATTCAGAGAAGCTTTGCAGAGCATCTCTGATAATCACCAGGTTATAAAGCATCAGGGGAGCAATACTCTTCAGTTCTGCACAGAAGGAACTATGAGAAGCAAATATCAGACACCCTGCAGCAGCTTAGGCAACAAAACCAATCGGGTCTGAAGCACCTAAAGTTGCGACTCAACTCTCTTTGAAAGAGAATGAGAAGCAGGGAGGAAGGATGGCCAGGGAGCCAGCACCACCATTTTCAGTGTTTCCCCAAATGTCTTGTCATACTCTTTGAGGTACATCTTTGAACAGACTCCTCCCTAAAACATTTTTTTTTTTTTTAACCTGGAGACTGAAGCTCTCTCCTTATAATCAAGAGCTATTGTAACTTCAGAACACCATTTTTTGCACTACAAACCAAGCATCAGGGCTCACCTGGAGGTAGATTGCTGCTTCTTGGTAGTTCATTTCCCAGTTGTGTTGGGCAGAGCTCTGTTGCGCACAGCAGTCCCCTGCAGCAGGACTGGATGCATCATTAATGTCATAGCTACCTCCATCTGCAGCAGTACAATAAGAGAAAAAGAGAAAAACTGATTTGCAATTAAGTGAGCAGAGATTGATTGGGGAGAATACAAAATAGGCAGGCAGTACGATGAGATAAAAGCATCAAGATGTGGCAGAGAACCCAAGAAAACTGTCAGTTTGTACACAGAATAATGAACTGTTCCCACAGGAACTTTTAAAAGACTCATTAGGACTCAGCACTTCGACAGTGGAATGCTCTAGAAAATCATCAAAAAAGACAGAATCCTATTGAATGCAATAAGTGGGCCTCCTGGCACAGGAGAATACAGAACTGCTTGAGCTGGAAGGGATGCTTAAAGGCCCCTCCCTTGGCCAACACCCTCTGCAATGAATGGGGACACTCACAGCTCCATCAGTTGCCCAGAGCCCTGTCCAGCCTGACCTTGGGTGTCCTCAGGGACAGGGCATCTGCCACCCCTCTGGGCAGCCTGTGCCAGTGCCTCACCACCTTCACTGTAAAAGACTTGCCTTATAACCAATCTAAAACCACACTCTTTCACTTAGACACCATTTCCCTTCTTCCTGTCACAACAAACCCTGCTATAGAGTTTGACCCCTTCTTTCTCACAGCCCCTTTAGATACTAAAGGCTGCTCTCAGGTCTCCCTGAAGTCTTCTCTTCAGTCTGTGCAGCCCCAGCTCTCTCAGCCTGTACTTGTAGGGAGGTGTTCCACCCCTTTGAGCATTTTTGTGTCCCCTTTCTGTCTATTCTGCAACAGGCCCATGTTTCTCCTGCACTGAGCACTTGCCATCTGAAGTGAGCACTCCAGGTGAGGTCTCAGAGCAGAGGGACAGGACCCCTTCCTTTGCCCTGCTGGCCATGCTATTCTGGATGCACCCCAAGATACAGTGGGCTTTCTAGTCTGTGAGAGAACAGAGCTGACTCATTTCCAGATGCCATCCACCAATATCTCCAGGTTCTTTTCAGGGACCTCAATACTTTCATCCCCTAGCTTGTATTGGTGATAGTGGTGGTTGCCATGACACAGATGTAAGACCTTGCACTTGGATTTGTTGAACTTCCTATTCCTCAGGCATGTGGACTGCACCATACAGCTTGGTATCATCTGTAAACTGCTGAGGGTGCACTCAATCTCACTGTCAGTATCATTGATGAAGATATTAAAGAGCACCAGTCCTAGTGTTGACAACTGAGGGACATCGTTCACCACTGATCTCCATCCAGACATTGAGCCATGACCACTACTCCCTTGGTATGGTCTCACAACCAGTTCCTCATCCATCAAACATTCCATCTACCAAATCCATATGTTTCCCATTTGGGGAGAACGATGTTAGGTGGGGGACAAAGTCAAAGGCCATATCGAAGTCCAGACAGATGACAGCAGCAGCTCTTCCCTTGTCCACTGACAGTTACACCACCATAAGAGGCCACAAGTATTGTCAGGTAGGACCTGCCCTTCATGAGATCTGTGTTGTCACACTCCAAAAATACAACCAACAGTCAAACTACATATAAGCTAACAGAAGTCTCTGAGGATGTCCTACCCACTAAATAGACATGAACTTGACAGAGAAACACTGTTTTTGGGCATTTAATAGCAAGATGACTGGGGCAGAACAGAGCACAGGACTACAGACAACATGAAAAACAAGTCTAAGAACAGAGGCTGTACAGCACACTAACAGCAGTAGCACAGAATTTCCAGGAGAAAGACCCATTTTGTCAGAGTTCTCCAGAGTCATAAAACAATGAATCTTTGCACACTCTTTCTGGTGTAGATGAATACTGATCTCCTTCCAATGAAAGGAAAAACGACAAAAAAAATGGATTTTGCTGATCTCAGATTTAAATTGTTTAAGTGATGTCTTTGCTATCAATAAAGCATTATAAAGAAATGCTTTATTGAACATTTGTACAGGATTTCAAAATTAAAAATTCCATTTTACATATACAATTCAATTGCGAAAAAGGAACCTTCAAGCATGTACACTCAGAGTGCCCTTCCCAGGGGAAAGCTAAATAGGGCACATGTAGAAATACCACAATACTTGCTAGAGTTTCAGTCTAAAGCCTCAGTGTTATTAAGTTACATGAAAACAACAATAAAAACAAAAACATAACAGTCATCGCGTATTGTGCCAAAAAGAATAGCATCATTTTGTTTCTTCTTCTGGGATGGGAACTTTTTATTTTCCGGCTCTGACCAGAGGTCTACAGAAGTGAGACCCGCCTAGCTCCCACACCACATGGAGGTCTCATCCTTAGGCATCCACCACAGCCTCACGCTGTCAAAGAGGCAACATCTAAAATTATCTTGACAATACAAAAAGTGCTGATTTCCCCCTTTTATAAGCACAGAAGTTACGATTGAGTAGCTTGTTCTGTGTTAGGGAAGTAGGGAAAAGTGACAGTAAGATTCTCTTCCTCTCTTACAATGGCATGTTGAGAATTTGCTGCACCTCTTTTCTGTGGTAAAATAACCTTTGATAAACTGTGTGACTCAGGTTTCCTAGAAAACCCTCAGGAGTTACAAGAGTCTGCACCTGAAACTCCGCATCCACCAAGAGGAATAGCATGGCTCACTCCTGCAACGTCAAAAAGCCCCATGCACAGCCACAGTGATTTCTCCCACCCCATCACACATCTCCCACACACACATCACACTTATCTGAGCTGTGTGAGAGCTTTCCAGACCACACAGATAGCTGAGACTTTCACAGCACTGCATCACACCTGCTTCTCTTTGCTTTCCCCATATAGAATACCATTCCAAGTCTGCATGTTTCAGTGCAGCTCATTCTTCCCCCATGTCTCTTTTAAAATCTCAAATGAGCACAGCTCTTAAATATAAAAGCAGATGATGGAGCTTTTTGTCCATTCACAGAATCGGAATGTGTCTGTGGGTCAGTTTACTCTTTAACAAAAGATGACAGCAACATGCAAAACCCTTAAGTCTTACATTATGAACTTTACAATGTTCTTAAAACCAACCATTTATGAAGCTTTTACTGTATACACATCCCAAAGAGACAGATTCCCTCCAATCACAGTCCGACAGCAAACCTCTTTTGGCCCATACTGCTTCACAGAGCTGCAGGACTGTCCCTGCCAGGCCCTCATGGCTCACCACTGCAGACCAGTGCTGCCTCGTTGATGCAGACTCCCCAGCCCTCACTGCTCTCAGCAGAAGCCCACCCTCAGGCACCACACCAGGTCAGAGCACAAAGTGGACCCAGCCAGGCCCATTGCTGCCCAACATCCCCACACTATGCCACATGATGGGTTCCAAACACAGCTTCCTCCTATCACACCAAACCCTAAGCCATCTGTGCCAGCTGTGGCACTATGTGAGCAGCTCTCCAGCATGACACCACAGCTCCTGCACATCCTGCTCCAAATGGCATGAGCTGCATGGTGGAGCTGCAGGAGCAGAGATCAGGCCCCTGCACAGCTTCTACAAAAAGTGAGCACCTGCAGAACACCCAGCCACCTCCAGCAATTTAAAAGGTATTGAGGAAGCATGGAATCAGCACCTTGGTTACACTAGCTCTTCTGGGGAAAAGGGACATGTAAACCAGGCTACCAACCATGCCACTGTGTTACTGGAACATCTTCAAGTTTTGAGGACATCAGACTACACCGTATGCAAATCCACAAAAAGTTGTGCAATACTGAACAAAACACCAGAATGCTGTACCTACCAAAAAGTACCTCCTATCTTCAATTAATTTTTGTGACAAACTTTGTTTTCTACAGGACTAACTCAAAGAAAAGCTGTGCCACAAAAAAAAAAAAAAAAAAAAGATATCCCTCTGCATTTCATATGCAAAAGACTCACAGCTGACACCGAAGAGATGTCCCAGCAAGATAAAGTTTGTAAATATGAAACAGTTCTCAGAGATACAAGTCAGAAACAAATGAACAAAAAAAACCTCTAGACACCACAGAGAATAAACTACTGGCAAAGCATTTCAGTGCAGAGTTGCATTTTGAGGACCAGCTCCTTTCCCCATCAGGTACCAGAAGGCTGCTCCAGCACCCCTGAGGCAAGAACATCATCTGGGTAACAAATACTAAAAAACAATAATAGATTTGAAGAGTATCTCTGACTGTTTGCTTGGCAGCCTTCCAGCTAGCTAATTTCCTCAGCTGCTCCCATGATAACAACGATACAGATACAAACCCTGCTCCGTGCTGCAGAACTTCCCCAGCAGCTTTACCATTAGTACTGAGTTCAGTGAGATAAGAGGATTACTCCATGGGGCTCCCACAGTCCTTGAGGTAGAGGGCAGGCGGATCTCTCCAATGCATGGTAGCTGTGGTACAGGGGACTTGGCAAGCAGGAGGTAAGGCAGAACCGTGGCTCCTCCCTCCCAAAGTTAGTCCTCAGTTTTGGGAGAGAATTTTTCCTCTCTTCTCCACAAAACTCCACGCATTCTCCCCTCCCATTTGAGGAAGGTGGCTCAGATCTTGGTTAAAGCACTTCCCTGCTGCTGTCCTAGAGGAGGATGTTTGAATTTTCAAATGCTGGACAAGGGGATTTTTAAGTATGAGTGTGGTTGTAAGGAAAAGCTTTGTACACCAAGCTCTCTTATTTTGACATGCAGCAGGATTTGCTCACCAGCAAGCATGATGAACTATTGGGAAAAGAGTCAGAATGCTGACACCACTGACCTGCTATAGCAAGACTTCTCCCCTGCCTCCTTCAGGAAAAAAGAAGACATAGGTTTGCGAAGTTCATGGTACGAGGGGCACAACAGCATACAAATGGAGCCGCTCACAGCTGGCAAAGCTTCCTTCCACACTTGTGCAATTATCCCTGGTGCTCCCTGAGATGGGAAAGAGGGAGAGGAAAAAAAGAAAGACAGGAAAAAAAAAAAAAGAAAAAGAACAACCAGCTGGCTGTTTACGCAGGGCATCCGGAATGATACTGCCAGGACTCCAACGTTTCCACTCAGTGCAGTGGAGCATGCTCCTGTGTAAATAGTTTCCATATGTCATCATTACAATAAAGAACAAAAAAACAAACAACAACCCCCTCAAAAAAGAAAAAGAAAGGAAGAATGAGCATAAATTCTCCAGAGCCCAAACCTTTCCCTTCACAAAACAAATTCCCTATTTAGGGGAACTAAATGCTCTCTGGGCAAACAAATTTCTCTCATGTGGAGATGGGGAGAGGGCAGGTAGGTTCCTGCAGCCATTCTGGGAGCACAGGGCAGAGCCAAGGAGGGAACAGAGAACAGAATGCATTCACAGGAACCATGGAGAAGCCATTCTTCCCAGCCAGGCTATTTGATGCTAAGCTGAAGAGAATTAGGACTTTCAGGGTTGATCTTTGGTGCTTACTGTTGTTTTACTAAATGAAAATAATTCAAAGATCCAACTGCTAACCTCCTATCAGCAAGCTACATGCTAGCTCTTACATTTGCCTCAGAGCTCCCCCAGTCTGACTCTCATTAGCTTGTTTTGCAGATGTTCTGCTTTCTAGATCCTACAAGCTATTTACAGTATTTCATTGAAACAGCTTTAGATGCCTCCAATTAGGCTCCAAAGCCATGAGTCTTCACCTGACTTTTTGACAGGGTTTTCTCCTAGAAGGTTGAGAAAGGTCTTGGCGGTGCTGCTTGCTGCCAGCCTGTCCACACAATGCTGTTTTAGTAAGCATACCCTGTTGACAGAAAGCTGCAAACTGCATGGAAGCCAGGGTAAGTTATATAATTCAGCAAAAATGTTAAAATATGTCATTCATGCTGCTGACATACCCCACATACTCAGTGTAGGACAACAAAATGCAATTTACTAGTGTAAGGAGTTGCATACACTAGGAGCATTTCCCTTGGCAAGCAAACAAAGAAGTGCATTGGATGAGAGACCTTGGAGGCAGGATATCTTCATTCACATTGCCTTGAGAGGCCCAGGCAAGTAGGTGTTATCGCTTCTCCCTCAAGATCTTTTCTTGGGAGAGCAGTGTCTTGGTTTGAGCTGGACACCCTTCCAGAAATGCCTGTCGTTCAGGGCTGAGCACGCTTCCTAAGCGTGCTGCACAAGTCCACACAGATTTGCAACTCAACCTCAGCGATGCGAGCATCTCCCTTGATAAGTCCGATCCCTGTGCAAGCAGCAAGTGCACAGAGCAGCCCAGGTTGCAGTTTGTCAGTGACTGCTGCACTTCACCATTTAACTAGTGTCTTCTCATTTCAAGCACTGCAATTCTCAGTGCCATACCACCCCAATTTCTTATACCATCCATCCTGACTGCATTCCTGTTGTTACCTAAACTCTGCTAGACACAGGTTTATGGTTTCAGTTTAATTGAAATGTAACCAGGAATCTAGCAATACTGTACATGAACCATGGCAGACAGCAGATCCCAGCAGCACCAAAGCTGTCCTGGGGATCCTCTTGACCTTGCACACAGGACTGGCTGAAGCATCAGATTGCCATGCTGGTTCCCTCAGTAACTTGGCTTCTGAGAACATGAACAGAAATTGGATCTTTGTTACCTCTGAAGACTTTCAGAAGCATTTCTCTCCTGGATAGCCCTCCATCAGCTGAAACATGTGATTCACCCACTACAGAAGATGCAACTCCATGAAAACATACAAAAAAAAAAAAAAAAAAAATAACCAAATCAACCCTCAACGTAACATNCAATGCAAGACTTACAGGTACCTTCGGTCCCAAAGACCAGATTTTAAACAGCACCTGTCTTGCTGAATTCTCACAGCACTTGCTGGCTGTGAACCTCAAGAAAGCCACTTCAACTTCCTAGGTAACACACAAGGTTTCAGAACATAAATGTTACCACTTCTAGGTAGTGCTACAAGACAATTGAAGGTTCCCCCCCTTGCTTTTATTTGAGAATGCAGATAGTTCCTACAGAATAAACATAAGCTCACTTCATGCTGTCAGCCGTCACAATACAGGGAGCTGAGTCTGCACAAATGATGAGCGGATGTCCCTCAGCATAAACCACTTCTTATATATTATTGCCTCTTATCAATTGTGCGGCCTATTTTCTTATGTTGAATACAATTCAAACTCTGCATTGTTTAGAGGACCACTAAGTCCCTGCTAACATCTGCACCACAAAAACTTAAACCAATGCACAAGCTAAACAGAAGAGCTAATGCATTGCATGACATTGCTTCGTTACAAGCAGGCACTGTGACTTCAGACAGTTCTTGCTCTGAGAGAGTAAGAGCCAGCATTTAAATAACAGCCTGCTCCATGTTCGCAAACCAGTGAGCTGTGAGGATTCACACAAACATTTCCTTCCTGCTCCACCCTGCTGGGGACAAAGAGCCATTCGTAAGTAAAATCAAAGAAAATAAACAGTAAGAGGCTTCAAAGAAAACAAGGATGGGAATAATTCATGGACTTTCTCATAAAGTCTGCACACTACCACAAGGGAGCCAGGACCAGGCACATACACAGTCTACCTACACCTAACAAAGGAGTTTCTGCTTCTTTTAACAAAGCTGCAACTGCAATGCTAGACCCAAATCACATGAGTTTTACTGATTATAAATAAGAGGAAGGCCACATTAGGAAAACATAATAAAGAATTACAAACTCAGCTTTTGTGTTCAGCCAAATTGCTACCGGTTTCATATCCTTCGTGATCTTACCTCCATACCACAACAAGGGGAAGCCAAAGCCACAACAGAAGGACCTCCTACAACCTCACATTACCCATCTTTTAGCAAGGAATATGCCCTATAATCCCGATCACTTTTCAGCAACCAGGGCTTTATAGATATAGAGATAAAATTATTCTGTAGCTGGAATTAAATGTGAGCTGTTGAAACAAATAATTTTGAATGGATAAAAAAGTTCAAACAAACTAGACACACTAAAGTTTTTGTTGAACACAACTAAAAAAGAGACAAGCTGCATCTAAGGCTATGACTGAGGAGAAAGCCAGACATGAAAGGTACACACGTGTTTATAATCCATAATTTTTTAAGGAAGTAATAGAAAAGGAAAGAAACACCAGAATCCCTCAGATAAAGTTTTTGCATTTTTTTTTTTTTAAAAACACATCACGTTACATGTATGTATTTCCTCTTTTTGTTCCAAAAAGATAAATGAATGCCTCATGGTTTTAACATGTTAAAATGTTAACATTCAACATGATGCTTTAGCAGCAGAATCAACAAAATGTCAACATCTTAAGACATTTCTTGTCTCAACTCTCCAAAACAGAGCCTTTGGATTTTCCTGATGCACCTTGGAAGGACATTCGATAAAGCTGCAACCAGGCTTTTGCAGTAGAAACAGTGCACTGCCAGGTCTACTTTCCAGCTACAGCTGCCTGCAGCTCCCTGGGAAAGCTGCATCGTCAGCAGCAGAAAGCAAAGAGGAAGTGCTCTGCTTACCGGAGAAAGCAGCAAGAGTCTGAGCAACAAACCTGCATGACTATAGCTCTCAGATTCCTTTGAAACTAGCAAAGCTCCAAACCACATAATTCCAACTTGCACTCCTGCGTTAACACTCTGCAGAGCTCAGCTCAGGGCAATTTGGGCTGGTTTCCTTGCAGACGATGAGCACCTTGCAATGAAGCCCCCTCAACTACTGCAGAGATGCAATTGCCTTGGTAACAGCCCTCCACCTCCATTGGTCTCTGCAGCCCAAGCACACCATGCATCCCGGTGTCAGCACTGAAGCAGACTTAGGATGGAGCTGCCCAGAAGCAATGGTAATTGGGTACATGCCATGCTGACCTTTCTACCCCAAAGACACAGTAATAGCAATAAAATGAGTAAAATTCAGTAATTTCATGGTAATATTCTTCTGCCTTACTGCTGCAAGCTGAGATCAAAGAAAGTTATTTACATAGCCCAGCAGAGTTCATGACGTTAGCATGACCCTGTTGCATCAGTTCTAACAGGGGCACTGGAAGCATACTAATTGTTAACACATCGATTATTCCAGCCAGCACAGACAGGAACATCACCTCCCTACCCTGACTGTTACTTATTTGAAGGATGCAGGAATACATGTGCCTGTAAGAAAGCAAGCATCCCAACACGGTTTCAGCTCAGCTTAAAATGCCACACCAGTGCTAAGTATCTCATAACTTCACTAAATAAATAAATAGATGACTTTGGGTTCATATGGTGCTCTTGCCCTTGAGTCCGCAATGATTGATGTAAAAAAAACCCTACCCTTTAATTCCAGGTTTTAGAAGAGCTACTGCTGGCTTCCCATTATTTTACTTGGAAGTCTTGTTTGGCTTACTGGCCTGTGATTGCTGTCCTGTTGATCTCCTTTTGTGGCTGGAAGAAAGTCACTGTATTAGCAGCAGTCAGCCTGTTACACTCACAGCCTGAAGAGAAAAAAAAAAAAAAAAGCAATTTGCTGATTCTTAAATGCTGAACTTCAGAATCAGCTAGCACTTAGTGTTTTGAAATCTTTCTTTCTGCAACTATCAAAGATAAGGCCCTGCCACCAGCCTTGTATTTAAAAGCCTTGGTGACTTCATTCTCCCTTCCCTGACCCTAATACCAAAATTCTCTGTACTAAATTGCCTATGAGCATTTACTCAATTCACCAGGACCAATGTGATTGCTTGTTTGCACCTGCCACCACATCAGAACAAAGCAAAGCATTCAATACGACTTGAGGGTGACAAGGCAGATCTAAGCAAGTTTCAGCAAACATTTCTCTGCTCAATCAGATTTCCAGAACTTCTGGTTTGCTCAGCACCCTGCGTAGACAACAGTCCCCTCTGCACTAGGAAAAACAAGCAGCTGTGCAGCCAACAGAAGCATTTTCCTGTTTTGGCAATAAGTCGTCACTACTGAGCTAAGCAACCAGCTGGGATAGTCAGCCACTGCTGTAGGAACATTGCACATATGCCCCAGCCCTTGTTCTTCTGAACAAGGGCTCATCACTCCCCATCCAGGGTGACTATCCCCCAGGGAGAAGGAGACAGGCTGTGTAAACGCAGTGGTAAGGCTTCTGCCCTTATGCTTTGCCTTTGGAGCCCCAGCACTGCAGCCCAACAGCACTAGCTGCAGAAGCTGGCATCCACCTCTTACTCCACTTGTGTCTTATCACACTGCAAGACACAGGGCCAACACAGTGACACAATTTGATCTCAGACAGCTTTCAACATTTCCAGGTGCAGAACAGATCACTAAGTCTTAATGCTCCTTGTTCCTTGGAGCATAATGCTCCCAGTTCCTTGTTCAGCTACCAAGAGCAGGAACATATTTGCATATGTCAGTGAAATCCTTCAGAGGGCTGCTCCTGCACATAAACTTTCCCAAACACATCGAAGACAGTGCAAGTGTTCTCAAAAATATGGTCATAGTTGGTGTATGGGAACAGTTGAATCATGGCCTGAACCACTGATTGATCATCTGAGGCAAGCACTGAGTCAGCCACAGGAGCACAGGTGAAGGCAATTCACCTGTGTGACCAGAAGGAGTGGAGTCTGGCTCCACCTCTTCCAGACCCCATTTAAGGGTGACCACCACTGGGGAAGGATCTCTTGTTGGAGACCTCTCCTGTGTGGACAAGCCTTGACCATTGGTGACAGGTGAGCCCTTCCTAATTTAATGGGTGCCTTTATACCATCTGGATAATCCATCCAAGAATATACCGTTTATCTCCATTATACTGTTTGGGCGCTATTGATTCAGGGTATTCATCCTACATCATCCTACAATTGGTGAGCCAGGAAGGCTTGAAAAAAAAAAATAAAAAATCAACTGAAATGTCTCTCATTTGCAATATCTTCAAATGGGTCAGGGAGGAGAATGTTACCCCCTTAGAACAAACACTCCTGGGTCAGATCCTGGGACTTTTGGGTCACCCTATTGCAGCTTAGCCACTACTGACAAAAAATGAGGTCCCCTGCAGGTTGCAGGGACCATTTCTCCTTCTCTGGTTTGCTTAACAGATTATTTCCGGGATCTAGATAACGGTGTTCTTATTACAAAGAAGTGCTGGCTAGCTTCACCTGCTGTGGCTTGGCACCAGTAACCGTGCTTCACCAAATGGAAGTAACAAATAAAAACATAAAATGTGACATCCAACTACGAAGAGACCTTTTTGAGAAATTAAGACAGCAACTGGATACATTAACAACCAAAAAAACAGATCTAAATGCCTCAACAAAACAAATACGTAGCATTTCAGTTGAGGACACTCAGGTCCCCGAGATAATGGACCTGGGTACCTCAGAGGGCAAGGTACCTTGAAGCTCCATCTACAACGGATCCCTTTGAGTTCCGCCCAATTATAACTTAGAAAACAAAAAAAGTACAAGACAGAAAGGCAGGGGTGCCTCCTGACCAACGGCACCCTACTGAAACATACTTGCATGTAACAGCTCGCCCATAGACAGCGAATATACCCTGACCTAGTACAGTGGTTCCAACAAAAGCCTAGGGAAAGCATACCACCATGGCTACGAAGACTATGGGATGCAGGAACTGAAAGTGTATTAGTTAATGGGACAGAATTATCCAAGCTAGTATCTATAACCATACACCCAGCCTTGAGGCAAAGATTACATGCTGCCATCCAGTATAATGAAAACCACTCTACTATAGAATGGTTGATGGTGGCATAGCATCTAACATGGCCCAATAAAACAGACATACTGGTTTATGTTCCTCTATGGAGGACCTCCAAATGTACATTCAAGAATTGGGTATGAGGGAGGCCATGTATTCTGACACATTTGAAAGTCCAGACATGGAAAAATTTACTGCGGGTATGAGAGACCTGATATTGCAGCAGGCCCCTTCTATCTGAGAGCACTGCCTGCTGGTTACACTATGTTGTAGTTCTGATGACGGTATTCCACATCAAAAGATCATGTTGGGAGTTAAAGAGTTAATGCTCTGGTGGGGATTGGAAGAAGGGTGGAGCTCCGGACTGGACACCAGGCCCTCTCTGCCTGCCTGCCAAGGAGATACAGCAGTGTGCTTCCCCTGTAGTTTTACTAAGGTAAGCTCTCAGATCTGGTTTGGAAACTTTTGTTTCTCTCAAGTGTTTGATTTTGTTACATTCAATAAAGTTATGGTTCCTCCTCAAATCGTTGCTATGTTTTTTTTTCTTTTTTGCCCCATCTGTTATTTCTGTATCCATCCCTCCCACCCAGAGTGCTGGGCTCTGCTCAGGGGGGTTGCATGGCCACCTACGATGCAGTTTTTTTTTTCCTCCCTCTCTCCCTTCTTTTTTTCCCTTGAGTCCCTGTCACATAACACTGTGACACACCAAAAGCTGCAGCATGCTGGACAAAAGACAATGCGGGAAGTCTCTAAAGCATGGGCACTGACCATACAACTACCCAACGTCACCAAGGCATGCTGAGGCTGCAACGCTTGCTCCAGGATGAGACTGAGGTTCATAGAACCACAGAATCATAGAGGTTGGAAG
Organism: Odontophorus gujanensis; assembly: GCA_013399175.1. NCBI lineage: Eukaryota > Metazoa > Chordata > Aves > Galliformes > Odontophoridae > Odontophorus > Odontophorus gujanensis. Next base: position 76,106 of record VXAB01000219.1, read on the forward strand.
GGACCTCAAGAGATCATCAAGTCCAACCCCCCTGCCAAAGCAGGTTCCCTACACCAGGTCGCACAGGCAGGCGTCCAGGCAGGTCTTGAATATCTTCAGAGAAGGAGATTCCACAAACCCCCTGGGCAGCCTGTTCCAGTGCTCCATCACCCTCACAGTAAAGAAGTTCTTGTGCACATTCGTGCAGAACCTCCTGTGCTGCAGTTTCTGTCCGTTTCCCCTTGTCCTGTCTCCACATACTTCTGAAAAGAGTCTGGCCTCGCCACTTGGTTCCCCACACCTCAGATATTTATAAACCTGGATCAGGTCCCCTCTCAGTCTTCTTTTCTCAAGGCTAAAGAGACCCAGTTCACTTCACCTTTCTTCATAGGGGAGATCCTCCAGGCCCTTCACCATCTTTGTGACCCTGCGCTGGATTCTTTCCAAGAGGCCCCTGTCTTTTTTATACTGGTGTAGTGGGATTGCCTCATCACAGCCTGAACGAGTGAATGAGCATCTGAGGGACCTGAGCGGAGGAGCCCAGGTCCACCCGTCCTCTCGCTCTCTCCCTCTC
>VXAB01000221.1:0-18523 GCA_013399175.1 Odontophorus gujanensis
TGCTCCTCCACTTGTAGCAAGCCAAGTTATCTTACCAGCATGAATAGCCTCTATAATGCAATTGACTTAACAGGAACTGTGATTCATTCTGAAAAAAAAAACCAACCCATTTCCTTCCTTTTTTTTTTGATAGATTTCTTAAATTACCTCCTTTCATTGACAGCTTTGTCACCTGGTATTTCTAAGACCTTTTGAACCGTGTTGTACAGAAAGGTAACACTCTAGCATCACAGTTACCTGTAAATAAATCTTTGGTCTGTTATTTAAACCTCCTATCCTCTTGAACGTGGATGAGGGAGCGTCTCTCCCCAGAGATTGCCTGCATTGATGCTGAGATGGGGAACAGGACAGGGTCACACTGAGGACAGGAATACTACCAGAACTCTGCAAATAGTGCTGTTACGGTGATCCTATTGAATTACGCTTCAAATGAGCCCTGCTATTCTCTTCAATTACTGTTGACTAGAAAGAGCTACAGCCTGTTCTCACATCTGAGGAACAAGGCCATATTTTGCTACAACCTGATTTACTGTAGCAAGTATGACTTTAGTGTTTTCCTAGGGTAGCACCAAATGAGGTCCTGTTTGAGCATATATAGCAACTGTTATCTCTTTTGCCCAGGTGCAAGTTAGGAAGTGCTAAAAACAAGGGAGAGAGTGTGAGCCTTCATGTTATCAGCAAGATGCGGCATTTCTGGAGTGCTTACAAGTGATTGATCATGAAAGAGCAGCACTGCATAGAAAGGAAGAAGGAAGGTTAGCACACTCCTTCACAAAATAATAATAATAATAATAATAACAATAATAATAATAATAATGAAAGTCTTAGCATTGCATTAAGCAGATTGCTGCATTATAGATGTACTACTCCCTTAAAGTGGAAAGAAATGGATCATATCACCTTCAACCAAAATTAAACGTCCATCATAAAAAAAGACAAAAAACAGTCTGGATGTTGCAGAATATGTTAAAGACAATACAAAAATAATTTTTAAAATTAAAAATTATACCTCATACACCTTTTAAAAGTATATAAAATCTTCTTTTTTCCTGCTCAGAATTTTTCCCAATTTTAGATATCTTGATGGAATTTCTTGTGAGAGTATTTATTTTTTTCCAAAATGTCACCTTCTCCTCACATGATATCAGAGAAATTCAAAAACATAGTTGTTCTGTGTCAGGAATGTTCACTTTGTTGGAGATGGGTATTTGCAAGTATAACCAGCATGGAAATACTTTGGACTAGCGAAAGGTGAGGCCACAGAGGAAATTTCCTGATTCTTCTGTCCTTGATTTTGCAATGTCATTCAGGTTTTCATGCTGCTTCCCATGAACAGAGAGTAACTGCATGTATTGTATTTCTTGGTCATTTAGGCATTCTCTGCAAGTATTTGATGGTCCTTGTCACCAGTGATAACATAAGAATACACACTCATCATGTTCTTTTACCTGTATGTTTGCTCCTGCAGTCATACATACTAAGAGGGACTGAATTTTGTCTGCCTGTTGGTGGCAGCAGAAACAGGAGCAGTTAATGGAGAACATAAAATCTTAAATTTTTCTGTAGCTTCTGATTAGTTATCTGTTAACTAATGCTGGATTCAATAGGATTTGCATACTGATAGATGAGGGGATTTGGCCTTCAGCATTAAGATGTGTTTTGCTTTACACAGATCACATACTTAATCAGGCATTTTGTTGGAGTAATTTTAATGCCTTGTAAAACTTTGTGAAACACTTTAAATAAAAGAGTGTTATAAAAGCAGCTTGTCTGGTACCTCGAAGTACTTTATATTTGTATGAAACCTGAGTATTTCTCATTTTTGACTAGTGGATAAACCAGATTTAAAAATGCTGTACAGTGAGATCACTAACAAGTTTCCACTAACACAGTATGTTATCATCCAAGGTTAAATTTAAGCCTGGGAATTTTCATAGCTCATCCACTGTGAATTTTTCCTGTGTTTCTGTTGTGTTTTAGTTGTACGTGTTTAACAGTGAAAATTAACCTCCTAGAGTATCTGGAAACCAGAACTACAAAGACTGTTTCCTGTCAAGATACTGCAAGAGAGCTTACATGGGGTAATGTGAAAGATGTTATGGAAGGTGCCTATCTGGCACCTATGCACCTGACTGGTGGCTGCAGTGAGAGGGAGAGAAACATGAAAGAAAGACAGGAAGAAAATCACTGTGAAGTTTTGTGTGTTATACTGTCTTGAAGGTCAAGAAGCATTAGATAAATATGATGAGCTTTTCATTAATACTTGTATATGTTATCCACTCTGCTCAAGGTCGGTATTAAGACAGTTTTGAGTTACAGCTGAGTATGAGGGTATAGAGTCATCAAATCATAGAATGGCTTGGGTGGAAGGAGACCCTAAAGATCTTTGAATTGCAACTCCCCTGCCTTGGACAGGATTTCCACTCACTAAGTCAAGTTACCCATATAAATGAAATATAGCATGACATTTTCATTTCAAAAATGAAAGGATATACACAATTTCAATTTGTTTACTGCAACACTTGATTCTTGCTTTTTCTGAATGATGAGAACCACAGGAATGTGTCTTAAGAGTTGTGATTTATAGTGGATAAATATGTAGGAAGATGTGTCTAGCCGATGTTAGCTGCCACTGCTCAAACCAATAGAAGTAGCATGAATATATGGAGAAGAACCTTTCCCCTTCTAATGTTTGCATATTCTAGAACATACTTGCCTGTAGAAGTCTAACCTAATTTCCACTTTCTCTGTAGTCTCTTCCTGTGCTTGATAAACTCATGACTTAGTTGGTGTATTCTCTTTCTACATTTTCCTCTCCACTGGACGAGATTGTATGTGTGCCTTAATACCATTTCTTTGAGGAAGTGCCAGGCCTCTTTAACTTTTTCCTCATGAACTTGCCTTCTGTAAATTCTTAAATGACGTTTCCCTGAGTTTATTGAAGCCTACTGAAATTTATTGCTTATGTTTTGTTTTCCACTACTCTTTACTGTTACTCTATTATCTTTTGTGTGTGTGTGTGTGTGTGTGTATGTGTGCGTGTGTGTGTGTGTGCTTAAAAGCTCTGATATTTCTGAGAAGCAGAAATAGTCTTCTCAATTTTTAGAAGTGCAAATATGACATGCAACATCCAAGCTTTCTAAAAGAACGCTCCCAATTCTCTCACAGCACAGGATGTTCTCTTTGATTCTATTTGCTGAGATTATGTCACGGAAAAGTATTTAATACATCTTTTTAGTGTCTTATATTTCTGTTTATGAATTTATAGCCAGCACCTTGTGACAAGCTAGCTCTCCATGGATGGCTGCAAACAATACTTTGAGATCTATGGATTTAGAGCGCTACTGTTGACATATTGGAGTAGGTCCTTGATCTAAACAAAATGTAAAAATACCTTTAGTGACTTGAATGTTGTGCACACACTTGAAGATCACTTGTGACAAAATTTGAGAAAGTATGACAGTGAGAGAGTAATTGCAGAAAACATTCTGTAGACTGATTCAGTCCTTAAAACTAAACAACTTCAATTTCAAGTAAAACACAAATGTTATGGACAAAAGTAAAATTAACATTCCCTTTGACTGCACTTATGTGACTAAAGCAGGCAAGTTTCCTTTTCTCAGCTTTCAAGCTATTCTTAGAGTTAGCTTTGTTTCATTTTCTCCCCAGGCACAGTGCTTCTGAAAATATTTTTCTCCTCAAAGGATCTTTCTACAAAACTTGTGTGTTTTTAAAAGGTTAATCCATCTTAATAAAGTTTGAATCTCAGAACAATATGTAACTTCGCCTCTCGTGATCAACCAGTCTTCTCTCTTTGTAAACTACATGTTCATCTTTTTTACCAATGAAGAAATCATCTAGTATTTTAGGTAAGAGAGTGACACCGGAACACAGGTAGCTCCATACAAACATGAGGAAGAACTTCATTACTGTGAGGGTGATACACTGCTGGAACAGTTTACTCAGGAAGGTTGTGGAATCTCCATTTCCTATTCAAGACCCACTTGGATTCTTTCCATTCTTTCTTCTGCAATGTACTGTAGGAAACCTGCTTTAGCAGGGGGTGGACTAGGTGATCTCCAGAGGTCTCTTCCAACCTCCAAGGTTCTGTGAATCTTTGAAGCTGTTTCTTCAATAAGCAGCACTTTTCAATTCTGTTGTATAAAAAGTGATGCACGTACAACACTTATGAATTAAAAGGAATCCTTGAACATTTGCATGCATTTGAACTTCTAACATAACTGATGTTTCAGCAGTATTTAGAAACATAGAATAATAGAATTGTTTGGGTTGGAAGGGACCTTTAAGGTCATCTCCCTCCAAATCCCCTACTACAGACCAGGACATCTCCCACTAGGCCAGGTTGCTCAAAGCTCAATCCAGCTGGTCTTGAATGCTTCCAGGAAGGGGGGCATTCACAACCTCTCTGGGCAACCTATTCCAGTGTCTCACCACCATCATAATAAAGAATTCCTTCCCAATATCAAGTCTAAATCCACCTTCTTCCAGTTTAAAATCATTTCCCCTCATCATATCACTATCTGCTCTTCTAAAAATCCTTCCTCAGCTTTTCCGTAGGCTTTCTTCAAGTACAGGAAGGTTGTTATAAGTTATCCTTGGAGCCTTCTCTCCCCCAGGCTGAAAAGCCTCAATTCTCTTAGCCTGTCCCCCTAGGGGAGGTACTTTGGCCCTCTGATAATCCTTCATCTGGACCTGCTCCAACAACTTCATGTCCGTCTTGTGCTGGGAGCTCCAGAACTGGGCACAGGACTCCAGACTGGGTAACCTGAGAGCAAAGAGGGGCAAAATTACTTCCCTCCACATGTTGTTTATCCTTCCCTTGGTGCAAACCAGGGTACAGTTGGCCTTCTGGCATGCAAGTACACATTGCTGGCTCGTGCTGAATCTTTCATCAGTTGACACTCCCAAATCCTTCTACACAGGCCTCCTCTGAAGCCATTCTCTTCCCAGCTTGTATCTGTGCTTGAGATTGTAATGACCCAGATGGAGGACTATGCACTTGCCATTGTTGAATTTTATGAGGTTGGTACCAGACCATCTCTCAAGCCTGTCTAGGTCCCTCTGGTTAGCATCTCTTCTCTCTAGCGTGTCAGCTACATCACTCAGCTTAGTGTCATCTGCAAACTTGCTGAGGGTGCACTTGACCCCAATATCCATGTCACTTTCAAAGATGATAAATAGCACTGGTCCCAACATCAGTCCCTGAAGAGCATCACTTGTCACTGGTCTCTACCTGAACACTGAGCCATTGCCTGCAACTCTCTGAGCGCAACCATCCAGACAATTCCTTATCAAGCGAGAGTTCATTCACCAAATCCATTTTTCTCCAATTTGGTAAGATGCCATGTGGAACAGTATCAAACACTTTGCAGTAGACCAGTTAGATTACATCAGTTGCTCTATGTTTATCCACTGACTACCAATGACTTTATCTTTTTTTTACATGTGCCTGGGTCTTCTTTTTTTTTCCTTCACTGAAAATGGGTGATATGCTTCACCTTTTCCAATCAGTGGGAACTTCACTAGAGTGCCATGACCTTTCAAATATGCTGGATAGTGGCATGGCAACTTCAACTGCCAGTTTCCTTAGAATCCATGGATGGATCTCATTGGGTCCCATGGACTTGTGCACCTATGCATTTCTTTAGATGATCTTAAACCTGATCTTCACTTACAGTATGCAGATCTTCCTTCTCCAAGTTCTTACCTTTTCTTTCTGCAACTTGGAGGATGTGGCTAGGGACCTTGCTGCTGAAGACTGAGGCAGAGAAGCCATTGAGCACCACAACTTTCTCCATATCCCTTGTGATCAGGTCTCCAGTTTCCTTCCAGAGAAGGCCCACATCCTCCCAAGGTTTCCTACAGAAGCAGGAAATTTGCATTTTTCATAGTGCTTGATTTTTAAATTTGTAACTGTTTTGTAGTGATTACTTTTTCTCAAAAGCTTCCATTAGGTATACTGTAGGAAAATCTTAACAAATTCCTTTGTTTTGCATTCTTTCTTTACCATTGCTTTTACGCAAATCCTTGATACTTCTGCAGCAGCATCAAGCAATTTACACACATGTTGGTGAGGTTCATGCTGATTTATGTTAGAGTAAATGCAGCAGCACTGATCCTTCAGAATCATCCTTCACATTTCAGGGCTCGGATGTGAACAGAGCAGAGGTAACACGAAGTACTGGAAGTAAAGAAGACTATGTGGATGCTATTCACCATTGCAGGGAGAAAATATGCGTGGACAAAGCTCAATTGGAGTTAAAGCTGGCCATTGCTGTGGAAGACAACAAAAAGGGCTTTTTGAAATACATTAACGGTAGATAAAGACCTAAGATAACGTTGGTCCAATAGTTGATGAGGATGATCACCTCACAGACAGGGATGAAGATGAAGCAGAGATGTTTAATACTTTCTTCACCTCTGTCTTCAGAACCAGTGATGGGCTGTAGGACTCCCAGAGCTAAAGGACCATATCTGCAGGAATAATAAGCTCCCAGTCAGACCCAAACTTGTGCAGGATTTGCTGTTGCCACTGTATGCATATAAGTCCATGGGGCTCAATGGGATTAACCCCAAGGTACTCAAAAATCTGCGTGATGTCTCTGGGAGACCTCTCTTGAATTATTTTTCATTTGTCTTGGGAATCTGGAGAAGTCGAAGGTGACTAGAAGCTGGCAACCATTGTCCTAGTTTTCAAGAAGGGCAAGAAAGAAGACAAAGGTAACTAAAGGACCTCCAGTCTTATTTCAATTCCTGGTAAAATTTTGGATATTTTTTTCTGGGAGTTATGGAAAAACACCTGAAAGATAGTCACAGAATCACAGATTTGTAGGGGTTGTAATGACCTCTTGAGATCATCGAGTCCAACCCCCATGCAAAGCAGGCTCCTTAGACCAGCTTGCACTTGTAGGCATTGTGTCTCCAGAGAAGGAGATTCCACCACCTCTCTAAGCAGCCTGTGCCAGTGCTCCATCACCGTTATTGTGAAGAAATTCTTACACACATTTGTGCAGAACAATGCAGTCATTGGACACAACCAATATGTGTTCATGATTGGAAAGACCTGGCCAGTGAACTTAATCTCCTTATATGACAAGGGTACACACTTAGTTGACCAAAGGAACACACTAGGTGTAGTCTTTCTGGATTTCAGCAAAGCTTTCAACACAATTTTTAACCATTTCCTCACTGGAAAAACTGTCCAGCACACAGTTAGACAAAAATTTAGTTAAGTGGTCATGGCCCTGGGCTGCCAGAGTTCAAGGAGAACAGACAACACTCTCAGACAAAGGTTTGGGTTTGGGTGGTCTTGTGCGGACCGAGGAGCTGGGCTCAACGATCCTTGTAGAATCCTTCCAATGCAGGATATTCTAAGTTTCTATGACCCTATGACTCTACTTAAGTGATTAATTAAGAGGATTAAAGGGATTACATTAGTTAATATATGCAGAGTGTTTGAAAATGGAAAAGAACCATGAAAGAGATGGGCAAATGTAGTGTTACTGGAAGTTAAAAGTCAGTTAAAAAATGTAAATACATGAGGTAGAGGTCTGGAAAATGTGAATTCAGAGCTATGCAACTCAGGGTAGTCTTCTAAACTTCAGGCTGCTGCTCCATGGTTGCATCGCCTCTCAGAACTACAGTTGGAAGAATCCTGCCAAAGATTTAGTTAAACAGAGCAAATGTGCTTGTCTATCTAGGTTTCACTAGGATGGAAAAGCCCTTAATAGTACATTTTATTTTAAGGATGCATGTGTGGTTTTGGGTAGGACACTGTTTTTTTTGTACACTCACAAAAATCAGCATCTGTGGGGTTCAGATCTTTCCTTAGAAGGGACCCCAATATACTTCCATATTTAAGGCAGCAAATACTTATCTCTTTGTGGACTGAGTAACTACACATCAGTATGTCTTTGCCCCTGCTGCTTTTAAGAACTCTGCAATGATAGTCTCACAATGCGTTATACTACCACGTTGATATGGACTTCAAGCTCTGCTGGCTGAGGTGTGGCTGACTGGAAGTTCTCCCTGGAAGCTATGAATAAACAGTGAATTTCTGCCAGCCCGAGTGCTTAAAGAGGAACAAGTACTGCTAACCTGCTACCTTGTTAGATCAAGGAGTTGTGAAAAAAGGGCAGGGACCACGTAGGTCACAATTCCTGGGAAGGAGAGAGAAAGAAATACCTACAGTTCATTTTAGAAGGACTTTTGGGCACAGAGTCAAAGGGTGGCATGAGAGGCAGTGCTGGAGATACTGGAGCAATTCCATGCAACAGGAAGTATTTCAGTGAGTGGTGCAAGCAGTGAAGTCTAGTTTCCTGTAAGTGCGTACACACACCTAACTAAATCATTCTAAGGTTATGCTTTTATCTCAGCCCTTATCAGATATCAGAAAATGAAAGAAAAGTGCTAGGAATATCTGCACCGTGGGAAAAAGTTTAACTGAAATTTGTGTTGTGTGAGATACTGTGAAGTCTAAAAAGAGGAGAATCCTTAGCACACAAAGAGACTTGTGTAAAGACAATGTGATCTCTTGTAAGCTTTGTTTCCTCAAAAAATCAGACTAAAAATCTGGAGCAACTGCTGAGACTGGCTGTTTCTGTAGGAAGCCTCATACTGTTCTTTGAAGGCAGGCAAGCACTTAGAAAAAGATACCATATTTCTGAGCTCTTCTGAGAAGAGATGAAAGAGAATAAAAAAGCCCTCCTAAGGAGGAAGGGGTCAAGGCCCACACGGTTTTCATTCAGCCAAGTTATTTGAACATTTAAAAATAGAGTTCAAAAAGGTAAACCTAGTATCAGGAAACAAATGAAAGTGAGGAACATTAAGACAAAACTGGTAAATGTACTTTTTCTTCCTCTTTAAGCATATTAGTTTTCTACCAGACATTCTACCAGACCAGGTTTGAAAATTAATCCCTTTATTACTTACATATGTCAAATAATATAGGGCTGGAAATGCTGTTTATTCTGTAGTCATCCACTCCTTTTGCAACTCAGACATCAAAGTCCTCTGCCACATAATGCTCAAATCCAGCTTTTTTTTAAATGCATTAGGTCAGTGTGTCTTCACAAAATAACAGTTGTATCTTGGAGCAAAAGACAGAGACAGAGAATACCAAGATTGAAGAGGTGTCTGTCTAATTCATCACTGAGCTGCAATTCCACCTATTAATGCTACTGAATACACTTACCCAGTAGAGAACTTGCAGCAAGGCACAGGAGTCTGCAATGAGTCTTGCACTGTAAGCCACAAACTTACAGTGTAAGAAGTCTAGCATTTGGCCAGGAAAAACTGGGGTGACCATAACACTGCTGTGCATCCTACTCTCTTAGATACCAGAGTAGCTTTGAGCTTGCTGTACCCTACGCTAGCAGTGAGTACGTGGAGAAATTGACATGAAAGAACAACTTTTGGTCCCTTGTGTCTTCAGTTTTGTGTTTGAAATCAGTGAATGAGACCATTCACTTCAGGAAGAGTAAGCAAACATCTTCAGATCAAGACGTACAGTTTTCAAGAATTTACAACCACCTGACAAAAGAGGATACAATATTCACCTCTCCAAAGCAGCTTTGTAAATAGAACTTCTGAAACGACAAAGCCTCTAAAATAATGGGTTACTGTCAGATACCTACATGAAAACATTGCCGTTTAAAAGAAATTGGTTTATTTATAGAAGCATGTTAGGTCCATATTCTTCACTGCTTAATTTCAAATAGTACATTCTAGCAAACTTGAGAATATAATTTTATCTTCATTTCTTGGAATAAAAATAAACAAATAAATAAAATTAACCCCAAGTAGTAAAAATCAGTCATCAAATCTGCAGCTTTTAGAAAGGTACTTAGAAATGCAAACTCAGTATGCAGGAACACTATCTTACAAGTTCTATTAAAAAAAAAAAATTAATAATTTCTCATTCCTTTGTTAGAAGACATTAGACTTGACAGCACTTCAAACTGTTAATGCAAAATGAGAGGAAAACCCAGTTCTAAAAACTTGAAAAAAATCATCTCCTGAGGGTGGAAGATATTACTTCCTCATGTTCACAGTTCACTCCATCTTTTCAAAAAGAAGGGCAGGAATTCTAAATTATTATTTTGTTTTCTGTGCTGATTCGCAGGAACTTTGATGGACTGTGTCAATTTTTTTTTTTAATGGCACATAAGCTCCACCTTCTGGTAAAACCTATTATTTCTCAGGGGCCATATGGAAAGAGGAGATCTGTTCATTAGTGAAAAACTGTTTGGATTTCTTATTTTGTGATATTATCTTTTTTAGTATTGTAGCAAGATAAAATCCTTCAATAAATGTATTGAAATTAATTGTAATTATATTTAAAATAGCCTTTTTACTTACACTGTAAGATGACAAGAATAATTATTAGCTGCATTACCTTAATGCTTACCCTCAGACTAGGAGTCCAATGTGCATTTCAGAAATTCAATCCCTAAAAGACGTTGTCAGAGAAACAATAATATATAACAAGTGACAGAAGATATTTTTCATCCATCAAGTACAAGGGAACATTGAGATACTTCTGGTAGGTATGATAAAAAAAGTAACAACAAAAAAAGCACGCTAGTAGAATTACCATATTTTTGTAGACAAGAGTGTTGTAGGGCTATTTAACATCATCAGAAATATTTCAGAAGAAAGCAGTTGATGGAGTACTGAAGTCCTGCTGAGAAGGACTTAGGGACCTTGGTTGATGAAAAAACTTAGCATGAGCCAGCAGCGCCCTCTTGCAGCTCAGAAGGCCTATGGTATTTGGGACTGCATCAGAAGAGGGGTGGCCAGCAGGGTGAGGGAGGTGATCGTTCCCCTCTACCCAGCCCTCGTGAGGTCCATCTGGAGTACTGTGCTTGAGTCTGGGGCCCTTAGAGCACAGGAAAGATCTAGAGCTGTTGGAAAGGGTCTTGAGGAGGGCCACACAGATGAGCAGAGGGCTGAAGCACCTTTCCTATGAAGATAGGCTGAAGGAACTGTAGTTCAGCCTGGAAAAGAGAAAACTGCAGGGAGATCTCATTGTAGCCTTCCAATATCTGAAGGGATTTTATAATCATGGGGGAAATCAACTTTGTACACAGGGAGATGTTGACAGGATAAGGGGAAACAGGTTTAAGCTAAAGAAAGGGAGATTTAGATTAGATGTCAAGGGGAAGTTTCTTACTGAGGGAGTAGTGAGGTGCTGGAACCGGTTGCCCCAGAGAGGCTGTGGGTGCACCATCCCTGGAGGATGGATGGGGCCCTGGATAATCTGCTTTAGTACTTGATGTAATGGCTGGCAGTCCTGTCTTTGGCAGGGATGTCTTGAACTTGATGATCCTTGTTGTCCCTTCCAACCCAAGCCATTCTGATTCTGTGAAGTCGGTATTGCAGTGAAAAGAGGAAATAGTGGACAGGAGAAAGAGTAGATAGTAGATAGAGAAAGAAGACAACAACTTATATTTTCTAGAGAAGAAAAAAAAAACAGGTTCAGTGAAAAATTGACCAGAGGATGGGCAAAAATAAACTGAAAAATTATTTCTTCATTATAATGAAGAAATGTATACATTAAAACCAGGACAAAATATTATGTCAGAGGCAAACGCAACCCTAATGGAATTATGATAGGAACACTTGGAAGACTTCTGCTATACAAGTCTGAATGTTTTCAGGGAAAAAAAAAAAAATATATATATCAATCTAGCACAGTCTTGGTAAAAGACAGGAACCTCCTTGAACAAGGCAATGTCCAAATTACACAGATTTTCTTCACATGCAGCCTGCCAAGGGTTAAAGACAGAGCAATGAATGGACATTTCTTCTTCTTCTCATGTTGTATTTCAGCAAAGGGGCAAAACATCTCCTTAGTATATTGCTCCAGTCCATAGCTGAGCTTGCAGCTGTTGGTAAGTTACAGGAAAAACTTGTTATGGTCCTAAGTTTTCTATATGATAAGGAAGAAATTTCACGAACCCTAGAATGTGCTGTTTATGTACCATCAAGTACATAAAAAGAAGTTGCATTCTTTTACTGCAGAAAAAAAAAAGATGTGCCATGTTAGGCATGAAGACTATCAATGAGATAATGGCAGGCCCAGGTGTTTCTATGATAGATTTTCTGAGGTGTCTGGCACACAGAGTGCAAGATAAAATAAACACTGATAATTATTAATGCCATAAAAATGCTGTGCTCTGCATGGCATGTCTTTGAATTGTGAGCAAGGAAAGTAACATTGGCAAGACAAAACAGACAGCAAACAGCTGCACAATAGGGAGTAGTTTTAAAAGACACCAACCATGAAAGAACTGGGCAGCTTGTCAGACTGCTTTGAGATTATGCCGATAGACAGCATTTTTATTAGAAAGCTTTCAGGGTTTTTTTGTTTTGTTTTGTTTTGTTTCAGATTTGCTCACAAAAAGCAGATGTTTTATATTATTTGGTGTTGCTTATTCAGTTAATATTTTGCAGGTGGTAGTAACTCTTTGGGTTTTGAAAAAAGCATAGCAGAGAAAGTAGACTGTCCCACTAGGGAAACATGGCAGAGAATTTCTAGCTCAGTTCAGAGTATAATTGAATCAATCACTAGAATTTTATGTAGTTTAACACATTGTGTTTTATTAACACTGAAAGACGGGGAGATACCCGTTGAGAGGAAGTGATGACTTTGGATTGAAATTACAAATTGCTTAAATGCATCTTCAGGAGCTTCATGTTAGATGCAAGTATAGACTATGCAGAAAAAATAATTTTGCTCTTTTGCTACTGTAATTTCCTTTTTCAAAGGATTGTTTAAAATCTGTGCATGGTGGTTTGAAGAGGCTTTCAATCACTTAATTCCTTGTTCCAAGGAGTTCTTCCTCTAACACTGGTCTGAGCGTTTCTGCTTTGCTTGGTTTGGTTTGTAATTTTGACATGGACAGCAAGACTTCATAATTCATGAAACTACTGACACAAAACCAGCATAAGACATTCCACCAGAATTTTTCAATATTAAAATATAGAGGATTTATAACCTCTTATACTAGGAATCATCATTTAACATAGAGAAACACTGATACCTATAAACATAATTCTACATGGGAATGAAATCTCCCTCTCAAGGCACACTTGGAGTCAGATCCGCTTTATGTTAATTCACATCCTGAGCTACTGCTTTAGCTGCTATGGTTTATGCTGATTCTATGACCTTGATGAGGGGATAGAGTCCACTCTCAGCAAGTTCGCTGATGATACAAATCTGGGAGGAATAGCTGACATGCCGGAAGGCTGTGCTGCCATTCAGTGAGGCCTGGACAGGCTGTAAAGTTGGGTAGAAAGGAACCAGATGAGGTTTAACAAGAGCAAGTGTAGAGTCTTGCACCTAGGGAGAAATAACCACATGCACAAATTCAGGGATGACCTGCTGAAGAGGAACTCTGAGGAGAGAGATCAGGGTGTCCTGGTGATAGACAGGTTGGCCATGAGCCAGCAGTGTGCCCTTTTGGCCAAGAATGCCAATGGGATCCTGGGGCGCATTAAAAAGAGTGTAGCTAGCAGGTCAAGGGAAGTGATCCTCCCCCTCTACTCCTCCCCAGTGAGGCCTCACCTGGAGTACTGTGTCCAGTTCTGGGCTCCCCGGTACAGAAAAGACAGGGATCTCCTTGAAAGAGTCCAGCAGAGGACTGCAAAGATGATAAAGGGCGTGGAATACCTCCTTTTTGAGCCTCTCTTTATAAAGTTGAGAGACATGGGTCTGTTCAGCCTTGAGAAAAGAAGACTCAGAGGGAATCTGATCCACGTCTATAAATATCTAATGAATGGGAGGCAAAGGGAACAGGCTGGACTCTTCTTAGCAGTGTGTGGTGATAACACGAGGGGAAAAGGCCACAAACTGAAGCATAGGAAGTTATGCACAAATGTGCATGGGAACTTCTTCACAGTGCAGTGATGAAGCACTGGCACAGGCTGCACAGAGAGGTGGTGGAGTCTCCTTCTCTGGAGATGTTCAAGACCCGCCTGGACGCCTACCTGTGCAACCTGGGCTAGGGAGCTGCTTTGGCAGGGGTTGGACTGTATGATCTCTGGAGGACCCTTTCAATCCCTACAATTCTGTGACTGTGATTCTGTGAAAAGGGATTTTTATCAAAAGGTTGCCATCTAGCTGTAGACTTTGCCTCTCTACGTTAGACTCTAGTTTTCCGACAGTAGTAATGGTTAGGCCTTCTCATAGCCCAAGAGAAAGAGCTGAGCTGCAGGATGAAACCTCTTCGGCAAAGAAAATATGAAAGTCGTGAATATGGTACTGCTGTATTTTACGTATACCAGCTATTACAAAGCTGTAGTTGCTTTTTCCATTGGAAAGGAGTTTCAAAGGCATGGAATTCCTGTCTGGCCCTTTAGCAATTTGCAGAATTAATTTGTCAGTAATTGTGTTGGTTTATTTCAGCTAATAAGCTCTTTTTTACATAGACATCATCTATAGACATAGATGTATGTCTATAGTCATTTACTTGGACATGAAATTATTGACAATTCATTTGGATGTGTCCGTTTTATTTTTAAAGTCCAAATTCAAAATTTATTGTGAAATGGAATTTCTGAGATCTGTCTAGCCTCAGTTAGATGACCTCTGTGTTTTGTAAAGGTGAGGATTTCACCAAGAAACAAAACAAATAGAAGTAGAAATGGGCTGAAACAGATAATAAACAAATATTATTCTTTATATTAATTCCTGAAAATAAGTGATATCATAGAAAGAAATGAATTGATCATACACTGCATTGTTAAGTGTAGAGAGGTAATAACATCGTATCCCAATTCCTTATAGCTGTGAATTAATGTAAAGTCTCAGTAACCACACTCACATTGAAACAATACATCACATTCACCATAATTTTCCCTTCTAAAAGGCAGCTGTGACAGATCAGCCTTGTAAATCAGTAATAGAAAATGGATTTAAAAGTATAATATATAATAATATGGGCTGATGGTCATTCCTTACAAAAGGTGTAACTATCTTTAGAACTGCTTATGATTAATACACAGCAGGGTTAGTACAGAATTCCAGAAACACATCAAAATGTCTCCTTTAATTTTAAAATATTTTGTATTTAAAATATGTCATAAGACATGAGAAATCAGAAGAATCATAATTGTTAAATTAGAGAGATTTATTCTCTTTCCTGAAATATTAAATGTGCAATAAATTCTGACTATGACGAAGAAATCATGAGTAAATATTGTACGGATTATTTCATTCTTCTTGTTTTTCTCTCCCTAAACAAACAAAAATGTAGTTTTCAATGGCATACATTTTCTGACTTTGAAACAATACCAAGTAACTCCATACAAAAAACAAGTCATATATTTTTATTTAAGCAAACCACTGTGCCCTCCTATATTCTGTAATTTCTTTTACCTAAAATTCTTCAGTGCTAGGGCGCATTCTGTGAGTTGCACTTATAATTGCCTGGTTTTTGTTGTTGTTGTTGTTCAAACCCATCTAGCCCAGAATCCTGTTCCTGTCTGCAGCCAGACCAGATGCTTAGGAGAAGACCACATAAGTGAAAAAGGAATATAGTGGTATTTCCTTTGATAAACAATTCTGGCTTCAGGCAATATGTGGCTTGTGAGTGGAAGTTAAAAATGTATACTAGTGTATAGCATACATTTTTATATATAAATGTTTTTTTTATAATTACAAATCCTTAGTATGCAACAAATGTCTTGGCCTCACAGGTCTTATCTGCTTACCAGTAAGTTTTGTTAATGCTTAGAGTTAGGAACATTAATATTTTGTGCTTGGGGATCGCTAAAGTTTGTCTCATCTTAGAATCTGCCCCGTACAGTGACTTAGAGCATCAGCCTGGGGAAGACTCAGTGAGACAGGCCATGCCTCCAGTGCAGGCATCTGTCATCTGCCTGCTTCCCAAGATAGAAGCTGCAGTGCCTCACTGCTGCCAAAAGCTTAAGCTTTCACCGAATTTTGTTACACTTCTGAATCCCTTACGTTCTGACTGCCATAACACTTTGCATCAACAAATAACTCAGTGAGCTAGACATCCTGCTGAAGCAGTTTTCTCATGAGAATGTAAAACCCGCTGACTGGTGATTTCAGTGCTGCCCTCTAGTGTTTAAATTCCAGTATTTATTACGTATTACGTATTTTCTAAGTATTTTCTATGTATTTTCACTCAAAGCCTGGTAACTGGCCTCTGAGCTGTTTCTTTCCTAAGACAAAAATTCCTGCTCTGCTCAGGTTCTCTCTGTAGAGAGAATCATGGAATGTGGGCTGTATTCAAGATTCATTCACAAAGAGAAATTGTAAAGAGGCAAGGCCACCCCTGCATTCTTTATTTGTTTCCTCATAACTCAGAACACTGTTTCATATTCTTATTCCCACTGAATAAATGGTTTCAGAAAATTATTCATATTTACTAAGATTTTTTTCTCTGAGTGCCAAAAGTTCATTTAAGACAATATCATATATACCCATAGGGATGCTTTTCATTTACCTTTTCCCATCTTATGTTTGCTCTTTCATCACCCAGACATATGTTTTTGCAGTTCCTTTGCAGTCAGCTTTATTCCTGCATGTTGTGACTAATAATACTATCCACTTCTTTACTTCACTGTGCAATCCCTTTTCTAAAATATCAACAAAGAAATCTGAGGTTCCAATTCTAAGCTTTGTGTGACTTCCTAACAACTTTTCAACAAACATTCTTAATTATTTTCATGTGTCTTTTAATCAGTTTCTGGCACAGAAACATAGAAATTTCTGCTTTATGGACAGAAGTACAATACTTGTCCCAAAAAACCTTACCGTTCCTCCCATATCTGTAATTGATTGTTGGCTCTGAAGAACTTAAAAAGAAGGACAGTTAAATTAAGCAACAAAAAGAATGAATGACTGAATAGATGACTGGAGAACACAGGCAGTACAATGTGTCAGTGAGAGAGAACAGTAGGGCAGTCCTGTATTTTATTCTTAAGAAAACGTGGCACAGATTTTAATGGATTTCTGTGTACTGTGACCCCAGAAAACTCAGGAAGACCAAAAACAAAAACCGGTCAGAAGGCTGGAAAGAAAAATAGTGTGACACAGCATTCCAGTGTGTTTATGAAGGGACCACATACACACACCCCTTACCATGGGTATGGCTCATTCTTCTGCCAATAAAACATGCAGTGGAAATTTCCACTGCGAGTTACAGCACATTTCCACCCTTTAACCCTACACATACTGAAGTTTTGCAATTCTTTATGGTGGTTGAAAGATATAACCTTTACTTTAGGAAAGATAACTAATCATTTTAAATCTAACTTAATCTAATCTTTCTTGTTTCCTCCAAAAATGATTTTTTTTTACAGTTCTAGTGAGAAATACATGGATAGAGTAACTTAAATGATGAGTAGTATTCATATTAAAATCATAAATATTTGTCTAAAATCATTTTATGTAGTTGAGCATTTTTGCAGAGAGAAGAAACGTAAGGAAAAGAACAGGTAAAGAGAAATAATCGTGAAGAGGAAAAAAAAAACTAATTTCTAGGAAGATATTTCTTAAGATTTTGAGAAAGAAGAGAACAGAAGAAATGAAAATGAGACCAGAAAGGAAAACCAGTGTGTGCTGAAGCTGTAAAGGAAAGAAAAACAATGTATGATTTGAATGTATGAGAAAGGGAAAAGGAAAGAACGTATGTTTTGAAGATATAATGGGAAAATGACAAAACCTCACATTCCTCCTTCACCTTTCTTTGTCATTTTTTCTCAACTGTTCCACTAAGAAAACTGTGGCCTAGCTAGATTCACCTTCCAAAAGATTCTGACAAACTTTCAATTTGTGATCTTGACAGCACTATAACTTCTTTCGTTTCTTTAGATTACTGGGATGAATGAACTTAAAGCATAGCAAGGAAAAAAAGGAGGATAAAAAGATGGTGATGTAATGCCTTGTGTTCCCAGAAAAGACTATTTTTTCCTGGGAGTCTTTGATAGTGGCAGTAACTTAGTTCAGATCTGATGTATGAAAGCTTAATAAAGACTTGGAAGCTTCTGACTCCTCAGCCATAACCAATTTGCATTCCTTTTATCTGAACGTTAGTGACAGTATTACACATCAGCCCAGTGTAATGCCTTCAGTGCCTAGTTTTTGAGAACATCTGTAGCTTTGCAGGAAATAAGATATTAATTTTAATTGAACTTTCTAATCTTTCTTTGCTTAGACTTCAGTTTTTACAATTTTGTGCAAAGTGGGAAATATATATGCTTCTTTCTTTGTCTCACATTTAAGGCACTCATTGAGGCTTCTACTCATTTAAGATCTCCTCTTATGACAATTCTCAGTAGCCTAGAGCAAGCCTCAGTAACACTGCATTATCTACTTTATTTTCCTTTTGAACTGCTTTGATAAAAATGTGTCACTGATGGACTGTGTTCCAATTCATCTATTTGATTATGAACTTCCCATCTTTGCAAACTTTTCCATCTACTATCTCATTAGATTCAGGCTTTTTGGCCTCAAAACTTATTA
>VXAB01000221.1:25594-44986 GCA_013399175.1 Odontophorus gujanensis
AAAAGAAAAGAAAAGAAAAGAAAAGAAAAGAAAAGAAAAGAAAAGAAAAGAAAAGAAAAGAAAAGAAAAGAAACGAAACTTTCTCAGTAAATGGGAAAAATCTTTTCATTCTACATGGAAGTTATAGCTTTAACTAGTAGCAATAGCACTGACTTCTTTAACACATCAAACTACAATTTAGGATTAAACTGTATAAATAAAATAAATATAAATAAATAAAATGCATTTAGATTTCTCTACATAGCAGATATGTGGACTATTCTGCACCTGTCTGGAAAAAAAAAAAAAAAAAAAAAACAACTTGAGTTGATATGGAGCCAAAATATGCTTGAAGACAAGTAAATTGGCAATTGTAACATTTTTTTGCCAGCAGCTTCCTTAGTCAAGCAAATCAAGTGCCATTCTATCAGCACTAAAATCAGACAGCTTGAGACTCTGCTGCCATTTTAAAATTTTCCCTAAGCAAAGATACTGTAGTGGAAAATCCCCAGCTCAGAGGTGGGGATAGAGAAAAAGTAATCATTTACCTGTCACCATGCACCTGTAGCCTGCACCTGCTTTCTTCTTACACTGGCTCTGTGTTACAAAATTCAAAAGGAAAAGGATCAGAAGTACGTGAAATAGCAGATAAGAAGTGAGGCTGTTTTTCATAAAATATAGTACTGTAGCACAGATATGTAATAGCCATGAACAAACGACCTTTTTTTAATTTTACTGAAAGAAGGACAGTGGTGAAGCTGTTGTTCGTCTTTCACAATGCCCTCCGATGTTGTCTCTATGTCACTTGGAAGAGAAAAGAAAACTTCTTGGCCAAAAATCAGAGGATAAGATCAGGGCATCGTTGGCCTCTTATATTGATCTGACTACGTATTCTAAATAATGAAAGACCCATGCTGTTAAAACATTGACACATTCAGATGAGGTTATATGCCTTCAGAAGACCACTTGCTCGGCTCAGGTGGTAGCCATGATCTGTGGTTCACAAGAACAGAGGGAAAGAGAAATAACATAATGCTACATTAGCCCCTCTAGGCATGGCTAATTTAAGCTGCTTTTCACCATCTCAACCCAGCATTACAACCCCTTTCTTGCTATGTTACTCCACAAATCACCCATAGGTACCTGCCCTGTGTTTCCATAGTATAGCTCAGCTCTGTTAGTCTCAATGTTTTGTATAAGCCTTGAATATACTGAACAAAAGATTTCAAGGGAAAAAATTCTGTATCATCATAGTTTCCATTTTTTCCAGATTTGAATCCAAAGAACTAGTTTTGTTGTTGTTGTTGTTTTTGTGATATTTCTCTTCATAGGATTTATTTTCACTGTAGAGTTCATTGGAATCATAACGTGAACATTTTGCATCTTACACCCTTTCATCGAGACATCATAACTCTTCTTTCAGCTTGAGTTGTTGACTGTACTGTGAACTGGCTGGGAGTTCAAATCAGCACAGCTTATTAGCAGCTAATATATTCATTCTATGGAAGAGTTAATCGTTTCTTTCATTTGCTGTTTCTAGGCCTTCATCATATAAAGGGAGTTAACAGTCTTCATAGAATGACAGAATCACAGTGGTTGGAAGGGATCATAAGAGATCATTGAGTACCATTGGCCTTGGCCCCAAAGACACACAGTTGGTTCATGGCCAACCTGTTGTCCACCAGAACCCCCAGGTCCTTCTCTGCAAAGCTCATCTCCAGCTGATCCTAACCTGTACCGATTCATACGAGGTCACAGTAACAGCAGGGCTGTGACTTTTTCTCAAAATTCTGTGTTGATTCTTAGCTGCACTGCCCCATACAACACTCACTTTTGCCTTAATATGTGAGCTCTAAACACTGCTTATGTTCAGCTACCAATTAGTGGTCTCTAGCAGAAGCTGGTGTTAACTACTGCAGTTAAATCCATTAACAGATATCTGCAGCTCTTCTAAGGTAAAACCATACCTAGTTTTAGTTTGTTGTAGAGCACTGTACTGATATTTAAGTGGCTTAAAAGCTGCTCTATGAACAGTCCAGTCACCATGACAGTAGGAATGGGCCAAATCAAAGATGGAGACAACTTTGTCAGCTGAAATGTACTTTTATTCATCGATTTGAAACCCAAGGTTCATGAGTTAACATGAGAATGTAATCTCATTTTTGTTAATCATCATTAGTAAGACAGAAATGCCATCTCCCTTTTTCAAAAGCTGGCCACGATTAGTTGCATGCATTTGCAAGCTTTATTGACGACCTTCTGAAGACATTTTAAGAGGTAAACTGCTGCCAGGCTTTACACATGTGGATTTTCAATTTTTGCGTGTGCATACAGCTAGGTCAGGTTAGGTAATGTTAGTGTAGTTACTTACATTTAACTAGTTTATTTGGAAACAAATAAGTAATTCAGCTCCTGATTCGCAACTGTGAACTCAGGAAGTCGAGTATTTATTTAGATGCTCTAATGGCTACACTAGTCATCTAATCTATGTTGATTACAACAGTGTGCATGGGTAAGATAACAGTTGGCAACTTGTGGCCTCCCCAGTTAGGAAGACAAGCAGTCATTTCAAATCATCAATTGCTCCTTACTGCTTAGCAATTCTCAGTCATATATTCCTGTACACTTCCGATTATGGAAGGATTTTGTTACATTGTCAACACAATCAGAAACACCTGCATGAATAAAAGTTAACAATCTCCACATATAACATTTGTTTTCACTTGACAGAATTACTACTTTCATATGAAAAGGCACATATTTTTTGTTACAGGATTTTACATGACTCTGGTTAAACTTTAGGACTTCTGTTGCAAAATGAGATTTAAAACAGATCTATTGTTATAAAATTTATTTTATGAAAAACTGTCTTACACGTTGCAGAATTCCATCTGGAATTTGCAGTTGGAGATCTTAACATGTAAGAGTGTGAGATCCTTCAGCATAGCATCATTGCAATGAAATACAATATTTCCTTTGTATGAAGGTGATCCTCCTATTTTCCTAGTTTTATTATATGACAGTTGCTACAAAAGTAATGCCTCCTATCTTGTTACGTTGGTCCGTAATGCCAGAGGCAGACATTGAAGGAAGGGCAGTAGAGGTTGAACATTCCTGCCAATACTCTGATACATTTTGCTGTCAAATGGCAGCAGAAGGGCAGTCTTGACGAAACTGCATCTGACTTGGAAGTGTGTGTGAAGCAGATTTGTGTCACTCAATAACTCCGTGTGGAAAAAATGGCACCTGACGTTCATCAGTGCTTGATAAATGTTTCAGTGGATATTGGCACAGTGAGGGTGGGATGTTCTGGCAGTGATGACAGCAATGTGAAAGACAAGCCATGTTTTGGACAGCCATGCAGGTTTTTGAGAGCGAAGCATGCAGGTTTACATTGATTGCTGGCAAAAAAACATAGCTTTTGGTGGTGATATGGAAAAATGATATTTTGTAGCTGAGAATTTGATCTATCAAAGAAGGTTATTTTGTTCTTTTTATCTGATGTAGTATCCATGAAAATAAATAGCAGGCATTATTTTCAGAGCAACCTCCTTGCATTTATTTTACAGGAAACAAAATAGAATTTCTCATTATCTTCTGGAAGCAATGCCTCGTGCCATTTTACAATGACTTAATTTAGTAGCGTCCATATGATCCAAAATTTGTATACTAACTTACGTGAGTGGAAGAATTATGTACTCACAGATTTGACCAGTAAAACAGGTAGGTTAAATAGGGCAACCCTTCCTGAGCTCTTTGTCAACAGATTTGTTTATGCATTTGAACAAAAAATAAATGCTCTTTAGAACTTTGAATTAGTCCATTTATGGCAATCTATGTTTTGCCTTGTAATTTTTAATCACATGAATCTAACTTTTCAGTATCTAAGAAAGCAAAAAGAATTCCTCATACTTAGTAATCTATATTCTGCCCCAATAAAACTGTTTCAACAGTCACATATTTATTTGCTTTTGTGTCTTTCATTTGAAAGCACAAAATACTTACTAAATAAAAACATGGAGTTATAGCTACCTGGACCCTCTCCCTATGTAGTAAGGGCCCATAAATGGATACATTAATCCAGTAGCAGCTAGAAAGAGAACTAAGACTACAAATTCCTGGTTCTAAGCCACAGAAAAGTAATATAAAGGACTTTATTTAAAAAAGATCATTTTTCAGTTAAATTTGTAGAGAGATCATGTACCCAAAGTTATATCATCTGCTTATTGTGAAACTGTGGTCCATCCTGAATTCAAGAAGACTTAAAAGAAGCAGAAGAAAGTAAGTCTGGTATCAATTACCCTCTGTCATTCAGGCATTTATATTTGAAAAATTAGCAATAGTGCAGAAGGAAACAGACAAGTATTGAAGAACACATTGTGTCTCAATGACTGGAATTTTTTATATTCAGATAGACAGAAAAAACAAAACAAAACAAAAAAGAACCTGAATTAGTTCAAATGTGTTATTTGCATTTATTAAGAACTCCAGATCTAAATTCTATTTCACTGGAGAAGTGTGAGAAATCTCTGATAAATTCATGATTGACATAGAGGCTGTAGATTCAGACTTCTAGCTAAATATGGGCAATACTCACAGGTAATAATGACTCCCATAAGAAAGAATGAGAGAAAGGGGGTGAGGAAGGAAGGAAGGGAGGAAAGAAGGAAGAAAAAAGAAGTGGTTGGTTCTGTCTCTGATAGGTGCCACTGATGAAACTGAATGGACAGATAAATTTTAGAACCAGATAAATCTGATCGAGTACATGTGATAGAGAAACAATCAAAAGCACTGGGAAACATGCCTACAGTGAAGGCACCAGGAACATAAACCTGGTAAAGTAGTAACAGTAGATTAGGTGTATATGAAATCTATTTTTTCACACTAAAGAATAATGAAAGAAAAGAATGAGTGAATGCTTTATGACTGTGATTTTTAATCATAGATAAAAACATAGATTACAGAATTCTATCAGAGAACCTAAATAGATTCCACTCAACTGAATAACTGTGGTCTTTTGAAGTCAGAGGCTTCTAACTGATATCAGGGAAAACTGAATTAGTCTGGTAGATTGGTCTGGTAGAAACCTCAGAAACCTTTTTAAGGAATGAAACATATTTCAGCATTCATCATAACATACACTTTAAACAGGCATTTTATAGTGAATGTTTTTCTAATGGTTAATGGTTTTATTCATATAAAAATGTTCCTTCCTTTTTTTTAGTGAGGTATTTAAACTTGAAGATGATTCAGTCCTGAAGGCCAAGAACAATATCAGAGAGGATCAGAATACAAAATTGTTTCATTCTATGTAGGTATCTCTCTTGACAGGAATTAGCAAACAAAATATCCCTGCATTCCTTCTTCTATTCTCTTTCTTTCCTTCACTCTCCATATTCCCTTTTCCTGTAAGTTTCACCTTGGAAACTTTTATCAAGGTAAAATAACTGCCAGATAAAATGAAAACAGACCATGCAAAACCACAGTATGGAGGGGAAGATGTGGTCTTAGAACATGTAGTAGCTGTCACAAAGGGTATAACTCAATTGTTCTGCAGTTTTCATTAATCTTTATTAATCATCCTTTTCA
This sequence comes from Odontophorus gujanensis, assembly GCA_013399175.1. Lineage (NCBI taxonomy): Eukaryota > Metazoa > Chordata > Aves > Galliformes > Odontophoridae > Odontophorus > Odontophorus gujanensis. Next base: position 31,163 of record VXAB01000221.1, read on the forward strand.
AGACAAGATAAGAAACTGTTTTTATTACCCTGGGAAGTCCTTTTTCAGGTACGGAAAGGTGTATGAAGAAAAACTGTGGCTAGAACTGCCCAAATCATTATGTAGAAACAAGGTCATGATTTCATTCCTCATCCTTGAAGGCAGCAGAGCAATAATCTGGGTAGAGTGAATTTGAAACAGTACTTGGAAAAGCTATGAAGGGGGAAAAGAGATTAACTAATTTTTGGCAAGCAATATACTAGGAGTGACTGGAAGGATGATTCTACAGTTTCTGATTCAGTCATTTCAAAGTCACGTACTGGCAAGTACTCTATCAGCAATTCTTGAAACTCTTTTATCCTCTTGAAAAATAATTGAGATATATTTGTCTATATTTAAATGGATTTTCAGACCACTTCCAAGGACTGTCCTAGAGGATGAATCCTCTTCAAATTGCCTTAGTCACACATAAACAACACATTGCCTTATATGTTCTTGTGGACCCTTATTTCATCCAAAAATTATTGCACCATCTCAGAAAGTCACTTGCAGTGCTCATTTTGATCCTACTTCATGTGTACCATTTGAAAGACGATCCTCTTTGTCATGGTGAACATGGTACCTCACTCTGTGGGACTGGTAGACCACTAAAGTGGAGGGTTTGGCTCATCTAAGAAACAAGCCTTCAGTGTTCTGCTGATAATCTCATCTGTCCTGGCAGTGTAAGTAGAGTAGGAGTTAACACCAGGAGAGAAAATCTGTGTCTCTTAAGAATAAGATTTTGTTGGTGAGACCCAAATAGTGTTATTGCTGTTAAAGGAGAAAGGATCTTTGTTTTCCTCCTGTCAGTAGTTATTGTGAGAGCAGAACAGAGCCAGGCCAAGCCAGAGTCCAAAGACAAGTAAAATATTATTATGTGTGTATACTTCTTCATACTCCATTTATTCAATTATTACATTTATATTCCATTTATTTACGTAAATAGATAAATGTCTGAAGAGCTTTTTCAGTTTTAGAGATGATATAACACATGCAACTCTGGATCACTGAGATTATTTTTAAAATGTAATTCTACATTCATAATGTATTAGCTATATTTTTAGTTAGTTTGTTTTATGCACTTATCAGTTTGTTGTCTAGATAAACAAATCTTTTACAAATTTCTGAAGACCACGTCTAATTTAACTCATCATTTTTCCTTTTTTGAAGTTAAATCCCAATAAAAATCTGCTTAATGTGCAGCAGTATTCATGTTATTTATTTAGGTAACTGACTCTCATTTAAGATTGGGACTTCAAGAAATTTATTTTAGATTTGATTTTATGAAGTTTAAGTGGAAATGAAAAACACTCCATAGAGTTAGGCTATAAAAACTCAAGCAATCTTTCCTCTTGTATGTTACGGGGAAGAGTATAATCTCATTTCCCCTTCCTGAAAGTGAAGTACAAGCCAAAAACAAAGTAAGTTATTTTAAGACCAAGTAAGTGTGTCTGAATTCAATACTAAGAAACCCCTGAGGAGAATTATACTTATAAGTACACAATTTCAGCTACTGATAGGTATCTTTTCCTCTTAGGCCTACCTCAGGCTTCACGTAAGAGCTTACTATAAACAAACTCAGTTAGAGATGTATTGGTTAAATATTTCTGCAAAGAGCAGTTCTAATCAATGTCACAGAATGTGAGGCTGGGATTTCGAAGGAGCCCAGCGATAATAAATGATAATAATAATAATAAATATACACAAAACTATAAAAAAAAATTCAAATAAATCATAGATTCATAGATTCATAGATGCATTAGGTTGGAAAGGACCTACAAGATCATCTAGTCCAACCATCCTCCTATCACCATCCCTACTCACTAAACTACTAAATCAAATCCCTTAGCACCTAAACGCTTCTTGAACAGCGCTAGGGATGGTGCCTCAACCACCTCCCTAGGCAGGCCATTCCAGTGCCTGACCACTCTTTCAGAGAAAAAGTTTCTCCTCAAATCTAATCTAAATCTTCCTTGGCGCAACTTGTGGCCATTCCCTCTTGTCCTGTCACTAGTAATCTGGAAGAAGAGGCTGACCCCCTCCGCACCACAATCCCCCTTCAGGAAGTGGTAGAGTGCCATAAGGTCCCCTCTGAGCCTCCTTTTCTCCAGACTAAACAATCCCAGCTCCCTCAGCCGCTCCTCATAAGACTTGTGCTCCAGACCCCTCACCAGTTTTGTTGCCCTTCTCTGAACACGCTCCAGGGCCTCAATGTCTTTCTTGTAGTGAGGGGCCCAAAACTGAACACAGCATTCGAGGTGCGGCCGCACCAGAGCTGAGTACAGGGGGATGATCACCTCCCTGGATTTTCCTTCCTGGTTTTTCAGCAGCAAAGCCAGAAGAGTATGTAATTACAGGAAAAAGAAATCTGCACAAATATGCAATTTTTTTTCTCTGCTTATCAAAGCTCCTAAACTTGAACTAAAATAAATACAGAAACCGACAAACAAACAAAGCTTTAAAGGAAAGATTTAATAGACCTTTCAAGTCTTCTGCTCCTTCTGCTGAAATTACGTGGTATGAATGATGATGCTCTAGAAGTAACCAAGCAAATTTTAAGCAAAAACACTTGTGTAATAAAAGTGATTAATCCATAGATCTGTGCTGTTGTTGTGTTGCCATCCCGCTTGAATATGTTGGTATTACACCGCAACACTTTGTGTAGACACCCTCAAAACAGGTCCACAAAGCCTTAGGTCATATTTATCTTTTGAAAAAAAAAAAAAAAATTAATTGCTCTGAATATCAGAGGGAAATGATATTCAGAGCAATTAATTATTTTTTTTCTTCTTTGAAGAAATTGTTAACACAATTGAGGTAGTGGCCTCAATTAGACTTTCATCAGTGCCCTTGACCTGGCTTCCTTTCTGATAAACTTCTAGTTTTCATTAATTTCTCACGTCCTGATATGCTTCTTTCTTCATCCAAATCCTTTTTTTTTTTTTTTTTTTTTTTTTTTCCCAGCACCCTCTTTCTTTACTTCTCTCCTTATGGGTGAATCACTTTTTAGGTTGAATGTTTGTGCAAATGGTTTTGTCAGTTTTTTGTCTCCCCTACCTATTCCCAACCTCCCTTATCATTTTGTTCTTAGTCTCAAGTATTGTCAGAGTGTGCTCAGATTTTAGTTAGTTAACTGATAAATGAAATCAGAAACTAAATCCATAGCAAAATTAGAGAATCGCTGAATCCATGCTTTGCTTGGAGATGGGAATGGTTTATGAGGAAAGATGTGTGACTAACATATTGCAATTCTTAACATCCTGTAAAGAAAATGGCACAGTATTACAAATTGAAAGAAATTCATCATAAAATGTTTTACACAAGTCAAAGTAGAGAACTTTAAAGAAAACAAATCTTAATTGAACGCTGCTATTTTTAAACATGTGCGAGATTAATGCTTTGTTACTCTTGTTCATGAAATTAGCTTGAGTGAATTTCAGTGGAAGGTGTAGTCCTATGACATCTCAATGTCAAGTTTCTTTCCATCTCTCATAATCTTACCACTGGTGTATGCACTGGGTCGTAAGAATTTATTGCTTACTCTTTTTTCAACCTATATAATGTGTTATTTCTATATTTCTTACTGATATAAAATCCTAAATTGGTGTTTCTAGAACTATATTTTGTGCAAGATAATTCCGTGTTCCATTGTTCATTGTATAAATAATCATTTTTCTGCTTAAAAATTTTTGTTGTGCATTTTCAGAGCAAGCGGCTGTTAACTGTGTTGTGGCCTGGTGCAGGATCACTCAGCCCTCTATTACATATAGCTGTCTGATTGAATAAGATTTTCTCGCTTGGTTAAGTAGTCTGCTGTTTGGTTGAACTGCTTCAATGTAGGTGTGCAATAGACTATAACACTGGCTAGTTCCCATTCATTAACAGTTTTACAAGAATAGATTATCTCCATCATTGTTTTCAATTAATTTGTGTACTGAAGGAATTACATGTAATGACTTGTGCTTTGATACTATGAAAATGGGTTTTATTTTATATGCCAAACACAAAAGGTAGGTGTGCATCATCACATTTCCTGGCAGAAAAAGAGCAAATACTTATGTTTTTAACAATCTTGTCTTTACATTTTCTCTTAACCCTCTTTAACTTTGCTTTTAACTGCTTGCACTTCCCTGGCAACTTCTGTCTGGTTTTACTGAGGAGCTCTATGACCACCATTAATGAATTAAGCCTTTCTGGAAACCTGTCATTTTCCATTTTTCTGGCTATATCCCTCAAAGAAAACAGGAAGCTGATGAAGCATCTGTGATTAGACAGAACTACTTGTTTGCCCATGCCCTTGTTTGCCTCATTTCCTTTCAAAAGAACATAAATACTTCTGTTTTCCTCCCTCATTTTCTTTCATGTGCTAATGCCTTGCACAAAGTCCCCAACAGTCTCTTACCCTTGTATTTGCAAACAGTCCCAGTGACTCATTTTATGCTTTCTGAATTTGCATTTACAGTAACATTGAGCCATAGCTTTTGTTTCAAGCTCTTGCTTTGTGTACTAGACTGCATGGCCTTCTGATTTTCCTTGAATCAAGGATAATAAATACCCAGCATTATAAACTGTTTCCTGTTTGTATTTTTTGGTAACGAAAAATAAATTAATAGTTTTCATTGAAGTAATATTAATGATGGCAATTTTAATATACTGTATGAAAAGCTATCACAAAAGAATGTAAGCATCCAAAACTATGTCTTGTTTACTATAAAATACTGAAACTGGCAATTATGAGTAGTTAACTACTTGATCAACTGTGTAGTACAAAAGAAGGTGAAGTAACATGAAGACATTAATGTTAAACAAAATCAATTACTCATTGGCTAGGAGATGATGTAGAACAGTATACTCTGGAGGCTTGATGAACCTTCTCTGCCATAAAAACAAACAAACAAAAAAACCAAACAAACAAACCACTGTGTTTATTAGGAAAAAGCTCAGTGTGGCAGACAGTGGCCACGTAATCACACGTACTGATGCAGTTAATGGTGATCCTCAGTTAATTTCTATTCGCAGCTTACATTTATTCCATTCTAGATTACAGCATTCACTGAACATAGCCCGTGCATCATTACAGCATCTGTCTGGTTCACAGTATACAATCGTGCACCTGTTACGTGTGTTGCAATTGTTTCACCTAATTGTTACTCTAGCCGAAGTGTGCATCTTCTCCTTCTATCTAGTATGTGCCTTTCTGCTGATTTACAGTTTCTGTTCTGTTCTTGTCCTACTTTTCAAACAATAGCAACCTTTATGGCAAGGATTGCTCACACATCTTCTCAAAAATCCCCTACAGCTCAGAGCGGCAAAATGAAGTGCCTGTGAGTCAGAAGATCCATCAGTCACTCTGGGCAGTGGAACTGACCTGCTTCTTCTCTGCATTTATCATCAGAAGACCTTCACAGACAGGCAGAGGAGACAGCTTAAGACTTGCCTGCCCTGCAGCATGCATCATGCACTTGCACAATGGGGACTTTACAGGAAGGAAGTCTTCTCATGTTTATTGCCTGTCAATGTGGTATGGCAGTGGCTAAAATTCTGTTCTCCTGCTCTGGAACCTGCTTATTCATTCAGAGTCACCGCATTCAGAGGCGTTCAAGAAACGTGAAAATATGGCTCTGAGAGGAGTATGTTACTGACCTTAATAGTGATGAGTTGACAACTGGACTTGATGATCTTAGAGGTCTTTTCCAACTTTAATAAATCTATGATTCTCTGCATTATTTTTTTTAATATACCCAGATTTTGAAATGTAAGATCAGGTTTGGTCAAGGGTAATGCTTACTGTGGGTTTGATTGTATCTAAGTTTGACTTAATTACATGAGTAGAAAGGGATTTTATGGCTTATTCCTCCTGCTGCATATAAGAAAATGAGAACTGAGTTGCTACCAGGAAAGCAAAACTCCTTACAGCATACTTCAATAGCTGAAGTACTAGGGAAATATCTAAGTAATTTTGCTCTGAATGTTTCCAGAAGTGGGATGTGACTTTTCTGCATGTGCTAAAACCCAAGGAGCTCTGATAGGCTGAAGAGTTTTGCTATTCATTTATTTACAGATTAATAGGTTATATTGCTAAAAGGGATCATTCTGACCATTTCATGACCTCCTGCATAGTGTAGGCAAAGAATTTCAGCTGTTCCTGACCTGTGATCCAGGAAGTTACTTTGTACTTACAAAGAGCCATCAGAAAGTGTATAAAAATGCAGTACCACGGCACCATGGAACACTAATTCTCACATTTCAATCATTCAATTTGTAAATGTTAGAAAGATTAACCAATTGATAATTTTTCCTAAAGTCTGAAATAATAATCAAAACCCTCTGTTCTACTGGGTGATAATCTGCTGAAGGCTCTTGGTAGCAAAGTTGTCACATGGAAACCCTTCCAGGACCACAGAAAGCTTTTGCCTTTCTTTCTTTAGAAAATACAAAGGCTGTAATTGTCTTTCTATTAATGGGTGTGGTTCTCTTGGGAGGTTTCTCTACAAACACAAAAAAATGGTGAAATAAAACCCATATTTTCTATCAGTTCATCCATTTGCTCTTGACCTAACACATACATGAGGTAATAGACCTCCTACTTTGTGCATTCTTAAAATGTCAGTTTTCAAGCTATCAGGATAGTAACACCATATCAGTATCTGTTTTTAGTCAGCATTAGCTTAACTGAAGCTAAACTAAATCTTGTTGATTCATAGCATTTACTGAAATTGGCAAAAAACGTTCAAAGTCACTGATAGAAGTTACTTAGACAACCAGATGCCTTCAATCTCTACAAGTATTATTTTTCCCAGAGTTAGGTTATATAAATAGAAATACAGCCGTTTAGTGAGGTTTTAAGGAAACTTCTTCAATTATTATGGTGTGTACAAAAATACCCAAAGTAGCTTTAACCAGTCTATGCAGAAATATGTACATGTTCCTACAACTATAAGATTTTCCTACACCTCAGTTATTCTGTTATTTTGCACTATACTAAGACATTCAATACATTGAATGCTCATCCTTGGTATTAAAATTTCTTCAGTCCAGTGGATCTCACTGAGTTCCAGATGTAATAAACCTTAGAACAGGTACTTCATTTCATTTAAATATGAAACAGAAGATTTATAACCAGTTTTGAGAAGGAGTAATTATCATACAGGGAGTAAAAGCGAAACTCTCCAATTGCAGAGAAAGGTGGAACTAACATTCATCGTTAAAGATGGAAGTTCCACAGTTAATAGAACTCACAGGTTCTTCTGCTGAACCTCTCATTTCTCTTTCCCAGAATACCCATGAAAGGTGGAAAATAGGAGTGAAAGATTTGTCTCAGACATAGTATCTTGAGAAACTGTATGATAATAACAGATACGTTTAGTTTTGTGTGTTCATTTTCAATTGTCAGTATTTCATTACCACTGTCATCCAAGAATCAACTTGTGGAACTGCCATTGTATGAACACAGACAGGAAGTAACTTGTGAAATCTTGATGGGGTGAAAGCAAAAGTTGCAGAGTATAAATTACAAACGTCAGGTGTTCCCTAGGGGTCAGTACTGGAGGCTGCCCTCCTCAATATCATTACTGATGACCTGGCTGAGAGAACTGAGTGTACTCTCCTTAAATTTGCAGATGACATGAAATTGGCTGGAAGTGTCAGACTGCCTGGGGGGTAGTAAGCCTCTACAGTGGGATCTGGACTGGTTGGATAGCTGGGCTGAGGCCAAAGGGCTGAGGCCCAACAAGACCAAGTGCCAGGTCCTGCACTTGGGCCACAACAACGCCAGGTTATGCTAAAGGCTTGAGGCAGAGTGGCTGGAAGACTGTGTAGAGAAAATGGACATGGGATATTGGTCAATGCTCAGCTGAACATGAGCCAGCAGTGTGCCCAGGTGGTCAAGAAGGTCAATGGCATCCTGGATTCGTATCAGAAATAATGTTGCCAGCAGGATCAGAGAAGTGATCGTCCCTCTGTACTCAGCACTGGTGAGGCTGCACTTCAAGTACTCTGTTCAGTTTTGGTCCCTTTCACTGAAGGAAAGATATCAAGGCCCATGAGTGTCTCCAGAGAAGGACAAGTATCTGATGAGGGGTCTGGAGCACAGGCATTATGAGGAATGGCTGAGGGAGCTGGGATTTTTCAGTCAGGGTAAGAAAAGGCCCAGAAGAGACGTTATTGCTCTCTACAACTACCTGAAGGGAGGTTGTAGTGAGCCAGGGGTTGCCCTTTTCTCTTTTGCAGCTAGTGATAGGACTGGAAGGAATGGCCTCATATTGCACCAGAGGAGATTCAGACTTGATGTTAGGAAATACTACTTTTCCAAAATAGTGGTCAGGCACTGGAATGGGCTGCCCAGGGAGGTTGTGGAGCCACCAACCCTGAAGGTGTTCAAGGAACATTTAGATGTTATGTTGAGGAATATGTTTTAGTGAGAACTATTGGTGATAAGTGCACAGTTGGACTGGATGATCTTGTAGGTCCTTTCCAGCCTTGATGATTCTATGATTCTGTGAAAACTAAAACTATGATAAGACAGCTTCTACATTTATTATCCACACAATTTTGAAAGAAAAAGCCTAGGGAAAAGTGTTTGAAATTATGTGGTTAATAATTACTGTACTTAAACCATTCAAATCATGGATGACAGGATATAGTGTAATAAATGCAGCACACCAGAAGCTATAGGAGTTTTCACTCTGAAGTACTTTTCAGATTTTCTCAGCTAGAATAAGGGGACAGAAGTGATATATTCTTTATAGGGCAAAATTCTCTTCACACAAAAATAATTATTATTTAACAAAAACCGTAGCTTTTCTAAAGACTTCAGCGTTCTCCTGGCCTTCAGTATATTTACATTTGTAAATATTCTGCAAGAGCCTCCAAAATTGTTATCTACACAAGAGGAGAAGACACAAACCTACTGTAAACATTATGTGGTTTCCCATTCAGACACACTATTCATAATATTCATTACTAAATAGAAGATGCCTAATAAATTTCTGAAATTTATTTGCCTCAAAAGCAAATTTACGTAAAGCTTTCTAGAGATCTCAAAAATTATGTGTAGTACAGAAATAAGACTTACATGTGGGTCTCATTGCTCATTGTGCAACTGTACTTGATTAGAGGTCTAATGGTAATGAGCCTATTTCCTATCCCAGGTGGAGAGAGAATAAAAACTGGGTGAAAGAAGTGTGCATTATGTAGTCTCAGATACCAACAGAGAGAACTGTGCTTGTTAACAGCAAGGCAAAAAACAGAAAGCACAGCCTTTTCATAATCAATTTGAAAACTTCACCTTCTGTTCATTTCTAGACTGAAATTAATCTGCTCGTTAATTTCTTTTTTTATAGATGTTTATATTCTCACTGCTTTTCATTCCTTTAGTTCTGTTTCTGGCCTGGACTACTCCTGCAGAAATCATTGTTAATACAGATTGATGTCAGACAATGGAGCAGATGGAGTACCTCTTCCAGTCCTCTCTTGATAAGACACACTGTGCTCTGATCAAATCTTACTGAGCACAGCACAGCAGATTTTTCTCTTGCATTCCTTTTTCAATTTTCTTTCAATAATTACTGGAGGCAGGTTAACTAAAACTAAGACTGTTGTACTTAGCATTAAGTAATGTAACATTGTTCATATCTATTACAGAACCAGTGGAAGGCATTGAATGTAGCTAATATTGTCATGTGCCCTAGAACAGAAGGTACAGTATTGTGGAGGTGGCCACACACCATGCTGTCAGGCAGTGTGTTGTTACACTTCATAATTTCTCAATGATGTTAAAGTTTGTAAAATAAATCAGTTAAACGAGACAGATAAGAAGAATGGAATAGATAAAAAGAATAACATGAAACGAATCTTCATATTTCTGCATACAAAAGTACTCCAGTTTAAGTAAATATCAAATGAAATAAAACCTTCAAAGAATACCTACGTCTTGAAATTTATCCCATTTTATATTAAGAAGTGGTGCTTAGCATTTTTGAGCATATAAAAAGTAGGTAGGTATGATTCTACAAATACATAAAACTCTTGGCTTTTCATTTATTTACGTTTAGGCAAAATACACCTGTTTTTCTTTACGTGTTTATTCTGGAATATCACAATGGAAATTAAAGTAGCAATTTACTGACAAACATATCCCTCTTTAGTTTCAACAGTATTCACCAAGTTTTCTATCTTCCCCTACTTCTTTGCAATGCAGCTGTGCTAAGTGACCCAGCAGGGCTTAGAGCCACTTCTTCTACTGACTCTGACCCATTTAGGAGCTAGACCTCTTTTAACAGTCCTGAGGCTGCTGTAAGCATCCAGTTAGTAGCTGTTTCCATCTGCAGTAGGTAGAGATGGCAGAAGCACGTGTTTTCTCACCAGTTTCATGCGTGCTTGCCATTCAAAAGCTGTGTGTTGCAACACTAGGTCTGGCTGTACTCATCTGCAGAGCAGGCAACAGGGGAACACGTGGTGAGGGCTCACAGCAGAAGAATCACATACTCAGTTACCTCTTTGAGCTCCCCCCGCTCAGTTGCTTAGTCATGCAGATGAACAGAGAGGCAGGACTGAAATTCTAGTACACAGACACATTTCTCTCAAATGCAGACTTGGAATGCATCTCAGAAAAGAGATATGGAAACAGCTTAAAATCAATAATACATGCCACTGCACTATATCAACTTGAGAAGAATGTAAAATTGGTGTTACAGAAAACCATTAAATGAGTAGAGCATTAAGAAAAGTGTTTAAAAGCATATATTCCTGGAAAACTAAACAAAGGCTGCTATCTGAGTCTCATGTCCATCCTTTTGTTGTTTTGGTGTGGGTAACAGAAATGTTGCCATAGCCGCAGGGTACTATTACAGACTGTATTTGTTCAGGAAGGTGGGGATACAGGTAACGGATACTGTGATATAAATGGTATTCCCTGCTCAAATATAAAAAATTAAAGAGTGATTAGAAGCACGAGACAGGTGCCTTTTGGTTGAGTGATGAATATATCTGAAAACTAAAATGAATGTATTGAACTAGAAAAAATAAATTCAGAGGTTATCTTTGGAAAATAGAAAATAAAAAATAGAAGTAGTGACCATATCATGCTGACACAGAGGAAATCACAACTTTTCTCAGAGGTTTTGTTTAATGGGAGGAACAGAACTGCAGGGGGAGATGCCAGCCATGCAGAACACACACAGGCATTTTCAGGATTTTGATTGAACTCTAATTGCAAACACTTGATTTTATTTGTAATAACTGAGTGTTCACAAAACTGCTAGATTTGATTGCCATGTCTTTGGCCTAATGTTCATGGTTACTTTATAACAAAAGGAAGTCTTGAGCCGTTTGAAGGCTGTAGAATTAATAACCTCAGCTTACGACACAGTTAGACTGCAGCACAGCTATGCTTCTTCATAGAATCACAGAATGACTTGGGTTGGAAGAGACATTAAAACCCACTCATTTCCAATCCCTTGCAACTGGCAGGGCTGCCCCCAAACCAGCTCAGGCTGCCCAGGGCCCCATCCAACTCGAGCACCTCCAGGAATGGGGCACCACGGCTCTCTGGACAGCAGCGCCAGGGACTCACCACTTTCTGACTAAAGAATTTCCACCTAACAATTAACCTAAATCTCTCTTCTATTAGGTTAAAGCCATTCTCCCTTATTCTATCACTATCAGATCACATGAGAATTTGGTCTTCCTCCTTTTTATAAGCTCTCTTCAAGTACTGGAAAGCCACAACAAAGTCTCCCCAGTGCCTTCTTTTCTTCAATCTGAACATGCCCAGTTCCCTTATAAGATGTGCTCCAGCCCTCTGATCTTTTTTTTCCCCTTGATTTCCCCTTGAAAAAAAACCCCTTGATTTTTTTTCCAAGTACTTTATCTCAACTGTTACATACATTGCATTCCCACTCTTGTAGACCAGTGAACATACTCTTACTTCTTTTCCACTCAACACAAGTGGTCTACACAAAATGATGTATCACTTTTATAAAGGCCCACAGCACTTCTCTTTGAGTGCTAAACAAGGCTACAGAAGCAAACTGAACTGTATTCAACTACGTTTTGCATCAGGGGATATGCAGGTTGAATTTTAGGAAAACTTCCTTTTTCAAAAGAGTGGTTAAAAATTGTAACAAGCTGTCAAGGGAAGTGGTGGAGCCACAGTCTCTGGAGGTGCTCAAGAAACATGAAGATGTGGTGCTCAGGGTTAAATGCACAGGACAGCTTACAGTATGTGACATTCTCTTATTCTCCCATTGTATGAAGAGTATAATATATTTAGTATGCTAAGGAGATGACATGACTAATTCAAATCTGATTAATGTTTATTTCTACTTATTACAAAATGAATTTCATAATGATTGATGAAGAAATATATAAGGATAAGTTAATTCACAGTTTCATAGATTAAATGTCAATAACACAGGATATGAGCACTTCTTGATTTCTAAAAGAAATATTTTGCTTTGTTTAGCTTACTGTTTCAGGTGATGTTTAATACTCACATAACTTGTAATTTATTAAAGATTTTATTATTTGAATGTATTCTACACTGAAAATGTGTACATTATTGGCACAGGGATACAACAGTGGTGACTCAGGCGTTGATCACAGCATCCTGTCTTCAGCAGTGGCCTGCAATGGATGCCAAGGCTCAGAACAGAACAAGGTGATGTGGTGCTTCATGAATACCTTCTCATTCTCCAGCAGTTTGCAGTCAGGGATATCCACTGATCTCAAAAGTATTCTATAAGATCTACTCCATGGAGCCATAGAAATTTTGAATATCTGTATCTATTGACTGATTGTTTGCCAGAGAGGCTGACAACTTTCCATTGCTTTCAGAGCTGGTGTTTTGTGCAGCCTGAGCTCAGGGCAGTCAATAATTATGTGGCTGAGGTGGCCATTCTTCGTATGTTTTCCTTCAGTAATGCCTGTACATATTAGTAGTTCCATGCACAAAAGAGTGGTGTGCAGTGTTGTTAGCCTATAGCATTCACCACTAAAAATCAAGTGTTCTTTGTTACCATTCACTTCCACCGATGTTGAAGGCATTCCCATCACTGATACAAACCAGAGTCCATGTTTGTCCCAAGGACGATGCCAGTTACGTTGCAACTGGGATAGCAGTGGGCATGGTGGGAGAGAAGCATAGGCACCCTGCAGCCTCTGTGCTGCCATGTCCCACTGTGACAGGGAGTAGTACCTGTTCCAGTACTATGCATGCTTCGCTCTTCTTCCTTCATCTGTTTCCACTACATGCCACTGTGGGAAGCTTCAAAGCATCGTTCACATTAAGCCAATGAAAACAATGAATTAATTAGATTTTTCAGTTCCAAATATAAAAATTTAGCTGTAAGCGAAAGATCTGATGTGGATCGTATATGAGGAAAACACTCTGTCTACTAGGAAAGCCCAGTCTTCAAAGTTCAGCCATTATCTGCTTGTTGGTCCAAGTTTTACAAATATTCAGTTTTTTTGGGTTTTACCAAACTCATTTTTGATGCAAACAATTCATTTCATGCAGCTCTAAACTCAATTTGTCATTTTATTTAACCACATTTCACATCAGAATATATTTATTTAATACAGTATTTATTTAATTATTTTAAATGAGTTTCACAGTAATACATTGCGTTGGGGAATGCTGCTTACACATAGATCAGAACAGAATCCCAAATGATACACAACAGGGAACCACAGGATCAGACATTTTTAGACAATAATAAGTTGTTGCTGACTTCCAGGACCTTTATGGATTTTTGAAAGAGATATCAATCTCCTCATTTTAAGAGTGAAAACTTCTTTTTACACCAA
>VXAB01000221.1:45034-75244 GCA_013399175.1 Odontophorus gujanensis
TTTTTTTTTTAATAATAGTAATTTTGATATCTAATACACTGCCCGGATTTTCAATTTTATTGAGCTGCTGAAAGTTAAGGAGAATTCCAAAGAATTGGAATTCATGGTCTTGCTCAAAAAGAGCAAGAAGGATTCCCTTAAAATCACTGCACTCAAACTAAATTATTTTATCATAGTTTAGAACATGACCTTATAAATTTGGACTGCAAGGATTAAGATTTTCAACTCTGCCAAGTGAGTAGCATGGCATAATAAAAAAAAACAAACAAACAACTTTTTAAGCTAATTAGATGCATCAGTCATGAGCAGAAGTGCTCAACATCTTCGAATAAGCAGTGCATTTATTTTTTTATTTATTCACCATATCATTCAGCTTGTTCACTGAAACCATAAAGTTGTCGATCCTGTAGTAGAATACACAATCAGATGTGGGGCAACATGAGAATAAGTAAGCACTGTTAAAAACTGAATTCATAGAAGATCTATAGAAAGCTGTGTATGAATACACAGAAGATCTCACTGATCTGTAAGTATGACATTTCTAACAATCCTTGTTAAGCAGAAATCTGTACGTAGTATCCAAGGAGAAGCAGGTGGTTTTTTTTATGTAAATGTTTGTCAATCTGTGCTCAAAACTACATGTTCTTGAAACAAGTGCTAATGTAAGTCATAAGCTACCTTATATATGGGGAGAAAAGTAAAAAGAAATTTCCAGGTTTTCTGAGTTGAGATGAAAAACAGATTTCATACTGATTAGTCTTGGATTACAGATGAATTGGAGAGGGGCCAAAGAAACAACAGAAGCATTGCAAATCATTTATTTAATCCAGTCAGTCTGAGAGGAGATGGAGATGTTGAGAAGTCTTCCATCCTAAGTGAATAGCAAGTAAAATAATAAAATGGTAAACACTATGACTAATGTCTATCTAGCAGCAGAATAAAACCTTTGTAGGTATGTGTGATTCAAAATCAATGGTTGATAATCTCAAAAAATGTAACTGGGGATTATCATGAGCAATGTGAGAATAGCATCACTCAATCTGCATTATGACAGAAAAACAAATGTTGGGGTGTATTTTGTAGAGAAAAAAGAAAAATAATTGAAGAGACATCAAGTATTGCCCTGTGTCATGGTCTTTTTTTTGCAGTGTTGACTGTCCAGAAAATAGTTTTCTGGAATTAGAGACTAAAGAGCTGAAACAAAAGCAGGTTTCTCAACAAAAGACAGTTCTCAGTGGAATAAAAATGGAAAAGTTCAGAACAGTTCATTTCAGAAGATGAATATGTGATAAAACTGAAACAATGAAGCATGTTTCAGAAGCTAGAACAGCATAAGGTGATGTTCAACTTAAACTGAAAACTGGTGAAATACAATTACAGAACTTTGTGCGGTATGATGATGATGCTGGAACCCTGACATGATGCATCTGAGACCAAGGATTCAGCAAAGTTTAGGCACAGACTGGCCAACTAGAGTTCACAAAAACGCATGGTATTATCAATTAAGATTGAGGGTGCTGCAGGACAACATGATGCAGGTTGACAGCAAGCTGAGCATGAGTCAACAGCATGTACAAGCAGACAGGATGGCTGACCATGTTCTGCAATTCATCCAGCATGGTATCACTACCCAACTGAGGGAAGTGGCTGTCCCACACTGCTCTGCGCTGTGTGCTCACCTTGGGCATTGTTTGCAGTTTTGTGCACCACAATACAAAAAGGTATAAAACTATCAGAGAACATCCAAAAGAGGCCTACAAAGATGGTGAAGGGTCCAAAGGGAATGGTGTACGGTGAGCGACTGATGGCACAGGGTTGGTTCAACTCCAGCACAAAGCAGGCTTAGGGGAAGCCTCATGGAAGCTGCAGCTCTTCACAGGGAGTGGAGGGCAGTGCTGAGCTCTGCTCTCTGGGACAGTGACAGGGCCCGAGGGAACAGCGCTGAGCTGTGCCAGGGGAGGGCTTGGGGGCTTAAGGAAAGGCTCTGCCCCAGAGATGTTTTCCAATCTGAGCAATCCTATGAGTAGTGCTGTGTGGAGCCAAGATTTGAGTCAGTGATCCTTACGGGTCCCATTCATTTCGGGATATTCTACGATTCTATCAGTTAGGGTAAGGTGGCACATTATGAGATCAACGCCAGCACCAAATGAGGTTATGGCTGCCTAGCAGCCTGAGATTGCTACCACGTGAGCTGATGAACCTGTGGCTGTTAGCACCGACATGAGAAGCAATCTAGGCTTTACAAACGAGCTGCAGAGCGCAAAGGTGGAAACCGTAACACCTTCTTTTGACTGCGTTCGGTTTGTGCCAGCACAGCAACAGCAGCAACACGCGACAGCCGCGTGGCTCCTCCGTGCCACGCCTGGACAAACCACGCACCGCAGGCTCCGGCCACCTCCCCGCCCGATTATGTTAATCCGCCGGGCTTTACATATCCCCTCCCAAAGGCCCACCCCCGCTACGAGCCGCCTCGAGCTGTCAGTGCCGCGCGGGTGCCCGCTGGCGCCCGCAGCCGGCGCTGCCCGGACGGTGGCTGTGAGCTACCTCGGCTGCTTGGGGCTGGGGGGAGTATCGCCTAGGGAGGAGTTAATGCGGCTTAATTCCAAGTCACAGTTGAGGCTGGTAGATACGTAAACATGTGTGATTATACATATATTTATAAAGGTGCTTTTGAGGCCGACATGATGAGAAACCAAGAGATATCAGCTTGCGTAACGAATGTTTCGTGCGCAGATGTGCGGCGCTGTGCCGGCTGTGATGCTGCAGCCGGATCCTGGCGCTTTGGGAAGATTAAACGTGGTCTCCCCAAAGGCAGCGACCCCCAGGCTGTGCCACCCGCCGCAGGCCCGCGGGCACAGACTGCACTCGGCACGTTAAATCCCGTGGAGGAGCACTGTGCAGGTACGTCTCTTCGGCTGATAACAGCGTGTCTGCTGTGTGCCCGCAAGAAGGGGATTGCTGGGGAATGGGGCGGCACTAACACAACGTGTCTGTATCTGGCGACAATGGGTTTGATGATGCAAAGCAGTGTTTGGCTGGCAGTAGTTTCTTTACTACAAGTTCCTAGTGTGACAGAAATCTTCAAGTTGCGTTTAGTTTGAGTAAAAGATGTTGTACGTCTGGGATCTTACCTCAGGAGCATCCCAGAGTGGTTTCTCTGTGTTTCTAGTAGTGCCTCTTCATAGCTTTATGAAGCGCTAGGCCTGCCAGCAGGCGGAACAGCACTCATGTCCCAGACCCTGTGCTGATGCACCGTGCCCTGACAGCTAAGTGGCCAACTCTGTCATCCGGGTAGTGACGAGGACTGAGAATCAAAAGCAATTCAGATGAAACTGTAATAATAATGTTTGTTAAGATGATGCTTTTAGAAACAAATTCTGGCATTTAGCACGTTTGCAGGTGATGCCACCTTTACTGCACAGATTAATGAATGAACCAAAGTCAGCAGGAGGAAGTGTATACCTTCAAGGTATAAACATGGTGCTCTGACTGATTTACTTCATCATGCTTGGGCTAAGTAACCATTTTACTGGCCCTTCTAGTTTGTGCTTAGATTTGAGCATACATTCTGCCATTTATTTGTATGCCCAAAATGAAGGAATGTGTCACAGCCATACATCTGTGCAGTTCAANCTCGAGCTGTCAGTGCCGCGCGGGTGCCCGCTGGCGCCCGCAGCCGGCGCTGCCCGGACGGTGGCTGTGAGCTACCTCGGCTGCTTGGGGCTGGGGGGAGTATCGCCTAGGGAGGAGTTAATGCGGCTTAATTCCAAGTCACAGTTGAGGCTGGTAGATACGTAAACATGTGTGATTATACATATATTTATAAAGGTGCTTTTGAGGCCGACATGATGAGAAACCAAGAGATATCAGCTTGCGTAACGAATGTTTCGTGCGCAGATGTGCGGCGCTGTGCCGGCTGTGATGCTGCAGCCGGATCCTGGCGCTTTGGGAAGATTAAACGTGGTCTCCCCAAAGGCAGCGACCCCCAGGCTGTGCCACCCGCCGCAGGCCCGCGGGCACAGACTGCACTCGGCACGTTAAATCCCGTGGAGGAGCACTGTGCAGGTACGTCTCTTCGGCTGATAACAGCGTGTCTGCTGTGTGCCCGCAAGAAGGGGATTGCTGGGGAATGGGGCGGCACTAACACAACGTGTCTGTATCTGGCGACAATGGGTTTGATGATGCAAAGCAGTGTTTGGCTGGCAGTAGTTTCTTTACTACAAGTTCCTAGTGTGACAGAAATCTTCAAGTTGCGTTTAGTTTGAGTAAAAGATGTTGTACGTCTGGGATCTTACCTCAGGAGCATCCCAGAGTGGTTTCTCTGTGTTTCTAGTAGTGCCTCTTCATAGCTTTATGAAGCGCTAGGCCTGCCAGCAGGCGGAACAGCACTCATGTCCCAGACCCTGTGCTGATGCACCGTGCCCTGACAGCTAAGTGGCCAACTCTGTCATCCGGGTAGTGACGAGGACTGAGAATCAAAAGCAATTCAGATGAAACTGTAATAATAATGTTTGTTAAGATGATGCTTTTAGAAACAAATTCTGGCATTTAGCACGTTTGCAGGTGATGCCACCTTTACTGCACAGATTAATGAATGAACCAAAGTCAGCAGGAGGAAGTGTATACCTTCAAGGTATAAACATGGTGCTCTGACTGATTTACTTCATCATGCTTGGGCTAAGTAACCATTTTACTGGCCCTTCTAGTTTGTGCTTAGATTTGAGCATACATTCTGCCATTTATTTGTATGCCCAAAATGAAGGAATGTGTCACAGCCATACATCTGTGCAGTTCAACTTCTGCACAAGCTTCTGTGCTACTTAATAGGGATTTGTGAAACTTAATATTAGTATAGTGCCTTGAAAGCAGTAAAGCTTCATTTGGCAATAGATTTTTATTACCCTTTCAGTTACTATTTTGGAGGCTTTTATTATTTATTAAAAATGTTAGGCTGTTGGAAATGTTTAACAAACAGTTTTTAGTTATGTACCTTGGCACAGTTCTGGTACTGCAGCACTGCAATAATTATGTTGTAGTGATGAGGTTCCCAAAAATATTTTCTTCACTCAGATGTTTGAAATAAAGCCAGCTGGGTTGTCATTTTTCGTATAAAATATGTTAAATATTGTTGGGAGAGAGTATTTTTAATTTTTATAGTTGCAGTTGCTTAAATGCCTGTTTATGTTTTGCCTGTATAGAATTGAGGGCTGTGCTGTACAGAAATGAATAGGTGCGACGTATGTGGTACTGATAAAAACTTTTCCAGGCTATCAGCTGAGTTCCTTTGGCACAAGGGAAGTATTTTATTTTTCAAATCTCATAGTGTGTACTGTAAACCCATACTGAAGCTAGGAGTCATAAGTGGAATTGTTTGGGAAAAAGAATCCTTTCCACACTAATCAAGAAAATTGTACTTAGATTCTTCAACATTTAGAAAACTGACTCAAGAGAGACTGAAAAAGCCTTAAAAAGTGGGGGTCCAATTCTGCACAACTTTGCTTAGATGAAGAATTCTTACTGCTGTAATTGCTCTTACTGACACTGAAATTATTTATGTGGATTATAAACTATTAGTATGACAGTGAATGTGCAACAGTCATAGCAGTACAGTAAAGTTGTCCTTGCCCTTCTCTCCCAGAAGTTTTATTGTGCAATTGTCAGCTGGATGAACTTTTCCCTTCCTCTTTCTGAGTACAAGAACAGAAAACGCTTCTTTGACAATGTACTACTCTCTGTTGATCCAAACAGGAATGTGTGAGGTTATTTATCTGTTCCCAAGCTGTATGTGCAAGAGTCTATCTGAACCCAAGATAAGCAACATATGTACACTTTATTTTTAAAACAGGGTGTTTGAGCAGCATGCAGGGCTGCGTTCAGTGGTTTCCTCATTTGCCACTGAAAGGCAGTCACATCTGTAGCACTCACAGAAAATTATGAAGCACATATTTTCAAAAAACATAAGTATTTATAAAAATTTCTTCTCCATGTGTTTGAAGTACTTTATTTCAGTAACACTGAAACTGTTTCTTCTGAGGAAGAACTTGGGTATGGATTCTGGTTTATGGTTCATTTGGAGTATTTTCTATTGAAATTTTTGCAATACAGGAATTTGTGAGAACTTGTTGGAAATGTGTTGACTTGTTGACTTTCTTCAGTAGAAGAATATTCTGAAAGAAAAATTTCAGTTAGCCTACAAATTGGAAGTGTTACAAAGATCTTAATCGCAAAAACGTGTTGCCTGTAAGGGTTAAATATATATTATGTGTCAGTGGGACAAGGTATCCTGTACCTCTACATTTGAAACACTCTCTGAACAGTATTGGAGATTTGACTGCATTAGACTTACTGGATTTATAACCTTATTTTATTTTCAGAATTTTATTATCATTTATTATTATTTTATTTTGATTATTATTTATTTCTTTATAAACTGATTCTAACAGTTCTTGATTTAAACAAACAAAAAGAACACAACAGTCAGTATATATATACAATAGATTTAGATGTAAATAATGTTGTCTCAAAATGTCTTAGAAAAAAAGGAAGTAGGAGTTTATTTTCTAAATCCTACAGTCTTGACATGAAAGCTGGCTCTACTAACTGTGGAGAGAAATTATCTTAATGTTGAAGGGAGTTGTTCTGTAAAGTAGAGAACATACTTCATAAATAGAAGTTGCAGCTGTGAAGGGGGAATCTAAAAGTAGGTTTCCAGGTCCATATTTACATCTTTGAAGAAGTGACCCAATTTTTTCAGAGGTGCAGAGCAGCCATGCGTGTGCATTTCATGAAAGCACTCAGCACTTACACAGACATGCCATTCAGAATCAACCAAGGAAAGTCTTATCAGCATTTTTGAAGATGGTGCCTATAGGACTGTTATAGGACATCTCTATTTTGCCTCGTGTCATCTTCCTTACTTGAGTTTTGGTATAGCCTTGTTATACAGTGAGATCACTGAGGGACCTGAGGATTTGGCTGCCAGCCTTGTTGTGGTCTCACCTCTTGGCTGTGAAGTAATTCCATTTTATCTTGCAAAGTTCAGTGAGTATTTATAAAGCAGAAACCACAGTTCTGCAGCAGCTTTGGCAAATCCTGTTCTTAGTCTGAAGGTTTTACTATTTATTTATCTCCTCTTAGGTGAAAACTGTCCATCACTGGAAGTACAGACACACATCTATCAAAAATAGCTTAATAATAGTAAATACACTTAAACATGAATTTTAGCTTGGGTAGCAAAGACTGTTTTCTTAATTTATTCTAGTGCACATTTTCTCCATGTGCATTTATCTTCTGCCTGACATTGCAGTTTTATTATTTCAAGTACAGGTAGTTTTCTGCATTTTTAGAGCTTTTTATCGTATCAGTATACAGTGTAACTTTGATGCTTCATGAGGTAGTATGCTGTAGACAGATCATCAGTGGATATAGTAAGATATTTCCTTCTTCTTGAATGGAACTATGATGATTTCTGGGTCCATGTCTTCTACTTAAAAGCTAGGTTACTGTTAGATTTCATTTTTTTTCTTAATGTTAACTACAAAATACCTGGCAAAATATTTTGTTTTTGTATTTATTTCAAGAAATTGCTGTGAACAAACTTAGGTTTGCAAATGACAGAGGCCTTGGTGCTTTCTTTTCTCAGTATTTTAGTAATGAAAAATTACATTTTGCAATAAAAAAAACTCAGAACACGTTAAACCTACTTTTCCTCTCAACTCCTTCCCCAATTACATGTTCCTGCTTAGTGAAGTTGTAGTGAAACAAGCAAGACAGCTACGTTGTATACAACGTACAAGAAAGAATATGATTGGTTGTTTGTAGAGAGCTATGAAAAAAAAAAATAAAGTTCTGGGAATAGTCTAGTGGATTGAAATTAGGCATTTAAAGAAATTCTTTTTATCAAACCCTTGAAAGACACAGTACAGACCTGAGAATCCTACCACCTAACTAGTCAAATGGCACTCCATTGACAAAGCATTCAAAATAAAACAAAACAAAACCAATTGCTTGCTTTGTGGGAAAATCTTTATATAACGTACAGTTCATCATATGTCTTTCAGTTAAGCCTTAATTCAAAATTCAATGGAAAGCAGAAAAGCAGAATATAATGCAAGACATCTTATACTTTGAAATATATTAGGTTAATTTACTGAAAAAATTATTATATATTTCTCAAAACTAACTGTTGAGGCCCTGAAATGGGCTAGAAACTGTGATGGAATTGGAAGATTTGTTCCATACCTACCAGCAAAATCAGAGAAAGCCCAATTCCTTAAACAGCAACCCAGTTCTGTAATCAGCAGAAGAGGAGCAAATGAAATGTATCTGAACAGAACACAAGTTGAATGAGAAAATCAATTTATGTACTTCCTTTATATAAAAGTATGCATTGCTAACATTAAAAATAAAAATGTAATTGACCTGTAAGAACTGTAATTACTGCCAGACTCAGATATCCTGACAGAAAGCCTTTAGTGATTTATTTATTTGTAGTAATAGTAGTAGGTTTCTAACCTTAGGTACAGAAATGTGAAAATACTTGGTATGAACATGAATTACAATATTTTCAATTTTGGGAGTGTGAGTTTGGTAATGTTGAAGATCCTTTTGGATCTGAAAAAGGGCAAATTAACTCTTTAAAAGCCAGAAATAAGAACTTTCTATTGAGAACCCAAATGTCCTTTTATTCTCTTGAAGATATTTGTTCTTTTTTTTCACTGTACTCTGGCAGGAATAGAGCCACACTGACAGCTACTTTTGACATAGGACTTCAGGTTTACCTTTGCTTGAAAATTGGAAAGAGTTGTGTTCAGATTCTCTCCATGCTGTCTTTAAGTCTCGAAGGTCAGAGATTATTTTTCTGTTCTCTGTGTGAGTTGAAACAACAACAATAATGACACTAAAACTGCCAAAGCTGTCAGTGTCCTGCTTTTAGTGTGTGTGAAGTTTAACAGCTTTATGAGGACAAAAGCAAAAGCAATAAAAGTGAAGAGTGGAACATCACAGTAAAGGCTGAATGGCTCCTACACATGAACAGTGCTGACTCATGGTATGCACACAAAATTGCTGAAAGCGTTTTTAATGCTATTTCTGGCATGTCATACTGATTAGTGCTTCCTAGACTTAGACAGAAGCCAGTACTCATCTTTCCCAGAATGCAACCTTACATTTTCTTGCAGATCGAACTTTAGAAATGCAGTTGTCATCAGAGTTTATGGACTAGTGTGATTTATAAATGCTAAGGCACAGCACTGAGCAGAGTTATGCGGCAGGGGCTGAGCAGATACCAGTTCTGAGCTGCATGCCTTGTGTGCAAGGGCTCAGGTCAGAGCACATTTTCTAGTGCTTCTGGCTGGAGCTAGGAGGCCATGCAGATAAAATCTGTTTAAGGGAACCAGGCATTCCTAATGTGTCTTCCAGACATGGGTGTATTTTGAACTTCAAATGCAGAAAACATTAGGCCGAGACCTTTCTAATTCAGCTACTGTAGAGGCACTGTAGCAAGGAAAAGAGTCCAGTGTGTGGTGATTATTCAAAAGCAGGCCATCAGGTCCTGTGTCTGGACTTTTTGTCTGAGACCGGTGGCTTATTCCAGTATCAGCAGCCACAGGCAGCCCATTTGGCAGTTTTTTCTGGTAACTTTTCCAACAGACCCTTTTATCCAGAAGCACGAAGCCACTGAGGACTGGAGCAGCCCAGTCCTAACCAGGCATTAGCTAGCCTGTGCCTGACTGTGTCCTGTTGGTGACGAGAGGAGGGGTGGCTTCAGCCCCCCTCATTTTCCCTCCCTGTGTCTGCCTGCACAGAGCCTTGGCTGCTGCTGCTTCATCCCAAGACAGGGCCGGGCCCTGTCTGGCTGAGTGCCCCCAACCACAGCCAGGAAAGGAGGCTGTGAAAAGGGCTTCTCCAAGCACACCACTCCTAGGCCTGGCAGCAGCAGCCTTAAGGCAGAAAACAGGGAGAAAAAACACGAAGTTGCTTGCCAGTGTTAAAATTAGCATGGTGACATAACTCCTGTAACTCCCTGATGCTGTTGTAATGACTGCTGACTCCTTGATGCTGTTGTGTGTTAGGTCCACATGTAATGCTGCATTTATTTCTCACTGTGAATCAACTGTGGGTATTTTGTGTTTAGCTAACTGAGAAGGTTAAAATGCAATGGTAAATTGATGCGAAGGATATATGTATATAGCTAATACAAATATGTATTTAAAACTCAGTTACAAATGGCCTGATTGAGGATCTAATGGATGAACTATGTGGAATACTTCTCTGGAATTACAAAAAGATACCCTCGGTTTAGGTAGATGCGGTTCAGAACCCTAAATATGATAACTGTACCAGAATTAGCAATCTCTTATTAAATAAACAGTGACCAAGAAAGTTTTCCCTTTGTCTCAAAAACAATTGATGGGAAATATCTTCTATATTTACTACAATGTTGAAATATGGATAGTTTTCTTTAGGAGGTACCATTATATTCTGGCTGCACAGTTCTCTGTTGGTAATCAAGCAGTTGTGAATTTTTCTTCAGTAATTTCTGAGTTTTAAACTGTTACAGGAATTTTGATGTTGTTTAAATTGCAGTGAGCTTTCCCAATTTCTGCAAATTGCCTTTCTGTTCCAGTAAAAATTAACTGAGATGGAAAGTCACTTATTTTTTCATGGCAGTTCACTCTTTGCTAATTCCACTCTTCGGAGTAGCAAATGTATGTTTAAAAATGTTACTAATTGCCACTGGACTGTGAGGGTTCTGTAGTCATGCTCGAATTTTCGTGTTTTTTCTTCATTCAAAAGGGGTAGAAGTTCTTTTCTTGTTTTGTTTTTTTTTTATTTTTTTTTTCCCCAATGAAATACTATTGTTTATGTGAGCCTCTCCCCTCTAGTGAATAGAAGTGGAATTGCTCCATCAAACTCAATTTCAAACACAAAGTTAAATAAGAAACTAGAAGCAAGCCCATTCCTTTCTGACCTAAGTGTTTTGAGGTAGGACTTGATGATCTTGAAGGTCTTTATCAACCTCAGCAGTTCTATGATTCTATGATATCATGTCATGCCATGGACTGCCAGCTGCAAGTGAATTATGGAAGTTTTCTTTAACTTCTAGTGGTAGAGAATTATCTTTCTGGGAGTTGAACAATATGATTTTTTTTTTTCTGCTTTCCCTGTTAAGGACAAATCAGATATTCATTGCAAAGCATACCAAGTTTGCTTAATTCAGTCTTTTCAGTGCTTTGCATAAGTCCATGTAGATGATGTCAGTTGCACTTCCTTTTTTCTTTGATGCTGTAACTCTATTATAAAAGGCCACCATGTTTGTTAGGCATAATTTGCACTCGGTTACCACCCATTACCTCATCTTTAATTTCCATGGGCCTTAGTAGCGCCTTCAGCAGGATCTGCTCCACAGTCTTGCCAGAAGTGAGACTGTGCCTGGCAATAAATACATACAGAGTTTGTATTTAACCTTTTACTCTTATAAGCATGTTGAAGATAACCCCATGTTAAGTACCTGCCAGCATCAATTCCTCAGGAGCTGATCACATCAAAGAGTTTTGTTTTTGTTTTTGTTTTTTCTCTGAATAATAAGATAGAACAAGCAGCACTGTGCAGAAATTTACACAGGTTTTAGTGCCTTATGCATATATTATGAATCAACAGTGTAATGCTGTTGAGATACTGGTGGAGAGCTGACATAACAGATGGGAGAACAGCGGTACTATTGTCATGTATATGATGGTTAATGATTTTTCCACTCTACTCAGGACTTGTGAAATTGTAGCTGTGTTTCTTGTACTGTCTCTGTTGATCAAATCTGCATCTGGCATTGGAGTCCAGGGAAAAATAACTAAAATGATATTTTGAGTATGTGCCTTTAAAGGCAGAGCGAAAGAATTGTTAGTTTAGGAGAGAATAAAAATGAAGTGAGAATTTTAAGTCTTTAAACACCTATGAGAGCTTCAAAGAAAGGAACACATTGTTTCCCAGTCCACTGAGAATAAGCTTAAATGCAGGAAGAATAACATCAGACTTGATGTCAGGGAAAACTTCTGATGACAGTTCTGACGTGAATCATTGAACATTGACTGAGAAGGCTGTAGAGTCTCCTTTACGACAAAGTTTCAGGAACATGTTAGATACTAGGCATCCACTTGTCAGGAATGGCACAGGTATAGCTGATGCATCACAGAAACAGGATGTCTCTCCTGAGGACCATTTCTGTTCTTCGATTTCAAAATATATACTCTTACATCATAAGAAACAAATTTCAGAAAGTAATTTGGAAGAGAGGAAAGATGTTTGCTAAGGGGACAAGAAAAGACTCATGCAGCACAAGTAGGAGCAAGTGAATGTTATTCTAAACAGGCGCAGAAGCTGTCAGGCTCTTTGTACACAGTTCCAGTATTACAGTAATGGGAGAGATGGTCCAAATTTACATCCATCAAAAATAAAGGCAGTATACTTTCTAACTACATTGGGGCATAAGCACAAGCTTTGCAGAGGACATGAGGGAAAGAGAATATGTAATATCCAAAGTTACTACTTGTTGAAATCTAAAAAACCCATATGTCATTATTATTATGTAATACCCTAAAACTTACCTGGTATCCCAGATGAAAATCCACCGTGAGTTTTAAGTTTGCTTACACTACAAAATCAGACATGTTGTTTGTAAAGGCTAAAGGCAATTCTTTCTTCTTTCTTAACTAAAAGAAGTATAAAAATACCAAAGCCAAATCCTGTGGCCTTCAGTTAGGTAAAACTCATCCTGAGATTTGTGGGACTAATTTTTCAGTATGGACATTGCTGTACATAATTGCAGCTTTTTAGTTTCTTTGTCTGTAACAAAGAGATAAAGTCTTACTTATTACCACATAGCACTTTAAGAACTATGGTTGTTAAGATGAATCTCTACTATGAAATTATTATTAAAAAGTATCTCTTTTCCAGTGAGATCAGTGCTTGCCCAGCCAACATTTGTGTTTGGAAAGAAGGATCGCTCTTTGAAGGTAAAAACTGAAACCTTTGCTTTGCATCACTGATATAAGAATACTAGAAAGGAAGATTCTATAGACAATGATCCTAGAAATAATAAAAGATTTTAGCCAAGATTAAGGCTTGTAGTAACTGAGATGAAAATGGAACAAGGAAAAGAGAAAAGTAGAAGTGAGACTGCTTTTAATATGTGCGTGTTGGACTGATATACTTTGTGTCCTGCTCTAAAAAATGTCTGTTCTATTCTCCTTGACCTTTCCACTCTTATAATTTTTTTTCCAGCGGCCTGCTGAAGATCCAGTTTGCAAAGCTGAAAATGGTAATAACCACCTCAATGAAACAGTACAATAATACACTGAGTTATTCATAGGGTCTGACTTGAAAGACAGTTTGGAACTGGAAAGTGTGTATGGAACTTTATTTTGTATGAACTGGGACAAATGCCTGTTATTAGTCTAAGATGACACGGGATATTGAGCCATCTACTATCTGCTAGTATATATGTCCCTTGTCTTACCTCAAGAATTCTTCTTGGCTTCTTACATCTCACATTCACCAGGAAGGCAAACTCCAAGAGGCTCTGAAAAGGGGCCAAGTATATTCATCAGCTATATTTGCTCTTAACAGCCCTTTACTATTTGTTGAAAATATACTATAAAGCAACTTCTCATTCTTAATTACCTCCAAGACTGTGGGCCATGATCTGATTCCAAGGGCTTAATTTTAGGTCCCCTGAAATTAGTAGGAGACTCCCTAGAGCTTTCTGCCATGTTCTGACAGAGAATCTAAGACCCTCTTTTGCTTTCATATATTGTCTTAAGACTGTTCTGAAAATCATTCCTAGAATTTATTGTGTTCAGGTTTTGATTCCATATCATAACACTGTGCTGAAATCACCTGCCAAGCAGTCCTTGCAGGAAATTATATTTGCTTTTCTCTAGATTTAATCTGTTCTTCCAAAAAACATGCAAGATCATCATCGTTTGCTTTCCAGAAGTCCAGCTCTGAGTCTCACACAGGTATGCCATTTAGGTCCTGTCATGTTATAACCACTATAGTTTTGTATTCTTATTTACTAAAGATGAGAAAGAATTTTCCTGACTGAAAACTGTGTCTGCATGGTAGCAATGAAAACTTAAACATTTATATAAATTTGCACTGAAGTTAAGCAGTAGGACTGGTCTCTTTTTTATTTATTTCTCATAGGAAAGAGACCAAGAAGTTGCTTCAGTATTTATGTATTACTATGAGTGAATGATATTTTCTTTTAGCTCTGTGACTAACCTAAACATAGCTAAAAGGATTTAGGATAATCTAGGTTGGATTTGCACTAAACATTACACTGAGATTATGTACAAAAGAGATACATAGGTAGGACAGAAATTTTACAGTACCTCTGCATCAAAATATAAAGTAGGATGCAAAAGCAAGCCTGGTTATTCTCTTGGTTGTCCACAGTATTAACTGGTATCTTACTTCCTGCTTCTGTTTTGAACCTCACCAGCTCATGATCTCCAAGACAAAACAACTGCAGAGTAGACTAGATGTACGCAGTTTATCTGTGCCAGGCTGTGCTACTTGGCTTCAGAGATATCTTCAGTTCAGCAGTATAGTCATAACCTAGCAGTATACTTCAGAAAGTGGTAAATAGCAGAAAATAATTTATTCTGCTATCAATTAAGACATTGCATCAAATTGTCAAAGTTTAAAACTAATCTCGTTTTGCTCCAAACAATAATTTCAGATTTTTATTCTTTCAGATACAATGCTTGCTCAGAAAAGAGGGAGATCATCTTCCTTTACCATTCTTCCTAGATTCCCCCCCTCCCAGCCAGGTGAGTAAAAACAAACAAACAAACAAAAGGAAAACTAAACAACAAAACAAAACAAAAAAAAACCAACAAGGTATATTTACATAGAAAAGCAGACATTACCTAAAATAAAGAGGTATACAGAACTGCCTTCCTGCAAAACAAGGACAGAGCTGGACAGGATTGGGCTAGGCTGTTATTTGGAGAGAAGAAATAAAAGTGTTAGGAGGGTTGGCAGGTCAACAGAAGAAATGTTTTTTGCATTTCTTTTAGAGAATCCTCCACTGCTGGTGAGGAATCACAGAATGATTTCCAAGTAGACATATTATTGTGTTGGTGCAAATAGTAGTTGAAAAGCCAAAATGGAGTTAGAGAAATTAAATCACAGAATCACAGAATTGTAGGGGCTGGAAGGGACTTCCAGNCCAGAGTAGAAGTGGAGGATCAACTCCCTCGATCTGCTGGCCACAGACTATTTAATGCACTCCAGGATCCCATTGGCTCCCTTGGCCACCAGGGCACACTGCTGGCTCGTGGCCAACCTGTCATCCTCCAGGACACCCAGGTCCTTCTTCTCAGAGCCCCTCTCGAACAGGTCATCCCCCAACCTGTACCGGTTCAAGCAGTTATTCCTCCTTAGGTCTTTGTGATTTTTTTTTTTTTGGTCCTATGATTTAGTTTCCTTGCAATTTAATGGTTGTTGTTCCTGTACAAATCATTTTTTTTTTGTCCCAGGAGCCTGTCTTTGATCTCACTAATGACATTATGAGCATGTTCCTTGTAAAGCAGAAGACAGAGTGGTCTGAAATCCTAGTCTGTTTCTCTTTTCAGGATCAGGTCTGTGACAGACTTTGGCCTGTGAGATTTCTAAACAGTTTTACAAGGACAATGTTACAGCAACAAATGACATTTTTCCTGCAGTGAATAAGCAGTGATCATACGTAGAGTATCTATCAATTGCATATTTTTACAGGGTATGATATGTGGTTGCTATTAATGACGTGCTTCCAGTTGTCATATTTTGTCTTTGTAAAAATGGTGAAAACATCAGCAGTGCAAGTGCCATCACTGTACTAAGTTACAAAACCTTTTTATGACAGCAAGGGCAGAGTACATTAATCTCTTCCCATGTTCTCATTTACTCATCTTAGAAAATCATTAGATGGAACCAGATAGTGCTGTCATTTCAATGGCTTTGCTAGGTAGCAGCACCTGGTTTTCAGAGCTGAATACTTTCAGAGATTAAAGCATCTGTTAAGGTTCAAAAGAATTCTGTCTCTGGCAAAACCAGAAAACATATGGTACTTGTTGTGCGTAACTCAGTAATAGTTGTTTAGATGGATAGGTTAGGATATTCCTTAGATACTACCAAAATGAAGAGGACTTATAGAAACGTTGATTAATCGTTTAAAGTTTATCATTATTTGTTAGTTAAGATTAAATTCCTTATTCATAGTAAAGAAGAACAACATATTCATGACCTCAGCTCTTCTTCGACGAAACACTGACATCAAAAGGACAAAAAAAGGTAATTGTTATTGCAGTATTCATTCACTACAGCTCCACAAACACATTGCTAAGAGATGAAGAAAATATAAAATTGACAACTGTAATGTAAGCTGAGTGATATGCTAATTGCCTTCATGAGGTTTATAATTTATTTATTCGATGGTGTAGATATTCCCTAAGTTCCAGTCTGGGGTTCTACTTTGACTATTTAATTCCTGAACTGAATGAATGTAATCTTGAACAGTGAAATTCCACATTTCTAATACATGACTGAATACAGATAAAACTCTACTCTTTGAGAAGGCAATTAATTGCATTCTTGGCATCTGCATTGGCAGATGTGTGATTAAATATGAAATGCTGGAAGACAGGTGTAACACAAAGCATTACTGATTTGTTTGGACCTCAATGAATAATATATGTATATGTATAATATATTTAGGTCCAAACATACCTAATTAACTAAGATTTTTCAGAATATGTACAAAGGAGACAGTAACAATAGAAGTTGTTGAAATAAACTTTGAAGTGTTCAGTTAAACAGGCAAAACACGTAGGTATTAACTAAATGTGGAGAAAAGGTTTCTGTTTAAATAATTTGTCTTTGTATTTTGCAAGGATCTTTGTCAGAAAGTCAATTGCGGAATCCTATTAGACCTGCCATTTTACAACCCCCACAAGCCCTGACCTGTCCTGAAAATCCTGTAGTGTCTCTAGTGACTAAGAAAGAAGCACATATTCAGGTAAAAAGAAAAATAATTTTACTGACAAAAATATGTTTGGAGCTCAATCAAATGAAAAATAAAAATTAAAATAAAAAAACAACAAACAGAACAACGGCACAGGGCTGTTCTAAAGCAGTTAAATATTCCACTGCATGATTTTCAAAGAAGTTCCTCTATCAGTTTGAGGGGAATTGGTGGAAACTGTAAACAGTGCTGTTTTCAAAAAACATGTCTTCCTTGCAGTCTAAGTCAACATTCAGATACCAGAGTTCTGTGGGCAATTGGAGTTTGGGGATCTTCTGGATTTTTTGATGCACTGATAAACAGATATCTACCTCAGTGACTCTGGATTTCTTAAAAAAAATGTTTATAACAGAAAGTAAGTTTGGATTGATTAATTCATCCAGTTCTATTATTTTATTTCTAGTTATCTGAAGGCAACTCTCATTACTCATCTGAGAATTCAGTGAATTCCAAAACAGCAGTGAAGTCATCTATTACCATGAATCTTCCTAACTCTTCTAACTCTAAAACAACACGGTGGGTTTATTATATTTGTACACCATTTTGTTACTTGGCCTATGGCCTTCCCTTTTGTCCTACATGTCTAAACCTATGCTGTCCAAATCTACACTGTACTCACTGATGTTTGTGTGTGGTGACAGGACTTGTGGGTGCTGACATGAGTTCCATATGCCATAAGGAATGGAATCCTGCCAGGAAATAGTTCTCATTAGCAACTCCAAAAACAGAAACTATTCTGGTTCACCATCTCATGTAAATTTGTCACTTCAAAATGTGTCTTGGTTTCAAATGTTTACAGTCATGTTTGTATCTGTTTGGAGAACTCTGTTTTGATAAACAGATGATTTGTCAATATATGTAAGCATATCAAACACAGAACTCATGAAGAAAACCATGCAGAAAATCATGCATCACTGAATAAAGTATTATATATGTATACTACCTCTGTATACATGCCAGAATTTATGGCATGAATGACTAGCAGTGATGACTGCAGTGGAGTAGCATCTTTGTGCAGGCATGGATTGTTCAGGATGAAGTTCAGAATTTCTGCATGACGACACTGACTTCTTTGGACTGGGGTCACTGCCTCCCTGTATGACAGAAAGAAATCATATCAGTGTGAAAGTCGGTCCTTGATTTACTCACTTCTCTTTGAAGTCTGGCTTGTGAAAATGCCAAGGGTCTTTCTGTGGTTAACCAGTTTAGTGCAAACAGGTTATATTGTATTAATAATGCTTGCTAATGATGGATGACAGTTTTGTACTTGGAAATTGTGAGTATCAGGGATACACATCAGATGAGTTACTGATGAGAGAATATTTCAAAATTGCTAAGGCCACAGCTGATATATTTTTGATGTTTCCTCCTTCCTCCCACCAAAAGAGAGCGGAGAATATGATCGGCCGCAGGTAAAGGATGGGATGCTAGACTTCAGAGGAGGTGAGGGATTTTATATGCACAGACAACTTAGATTCTCAATCTTTATCAACAAGAAGATCATTACTAAAGCAGAGATTCACAATGGTGATTTTGGAAGAGCCAGCCTCCCCTTTTCAATCAAAGCTAATACTATAATGAAACCCTATGAGAACAAGATGGAGCTACACAACATACTGGATTTTTAGGAGATTCAGAATGATGGTAATGCACATATTAGAAAAGCTAACGGAAGAAACTACCACCTTCAAATCAACTGATACCAATATTCCAAATCCGCTTACTTTCTGACACCTGCACAGTCTCTAGGAAAAGAGAGCTGAGTGGCTTTCTCTTCTGAAATGGATGAACAGAGAAATGCTTTGCAGTGTTTCAGTACTGACAAATTACAGGACTTCAAAGTTCCTACAGTGTTTATTTTCCTTTACATTTTTAAGAAGTATTTCTAATCTGCTTGGTGTGTTCTGTGGCTGATAATTTTGTCTGTCAGAACTGTGGTAAAATGTTGACTTAATTGACAAGCTGAATATTCATTTAAGAATGACTAGGTGCTTTCGGTTCTTCCAGCATTATAGGGCAGCATTAGTGGCTTTCTTCTGATCTGTATAAAGTTCCTGTTTCTTTAAAATACTTCATTGAAATATTTTTATGGCATAGCACTTTTCTCAAAGGTAGCTTGGTAGGTATTCAAACAAACAACTTTATTGAATTCCATATACATGCTAAAAAGTAGCAAACAATGCAGCCAAGGCCTGTAAATTACTAAGTAAAAATTCTTGTAAGTTTGTTTTTAATTATCAGTCATGGTCAAGATACTGACATTTGTATACATTAAAAAATAAATAAATTAAAAATAAAAAGCTAGGAGACCTGATAGCAGGAATTCCTGCAGCCTGTGAATGTCCTCTGCTGTCAGTGTTCTTTCAGCTGTTCTCTGTGTTGTGCAGTTCTTTAGAGAGATGAATGAATAGGGTTTCTTAGTCCTCCGTAATTGCTGCAGCTGCCCACGTCCCATTTCCAACAGTTCGGTGTCCTGAACTGGCTGTAGCTCAGAGCAGTTTGCTAAATTCCTTGCGTTTGATTATGAAATCAGTAATTACATTTACATTATTAAAATAAATGTTATTAACATAAATGACAAACACTTCAAATTATTAAAAGAAATAAGAAGAATATTATTATAGAAAGAAATCACTTCTTAAGTGATGAACACAATACTGGGAAAATGAAGGCTTCTGATTATATATTCAGTTTTGCATAATGATTTGCTTGAAAACCTGAAAAGAGTCAGGGCCAGCATTGGAACTGGCAACTTTTTGGACATCAATAAGGAGCAGCTGAGTACCTAGGTCTGCTTCTGTCTTTCCAGGGTTCTTTCCAAGTTTCTCCTTCTATTCTTCTTTGTTTGTGGTAATTCGCTGAATTCTGTGCCTCTGTTTTGTGTCTCCATGGCAATGTCATCCCTGGCACATTTTGTTCTTGCCCTGCAGCAGCATGAGGATATTAAGGTTTTAACAAGTCTCTCAGGCTGGTACTTCCAATTTAATGACTACTTAAAAAATCCTGCACTAATAACTTTTTTTCATGAATTTCTCAAAATAAGCAATGTCCATTTAAAACATGATTTGTTTGAGACAATGCTCTGTCTTCTGTTTTGTTTTTTTTTAGCTCTTCTGAAATACTGTCCTAACTGAGCAACCTGGAAATATCAGATGAAATCTTAGGATGATACTGATGGCAGTTCAGTGAATTTTAGTGGGGAATTTTCTTAACTAAAGGATAAGAAACTTATTAGCTTAGCCATTTGTACTGAAGAATTCCTTCATCGTACTTGAAGTGACTCCACCACCTCCCTGGGCAGCCCATTCCATCACCTGACCACTCTTCTGGAGAAGAAATTTTTCCTAATATCCAACCTGAACCTTCTCTGGCACAACTTGGGGCCATTCCCTCTAGTCCTATTCCTAGTTACACAGGCGAAGAAGCTTCTCTGATCCTGCTGGCTACACTGCTTTTTATACAAGCCAGGATACCATTGACTTTCTTAGCTATGTGGGCACACTGCTGGCCCATGTTCAGCTGAGTGTCAGCCAGCACCCCCAGGTCCATTTCTTTCATACAGTCTTCCAGCCACTCTGCTCCAAGCCTGTAGCATTGCCTGGGGTTGTTGTGGCCAAAGTGAATAAACTTAGTCATCCTCTTACTATTAATAGATTTGTAAAAAAGTTTTTGTTCTCTTTTACCACAATGGCCAGGTTGAGTTCAAGGTTGGCTTTTACCTTTCACATTTTCTCCCTGCATATCCTAACAATTTCTTTGTACTCTCCCTGAGTTGCCCGTTCCTTCTTCCACAGGAGGGAGATCTTATTTTTCTCCAGGAGTCTCAGAAAAAGCTCCCTGTTTATCCATGCAAGTTTTCTTCCCTGTTAGCTCAGCTTATAGCACAGCGGGACAGCCTGCTACTGCACCTTTACGACTTTTTTCCCGACGAACATCGAGCCTCCCTGGGCCCCTTTATGCTTCAGGACTGACTTGCAAGGGACTGTTCCTACCAGTATCCTGAGCAGTTCAAAGTCTGCCTTGTGGAATTCTGAGGTAGCAGCTTTGATGACCCTCCTCCTGACTTCACTAAGAGTAAAGAACTCTACCATTTGGTGGTTCCTGTGCCCAAGACAGTTCCTGACCTCCACATCTGCCCACCAGTCCTCTATTTGTGAACAACAGGTCTAGTAAGGCACCTACCTTTGTAGGCTCTCTTATCAGCTGTCTCGCAAAGCTATCTTCCACACACTCTAGAAACATCCTAGAATGCTTCTTCTGTTCTGTATTATTCTAGTATATATCAAAGAAGTCCCCCATGAGAACGAGGGCTGCTGATCACAAAACTTCTACCAACTGCTCATAGAATTGTTTGTCCATCTCTTCATTTAGGTTAGGTGGTCTATAACATATACCCAGCAGGATGACAGCCTTGTTGGCCCTCGCTCTGATCCTTACTCTTAGATACTCAACCCTATCATTGCCATCCACAAGTTCAGCAACACTGAAACTCTAACACAGATAGCCATGCCACCAGCCTTCCTTTATTGCCTATCCCTTCTGAATTGCTCATAGACATCCATTGCAGCATTCCAGTCATGGTAGCAATCCCACCATGTTTCAGTAACATCAGTTAAGTCATAGTTTACCTGCTGCACAATGGCTTCCAGCCTCTTCTGTTTGTTGTCCATACTGCTTGCATTGGTGTGGATGTTCATCAGCTGAGCCATTTTCACCACCTTCAACCCCATCATTGTTCCCCCAGGTTCATCTCTAACAAGCCTCCTTTTAATTCTTTCTCCTTCAGAAATATCCTCTGCATGATGTGTCACCAAGCCCTCACAGCTGAGATAAAAGCTTAGAAAGAGCCTTGATAACTGGTAGTGAGGTGTGGAGTTTTTGTCAGAATTGTCTTTCTGCCAAAACTTCTCTTTGGAACATATAGAATGGTTTTGACTTTGACATCAAGGGTTACAGTTCTACAACAAACACAGACCACCTAAAGGATCTTTTTTAAAAGAGCTCCTGAGAGGCAAGAGGCTAATTGGATGGCAATAGAAAAAAAAAATATTTAATGTTTTTATCTGGAAAACCTAAATCACTGAGAAGAAGAAGGGGAAGAGAAGTGTTTTAATGTAGCTTCTTCCAAAACCAGTCACACACAAGGAACTTTGGATCCTAGTGGTAAAGTAATTTATCTGCAGCATGAAATTTTCTCTCAAATCTATTTTCCCTAAGTGTATTTGACCAAGATGGCAAGACTGCAAGTATTTACTTTTCTTCACTTCTCATGGTAAATTTAACTGTAGCAGATCATTAAAAAATGTAAAATTCTTCCTTTCCTGTTTTAGTTATACTTTTTCATAAGCCGTGTGCTATCTTATCATACTACAGCACATAGTAACATGAGCTGGCAATGTGCACTTGCAGCCCAGAAAGCCAGTCATTTCTTGGGCTACATCAAAAGATTCATTGCCAACGGGTAAATGAAGGTGGTTCTCCTCCTCTACTCCACTCTTGTGAGGCCCCACTTGGAGCACTGCATTCAGTTCTGAGACATCCAACACAAGAGGTGCTTGAACTTAGTGGGGTAAGTCCAGAGGGGGAACACAGAAATGATCAGAGGGCCAAAGCACCTTTTCTGTAAAGGCAGGCTGAAAGAGTTGGACTGTTCACTCTAGAGAAGAGAAGGCTCCAAGAAGAGTTTATTTCAGGTTTCCAGCAATTAGGGGGTCCTACAGGAATGATAGACAGTGTATGTAGCTATAGGTCAGTGAGTAATGATTTTAATCTAAAAGAGGGCAGATTTAGATAAGACATTAAGAAGAAATTCTTCAGTATGAGTGTGGTGAAACTCTGGAATAGGTTGCCCAGAGAAGCTTTGGATGACTCCTTGTGTGGCCATGTTGGATGTCACTTGAAGCATGGTGCCCTAGTGGAAGGAAGGTTGGAACAAGATGATATTTAAAAGTCCTTTCTAACTCAAACTGTTCTGTGATGCTATGATTCTATAGTGCTGCCATTCTGTGAAACCTTTACATTTTTTCTGTATTTATCTGATTGCTTAAGAGGTCTTTTTTTTTGTTTGTCCTTAATAATGTAAGGTATAATGGTGGAGTAAAATGTATGAACTTGTTTATGTTCTTTACCAAGTATTAGATTTCTTTCACTTAAAGAATTTATATTGTTTAAATAGTTCTAAATCATATCCTTATTTTGTTCCCACAGAATTCAGTTGTTAGAAGACAGAAGTGTTCTAAGCAGTAGGAATTTTGGTTTTGTGTTTGGAGAAAACATGGTTGAGAGAGTTTTGGTAAGATCTGTAAATCCTGGCAGACTTTTTGTCAAGATTAACATAGCTAAGAATATGCATTTTTTCAGAGTTTGACTCTTTAGCTCCTTCTGTTCTTTTTGAAGATGTGAGTAAACAGATTCCAGTGGCTGTTGAAGAGAAAATCCTTTTTTTTTTCTTTCTGTAGGAGGGATAGGCATCCCTGTTTTCCCATCCTACATTATTACTCTAATTACAAACCTATAACAGTATACATTTTTATTTTGCTAATTTTTTTTCCTGTCAAACAGTTGCTTAAATATTCCATGTAAAGCATAACAACAACAATAGCAGGGAAAAGAATGCATTCTTTACCACTCGAATAGTTTCTGTCTATGTGTTAAGAATTGGGAGAAGTTCATTTGTATGCTCTTGGACAGAGGAGAATATTTAACACTCTCCGTAGATACTGTCCACATTAAGATATACTGTGCATGCTGTGAGACAGCTTAAATGAATTGAATCCTGCTGAGGACTATACCACTTACAGTGGAATTAAAATTCAGTTTCTAGTAAGAGTACAGTGTAAAAAAAAAGTGAGTATGTGCCAGTTTGAGAACTGTAGGGTTCGTTTACAGCTACTGACAGGGATTCAGATAAAGTATAGGAGTTGGGTCACAGTATTGTGAGAAACATTTACTTAAAACACGCATAAGAACCTTTATCTGAAAAACTGGAGGACTGAAAATGTTAATTCTTCTGAAATTAGATGTGTGATGTCTGGGAGTTTTAAGCTATTCTGGGATTTAAGTGCTGAAACTGGAAATTAGCTGTTACTTAAACATGTAAGTCCTTCAGTGGATTTAAAGCTTAGTCCAAAATCCTCACAAAGAAGCCATTATTCTTGGCAGGATCATGTACTGATTTTATGACAATGAAATTATCTCCACTGCAGTATAACATGTATAACTGATGCTGTTTTTACTTGTAATGTGTTACAATTTCAGATCTTTCCCTACTGTGCATTAAAAGATTCAGTGTTCTGTTTGATAATATAGCCACTTCATATAAATAGGAAATTTTACTTTCCCTGTTTTTTTTTGTTGTTTTTGTTTTTGTTTTTCTAGAGCCCTGAAAAGCATTCCATGTCATGCAATGGAGCTGTTTCATACCAAAGAGAAATAACATCTATTTACCTAGAATCTTTGCATGTAACAAGTAAGCACAATCAACAAAAAGTACAATTAGCTTTTAAACTGTAAATTTGAGTGTGTATTTGAGGTTGCCAAGTGAATGGTCTTAAGTAGTCTTCAAATGTTAATGACACGTCCAGTTACCAGTGCAGTACTGGTACACAGACATAGTATGGCTTGGGTTGGAAAAGACCTTTAAGATCCAATTCCCCTGCTGTAGGCAGGGACACCTCCCACTAAACCAGGTGCTCTGAGCCCCATCCTGCTTGGCCTTGAATGTTTCCAGGGAGTGGGCATCCACAGCCTCACAGGCAACCTGTTCCAGTGTCTCACCACCCTCACAGTAAAGAACTTCTTCCTAATACCTAGTCTCCTAATATCTACCCTCTTCCAGTTTAAAGCCATTTATCCTTGTTCCATTGCTACCTGCCCTTATAAAAGAGCTGAGCTTTCCTGTAGGCCCCCTTCAAGTACTGGAAGGCCACTGTAGGATCTCCACAAAGCATTCTCTTCTCCAGGTGGACAAGCCCCAGCTCTCAAAGCTTGTCCTCACTGAGGAGGTGCTCCAGCCCTCTGATCATCTTCATGGCCCTCCTCTGGTCCTGCTCCAACAACTCTTGTGCTGGGGGTCCCAGAACTGGACCCAGTACTCCTGGTTGGGTCATACGAGAGCAGAATAAGGTGGCAGAATCATCTCCCTCGACCTGCTGGTCATGCTTCTCTTGATGAAGCCTGGGATACAGTTGGTCTGCAGGGATGCAAGCACACATTGCTGGCTCATGTTGCATCTTTCATTAACTGACACCTCCAAATCCTTCTCATCAGGGCTGTTCTCAAACCATCCTCTGCCCAACATGTATCTGTGCTCGGAATTGCCCCAACCCAGATGTAGGACCTTGCGCTTAGCCCAGTTGAACAAGTACACCTCTCAAGCCTGTGCAGTTCCCTCTGGATAGCATTCCTTCCCTCCAGCGCATCAATTGAACCTTGTCCAACACACTCAGCTTGGTGTCATCTGAAGACCTGCTGAGAGTGTACTCACTCCCACTGTCCATGTTGCCTACAGGGAATTTAAATAGCGTCAGTCCCCCCATCAATCCCTGAAGAATGTCACTTGCCACTGGTCTCTACTTGGAGACATTGAGCTTTTGACCACAACCTTCTGAGTGCCACCATCCAGCCAATTCCTTATCCATAGAATGATTCATCCACTGAACCCATTTTTTCTCCAGTTTTACTGATTTTCTTGATTCTAACAGCCCTTTCCCACACCATTCCCCTAACTGGGAGGACTGAAGAAAAGACTACCTGTGCTCCTGAGCCCTTCACTGCTGCTACCAGCTCTGTATAGTCCCTCTTGATATTCTTCATGCTGCTCAAAGCTGTGTCACTGGTGCCTACATGAAATACCAACAGCAGGTAGTAGTCAGTGTGATGTACAAGGTCTGGCAACTGCTCTTCTCCTCCTCTTCCCCTGACTCTCTTCTGGCAACTGCTCTTCCCCCCTTGATGTGAGCCCCATGTAAGCATCAGACCTCTCTAGGTAATGGAACAGGTGACAAACAGGTGCTGCTGCAGAAAGTAGTTGCAGTTTGGTATATAAGTCTGAACTAGACTGACTTCAAAACAAATTATCTAAGTCATACAGGAAAAGATAAAGTTTAATGGCTATGTTTGATATTTGAAGAAGTGCAGTGAGCTTAACGAATAACTTTCAGAATGCATTTCTGAACTACAGTTTTTTTGTGTTTTGTACTTTTCATTATTTGTAACTTAATTGTAGGGCTAAAACTTCTATAAAGACACATTCAGGGATAATTTGTGACTACTGGGTAGCTTTTCTGTTAGGAAAGACACATAAACCTTGGCTGTAAGGGAATCCCAAGTGGGTGCCCATCTTTAGCCATCTTTGCTTCCCAATCTGCTAATGATTTTATAGATCCTCTTCTTTTGGAGCTACATTCTTTCAAATTAAAATTAAAAAAACAACCATAGAAAACATATATAAAACATACACTGATTGGGACATATGCTTTTCACTATATGTTAATCTCCACAGCATTATTAGAAACCAGTATTATCTGGAAAATCAGTTTCTAATTGTTTAGGGCTTGTTTCTGCAACTTGTCCCTTGGGGCAGATTGCTGCATTTTCAGAGAGCCCTATTCAATTCAGAATCATCATAAATATCTGAGATATCTGAGACTTCCAACTTCTTTTTTTTTCTTCTATTTACTGCTTTGGACAAAAGTATAAAAACACTAAATAATATCAGATGCCATAGAGAGTACTGAATTCACAGACCACCATACATGCTAAAAATACGTACTCTTCAAAAAAGATTTCCTCTTTTGTTCTCTACAGAAACAGCTTTGTTGAGGAATGCAACACTGATTGAGTCAGCAGCTGCTCATATTTCCAAGCCAGGGGAGAAAATTCTGTTAGATAAAGTTGAAGTTATAACAGGAGAAGAAGAAGAACACAACGTATTACAGGTGTGTATTTCATAAAGTCCTGATGGTGAGCAGTTTTGTGTTGAAAAGAATGCCTAACCCAGAATTTACTGTATTTTACTAATTTACAGTAAATTTACTTCTGAAGCAACCAGAACATAACTATCTTCTAAATTTTATCTTTTTTTAAGATACAATTCTGCTAATTTTTGTAGGCTCGAATTTCCTTTTTCATTTCATATCCATATACCAATGGTAACTGAAACATCAAAATTAGAAGTAATTGGGTATAGCTTTTTTAATGACAAAACAGTCGATGAAATAACTGAAAAAGTAAATTAGAATTCCTGTTGAATGTTTTCAAAGAGTAACATAAAGTTCCGCGCACATCTGGGAGTCACTTTGCCTAACATAAAAATGTTGATATATCTATTTATCCTTTATCCATGCATATCTATGTATTCAAAGCCATATCAGAAGGTTTAAAAACATTAAGTTTTAGAACCAATAAGCTTAACAATGGATCACAATTGCCATCGTGTATTTCTCTTTCAGATTAACTGCAAGCTCTTCTTATTTAATAAACTTTCTTCAAATTGGATTGAAAAAGGCAGGGGATCCCTGAGGCTTAATGACACTTCTAGCAATAAATGTGGAATGTTGCAATCAAGGCTGAGTAAGAATTAAATAACAAAGTAACACATACATAGAACACTAAGTAACTTGTACTGCTGCTGACTAGAATCATTTTCTCTCAGAGCATTTAAAACTGAGCAGCTAATTTTATTTAAGTCAAGTTGCTGAGAATCTTTTCCCCTTACCTGATAGTTAGCTTTGTTAAAGACTGAGACACTTTCTTGCTTGAGCATTTTTCACTTGGTTTGTGCATGCACACATACTAGTGTTATGAAGTTCTGTGTCTTTTTACTGGAAAGTATCTCTAGCTTAGTCGCCAGTCTGACAGTCTGCTCTTTGTTGATTCTTCTTTTCCAGGATTGCTGTTTCAAATCACTTCTAGAATGCTGTTTCTGCTGTGCTGTCATTTTTGTATTGCATTATTGTTTCAGTAGATTATTTTCTTTGCATGCCAGATGTATTAAAGAAACTAATGTATTTCTACAATTTTGAAAATATCAGTTCTATAGAATTGTTGGGAGAAACTGCTAATAAAAAGGAAAAAGTTCCAATCACTTATCTATGAATCTTCTTATTTTAGTCATGCGAAATCAAGGCAGCTTGAGACTGATTCTCAACACCAGACTCTGGGGTCAAATGGTGATAAAAAGAGCAAACAGTAAAAGCCTGTGCTTCACTGCAACAGATCAAGAGGACCACTCTATTCAAGTATTCCTAATTCAGGTAATCAAGAGATAAAAGCCCATGCAAATCCCCATGTCACCTAGGTTTCTGAAGACTTGCTAGGGCTATGCTTTTAGCAAATAGCATTCTATGCCTTTTTAGGCTATGATTAGCTTAGGTTTTAGATGGCTTTTGTTATGAAATGAGTTAGCAGTGTTATCCCATGGTACTTCAAAAAAGATGTGAAGACGTGATATTGGCTCAGTGCAGACATTTCTAGACTGGTTCACATACCATTGAAGGAATCAGTATCATTCCACGGTATGACTTGCATCACTTACTGTTTCTTAGAGAGGCAACACAGAGCCACAGAATAACAGTAACATGGTAAGAGCTTTTACACAGGTAATCACACATTCATAAGCCACTCTGGTACAAGGCAGCAGCTTTCTGCTGTGGTTCAGCACACAGTGCTTGCAACACTTCACATGCTTGATCAACAGACTTCTGTAATTATATGACCAGCCTGATGGATAAAGGAGAGCAGTGGATATTGTGTTTTTGCACTTCAGTAAGGCATTTTCCTTTGGTAATGTCCCTCATAAGGACCTCATTGTTAAACTTCTCAAGCATGGACTGGAGGAGCAGACAGTAAGGAGGACAGAAAACTGAATGGTTGGGCCTGAGGGTAATTGCTTAGTGATGCCAAGTCTAGGTGGAGGCCAGTAACCTCAAGATTCAGCATGGGGTCCAGCTCTGTGTAAAATCTCCATTACTGATATGAACAGTGGAGTAGAGTGCATTCTTAGTAAATTTACAAATGTCACAAAACTGGGGAAGTGGCTGAACCACCAGAGGGCCATGTAGCCATCCAGAGGGAGCTGAATAGGCTGGAGAGGTGAGCTGACTCCTAATGAAGTAGAGTCCTGCAGTTGAGGAGGAACAATATCAATACATGCTGGGGGCTCCTCATCTGGAAAGCAGCTTTGCAGAAAAGACTAAGTGTTCCAGTGTACACCAAACTAAACAAAAATCAGCAATATGCCCTTTGTATCAGAATACTAAATCTATTCTTGGCTGGTATTAAGCAAAGTGTCATCAGGTCAAGAGAGGTGATTCTTCTCTTCTGTCCTTCCCCTGTCGTCAGTGTTGGTGAGGCTGTACCTGGAGTCCTGTGTCCATTTCAGGGCCCCCGGTTCAAAGAGGCATGGAAATACTAGAAAGAGTCTTGAGTAAACCCACTAAGATGACAAGTGTACATAGGAGTATGATGTACCCTACTAGATCTTTTCTGGTTTGGCTTCTTGGGCAAGAAAACTGCTGCTTACAGGAAGTATCACATTTAGCACACAAGCAAAAAACCATGTAAGCAGTGTTTCTGAAAGGACTTGTAAGCCTGTCACTTCCATACAGCAATTGACTTACTCTGACTGTGCTGTGCAGCTGGTATGCATGTGCACATCAGAAATATCCTAGATTTCCAGATGTGATGCAGTTTTCTAGTGCATAGAGATGTAAACATTAATAAAATTCTGTTCTGACAGCTCTAGGCAGTAAAAAAAGACATTTATGGTGAAACCAAGATACAATTGTATGAGTGTGGCAAAACTTGCAGGAAGCTGCTTCTGTAGTAATCAATGAAGCAGCTAGTGTCAATCCCTATAGCAGGTATCCCATCAAAATAAACCATGTCCCTCAGCATCACACCTGCAATTGACCCCCTCCAGGAATGGTGACTCCACCTTTTCCCTGGCCAGCCAGTCCCAATGCCTTTATCATTTTGAGTGTCCTTTTCTGTACCATCTTTAATACTGTCCTTGAGATATGATGACCAGAATAGAACATAGTAGTCAGGGTATGGCTGCTCTAAAGTG
This sequence comes from Odontophorus gujanensis, assembly GCA_013399175.1. NCBI lineage: Eukaryota > Metazoa > Chordata > Aves > Galliformes > Odontophoridae > Odontophorus > Odontophorus gujanensis. Next base: position 75,169 of record VXAB01000221.1, read on the forward strand.
TTATGTGGTGCCCTGTCTAGTTTTCAATACCCTTCTTGATGATATCTAACTTCTGTTTAAAAATTATAGCACAGTT
>VXAB01000224.1:0-28003 GCA_013399175.1 Odontophorus gujanensis
TTGCAGAATATGCTGCCAGTCCATGAGGCTTCTCTTTTTGAAGCTCCCAACAATTGTGATTTCCCATGTAAATCACACAGCTCACTGCCTGAAAAACAACTTTATGATCAATTCTTATGGTTTTTTTTTTTTTTTTTAACAAATATGTTAAAAACAAATAATAGTAGTAACTGTTTTCCGTGGAAATTTTTTTCTGTGGTTGCATTACAAGGAGATATAGAATCATAGAATAGACAATATGATTGAGACCAGTGTTCAAATGCTTCTTGAATTCCACAAGCTTGGGGCTGTGCCTACTGCTGGGGGGAGCCTGTTCCATGCCTACCACCCTGTGCTGAAGAACCTTTTCCTAACCCCCTCCTGACCTTCCCTGACACAGCTCCATAATTTACCAGCACTGAAGTGAGATTGACAGGTATATGGGAACTGCTGAATCACGGCCTGAACCACTGATTGGTCACCTGAGGTGAGCACTGAGTCAGCCATGGGGGCACAGGTGGAGGTGATAATACCTGTGTGATTGGAAGGGGTGGAGCCTGGCTCCACCTCTCCCAGACCCCATTTAAGGGCTGACCACCACCAGGAAAGGATCTTTTCTTGGAGATCCCTTCTACGTGAAGTCTACTGAGAGCCTTTGTCATCTGAAAGGTGAGCCATCTTCCTTTTTGTATTATTTGTGTACCATCTATATAGACCTATTCAAATATACCATCGTCTATACTATTTTTTGAGTATCATCTTTGAGATTACTCATGTTACAACAGGTCTGTAATTTACCAGGGTTTTCTTTCTTGCCCTTTTTGAAGATAGGAACAATGTTAGCCAGCTTCTAGAAAACTGGGACCTCTCCCCATTCCCAAGATCACTGAAAATAACTGAGAGGTCACATGATGATATTGTCTAACTCTGACAGTACCTTGAGATGAATCCCAGTGGGCCTAAGGACTTTTATTCATCCAGGTGGAGCAGCAAATCACACACAAGTTTGCAGTTGGTAGGGATTTTATTGTTCCTGCAGTCACCCTAACTCAGGGCACCTGGGGTGCCAAAGCCTGTCACTGATGTTGAAGATAGCCAAATCAGAAACATTTAATGCTTTCTTTGCCTCTATGTCTTTGTTTTTAATATGACCGTTTTTGTCAAGTAACAGACTAATGTTCTCAGTGGTCTTCCTTCTCTTGTTAACATATTAAAAAAAAACCACCAACAAACAAAAAAAATTTAATTGTCCCCTACAGTATTGGCCATCTCCCTGCAAATTTGAATGGCATCACTGTAATTCCCCCATGTTGCCTGACCTTGCTTCCAGTGGCCATTCACTGTTCACTTAGGCTCTAGAATAATATCACTGTTCAGCCAAGCTGGCCCCACCTGCCTGAGTTCTGACATTTTGGAATTGCCTATTTCTGTGCTAAAAGACCAGAAAAAACCTGTTTGCTTAAAAAGTAACCAGGCACTGAAGGTTACAAGAGTGATGTGGAGGTATGGCAGTTTGGGCCAGCGAGTCATGATAATCTGCATAATAATGGCTCACTCATGGAAACCCTTATGTCATGTTTTTATGGTTTTTGTTGTATTATTGATATTCCACGTCATAGTAGTGTAGTGGGAGTTAAAGAGTTAATTCTCTAGCTGCATGGATCATCAATAGTTCTGGGTGTACCTGTCTCAGAAGAGAAGAATACATTCCCCAGAGGACTCTGTGATGCTTTGCATTTTTACGTGTTTCCACTCAGAGGGAAAAGATAAAAACTGTGCTGATGGGACTGTTTCTCTTCCCTTTGGGATCGACTCAGCAGTGGGTGTTTGTTGCAGCCATCCACATTCAGCGTTAGTGTAAGGCCTTCGGTTTATTGGACGCTCTCTCTTGCTCATTTTATTTGATTCACTAGCTTCAATTCCAATCATATTGTATTATATTGTGTTATTTTGCTTTCTGATATCTTAATAAATTAGCTTCCCTCCTCAGATCGTTGCTGCTGTGTCACAGCTGAGAAGGACTTCTATACCTTCATGCTGTCCTTTGGTGCTTTAACAGTCACGTCTTTGCAAGACCAGATGTCTGGCCCTGTTTATTGTATGTATCATACATATGCTGGTGGAAATGTTAGTGTTGTTAGACTGAATGATTCCATGGGACCTGTGTCAATTGTTTCCCCAGTCACACAAGTCATGATCCTTTCTCTTCTGCAGTGTGTGGTCGTAGGGGAAATGCTAAGTCATGGCCTGAAGCGGTGATTGAGCACCTGGTGGGAAGGCAGGGCCAACCCAGGGGAGCTCAGGTGCATGGAATGAACCCTTCTCAGACCTCATTTAAGGGTTGGCAGTGGAGGAGAGGGTATTTCTTGCTGGTGATGCTTATTTGCTTGAGGTCTAAGCAGTTTCTTTTGTTTCTGTGTCTGCAGCTGCTGCACTTTGGCTCATTCTCATTCCCTGTAGATAAGGACTTTGCTACCCTGCTATTATTGTGGTACTTTCCATCCCATTGTAGTATTACAGTGATCTTAGAGTCTTTTTTTGAATATCCTCCTGCTTCAAAAGGTGCACATGCACTGAAAAAAATGTGTAGTGCAATCAATGCTGCTATGTGTGGGTGTGCTTCTTTTAAAGCTGTGGTGTTCATTATGCTGTTTCTGTTCAAAAAGTTAGTACAGCTCATTGATTCATTGGGGTCGACAGTTCTTGCTAAGAAAGAGAGAGGAAGGTAGATTTTATATTTGGACAAAAACCTATGCCAGGAAGGTGTGGAGTCATTCACAGTTTATTTCTGAACATGGAGCATCAGTTCATGGCCATTGTTTCAGTATGAATTGAATCATCAGTTTGGCTACCTCAAGGCTGTGTAGTGAACTTCTTAGAACCTGTCTGAAGAAGGTAGTGTGCTTTTGCATGTTATATGCAACCTATATCCACATACATGTGGCTATTGAAGCGTCAAGATTTATTGATGTGCATTCAGAGTGGCTTGTTCTGACTGATTTCTGATGCAGATGTTATTTTTGCAATTGAATGGGTAATAGAAAATTGAGTGATGTTTCAGTGATAATTTGCGTACATAAAAGAAACAGTAATGTGAAGTAATAGCACCAACGTATAATAGTTTGATAGCTCAAATAGTGTAACTTTTAAAAAAACTTATAAAGGTTATCCACTGAACTTATTTTCCACCTGTTAGATTTATGCTATCTATAACCCTTTTAGTTTTGACTTAACATCTTGACTTGTAATTTCTAATAAGCGTCCTTTGTGATGTTCAGCTCTGTGTGGTTGTAGTTCTGATGGTGCTCATGGCACAGAGAACTATTTTCTGTATAGGCATCATCTTAGCTGGTAAGATTTTTAGTTTCAGATAGTCATGGTCAAGTGACAGCTGTTGCTCTGAGCAGGAGCAAAAAGCACTTGCTATCCTGATAGGGATCGTCTTTGCAGTGGGTAAACTTACAAAGATTTGCAATGTTTGCTTGACAGAGGAGCAAGTTCTTCACAAAACAAAAATGGTATATTCTTCACATTTATGTATATAAAGTGGTATCTCAGGTTTGTTTCTTGTATAGATTCTAGATTAATGAATGGATGAATAGCTTTTTATTTACTAATACTGCTGTTGCAAATTGAATATTAGTGTCAGTGATCTTCTAAGCATGCAAGCATAATTTCTACAACATGTAGCCTGCACTATGCTAATCTCTGCTCACTACTGTTTTGCTTGAAAAGTGAGCAAATGCTGTTTCTGTCCATCCTTTTTGCTCTTTCAAATGTATTTTGATGCCTCTCTGAAATATTAAGTATACTTCATCCAGTTTCTCAAGCATGCAAAATAACCAAGGTATGTTTTGTGTTCCTCTTAAGTGTTAACGAGAGTTTTTTTTCCTTGTGTGTATGTGCACTGGCTCATTCTGTATCTACCAGGAAACAACATATAGTTGAAATACTGTTGCTTTGTATATGGTCAAGCTTTAAAAAGCAACTGTTGAAATGAGTGTTTGCAATAAATTGCATAGTTCTTTTAACCTTTCTGTTTTTTTTCCCAAGTAAGCAGTATATAATATCTGTAATTTACCGTGAGTTTAACATTAGCTTGAATTGAAAAGGCTGTGTTACTGTGCAATTCCACACACCAGATTTATCACTTTGGAGAAGGTACCTAACTTGTTAGTGGAAAACTGTATTAAGCTCAAAATGCATAAGCTATAAAATAAAAGACAGTTGTTTCTTCTGAAACTTTGGCTGACTGCCTTCAGGATTTCTTGTTGGCAGCCCTGAAAACACTGGTGTAAATCACTACCAAATGAACATCAAAATTCCTTCTACCAGTAGTAATAATGAAAATGCACAGGAATTGGCTTGAATATCATAAAGGAAAAACATTTTTTAGGAGGGATCAGGGACCATGCAAGGATTGTAAATATATGTCTACCTGTTTCCTAAAACAGTATGAAAAACCACTGGTTAACTACATATGTCTATGTTTAGTTTATCTTCAGCTGAAGACAGAAGTTGTTTCTATTGCAGTTCTAAACTAAAAATAAGAAATTCAGATCGAAATGAACCTTGTTGCTGAGTCTATCGCATTGCTGATTCTCACTGTCATTTATATTTGGTTGTGATCAATTCTCTGTGCTGTCTATAACTTTTCTTTAACTGCTGTGTAGCTAAGCATAATTCTTCAGGAAACAATGTGTGGGAACATGGTAATTAGACATTCTCCTTGGTCAGAGCTGCCAGTGTGTACGGACTGCATTGCTTCTTGAAAACCAGCTCCTGAGATGAAAGGACATGGAGGGACCCCTGTCAAAGAGGGAACTGCTGTGGAACTGGTAAGCATGGAGAGTGGTTTTCTCTAAAATCCAGTAAAAACACTAATTGGAATAGGAGTCACTCATGACTGTAATGCAATATTCTGTAATGGGATATTTATGTTTAGAATTTGACTTACTCTGAAGATGAAATGGCTCTGCAGCTTTTTGCCTCTTTTATCTGGCACAACAGAACCAATTCACTGTGGCAATATCTGTCTCAGTTCACTGTCGATGATCTGGCTGCCATAAGTGAGATGCTGCAAAGTCAAATCAAGTACCCTTCTGGGTCTTGTATAGCTGCTACTTCTGCTAGCTGTTAACCATCACATACACTCTGATAGAATATATATTAGGTTTGTATGAATTAGGATGTTCAGATAATATTAAATAACCCTGCAGTCTGCATGCAAATTCTCTTGCTAGCTTTGGAAATTCCACCATAAGCACAGAAAATACTTTTAAAACACTGGAAAACATGGATTTCTAGGCAAAAGAAGGGGCCCAACATAAAGGAAAGTGGATAAAGCCTTCTGATTTAGACTTGCACTTTACTTTGCAAAGCTAAAGCATTGCTCATTTAAAAAAACAAGTCTGATGCTTTTCCTCTAAAATGTCAAGTGTAATAGAGGACCATCTCTAAGTAATGCAGGAAGGCATCAGGGTACTCTAGAACTGTGAAATGGTTCTGTTTCTTGAAATGTATATGCTACTTCAACAAGGTAGAAAAGGCCAAACAGTCACATGAATCAAAGTTTCTGTCCAATTATTGTTTGCTTGACTGACATAAACAAGTCCTTTGACTGATGAAGCATTATATGCCAAACAGTGTGCCTGGAAATGTAGGCATCATGGCAGAAGACTGAGATGATAGAAACATAGAAACACTAGGTTGGAAAGGACTTACAAGATCATCTAGTCCAACCATCCTCCTATCATCATCCCTACCCACTAAGCTACCAAATCATATCCCTTAGCACCTCATCTAAACGCTTCTTGAACAGCTCTAGTGATGGTGACTCCACCACTTCCAGGAATTCAAATACTTAAAAGTATTTTGTTTGATTTTCCATCAAGGTATTTTGAAATGTGATAGATATGATTGCATTTAATAAGTAGTTTTTAGCAATTCAAAGGCAGACACATTTTATTTAAGATTTCAATTGCATGATTCTACATCTTTTTCCTCTTCTGTTTGCTCCACTTCTGTTCTACCCAGTATCTGTTTCTGCTAGAAATGTTTTGGGAATGGAACACAGACTGGCAGGGAGCAGTCAGATGGCTGTGGAAACACACTTTTCTATTAAAATAATTACTAAAATCTTCTCATTTTTAGAGATGTGAAAGGAAGAAAGGTACATACATAGGATGTATATGAAGAATGTAACATTCCAGAATACGATCTGAAATGTTTAGCAGTGTGTATTTGCAAAGATGCACTATCTTTGAATGGAGATGATATGAGTAAGTTGTGTAGGTCATCTCCAACAAGCATCAATAAAATCCTTTTGGAGTGTTTCACACCACAGTGTGTTCTGTGGATGCTTGGTATTTTACAGCAGCTTATTCATAAAATATTTCAGTAAGTTTTAAAGTTGTATGGTTTCTATTTTTGTCCCCGACAGTGAAGCCAAGGTCCTTTAATGCTACAATTCCAACTATAAAGAATTCTGAGAGAGGAAAAAACTTACAAACAGCGCATTTGGAAGCCTCTAAAAATGATCCGCTTAAAGGGGAGTATTTCATGATAGCCATAAAAGGTCTTCTAATTTTAGAGACTTTGTTGGAAGAGCTTCCTGATTTTTAATGAATTTTAATCTCTTGTTTGCAACCCAGGAAAGTCATTAAGCTTGTTAGTAGCTTCTGTTTGGAGTAAGGTAATTTTGAAGAGGAGTTCTATAGTTTTTGTGTGGGGAGAAGTGTCCGCTTTTATGACTGGATTATTTTTTAAGGCAACTGTTAGAAACCACTGAGGAAGGTAGGATTTATTATTTTTAATAATGCAGTACAAAAGGGTTAACAGAGTAAAACAGAGGTTAAGCAACCAAAGGACAAGATAAATTGCAATTACATTTGGTGAGTCAGTGCTGTAGTCTAGCACCAGTTCTAGCTCCACCAAGCTTAGCTTTCTATATATGAATTGTCCTCCATGCAACATCATTCTATCAGCTGTGTACACGCTGAGAGAGGTTGTTCTGTAGCAAAAATACCAACTAGAACTGGAGTTTGTGGAGTGTCCAGGGAAGGTTTCTGAGGGGAAAAACAGAAGTGCAAGAAAAAAAAGATTAAAGAGTACACCTCATGCTATGATCTTGAGAATTCTGGGCTGGAAACTTGGTGTTCCTGGGGAAAATGGTGCCTTATTTGCAGGAACTAGAGTTGGGCTCATTCAAATCCTGCACCAATTAAACTACCATCTGGATCCCAAGTCCCTTGCTGAAAGTCTGCAGTGTCATCTGTGGCTCAAAAATCCTATGGATTTTCCTTCTGGGCAGAATGCAGCTATACAAACACAATATGAATAGTCCCTTTCCTCAAATGACTTCTTTTGGGCCTATTTATGTGGTGAGGCACAGGAAAGGAGTCCCACTCTTTTGTTAATTTCTAGTATCTCTTCAGCTTCTTGGCAGCACCCATAACATTTCCCTCTTTTAATATCTGCTAAATGAAACTGCAATTCAACCATCTGGGAATAATTCAACTGAATCAATTTTTTCCCTAGGGTTTCAGTGGGAATTCTCACACAGGATCATTCGCTCAGATAACGTAGAAGATTACTTACAACGTGAAAGTCACATCAATTTGTGCTTCCCTCTGCAAGAAATCTGTAGCTTTTTATCCTTTTCAGAAAACCCACTAATCAGTAGCCAGGGTTTATGAATCAAAAACAGTTTTAACAAGACACTGTTGAAGATGCTGAGGAAGGTGAGGGAGACATGCTACGGGAGCAGAAACTGCCCGTGGTTGAAATGCCTCAGGAATCATGCACTTAAATCTTGTATGGTTTCACATTTAGTTCTAGACGATGTAGGTCAGTGTAGATTGAAGAATTTCAAGAATTTCCTGCTGGCTTTCACCAAGGAAGAATAAATCTTTAACTTCTTTAATTTCCTTCCCTTACTTTTAGTATAGATGCTCTGAATGCTTTTCTTTTCTTTTTTTTTTGTCTTCTGATTCCTCAAGTATTTCAGCACTGTAAAAGCACTGTCAGCATTTAAGCTACCCTGAAGAGCAGAGGTCCAGAATCTTTTTTTTTCTGTTACGTTCTCATAAGTGTTAAATAGTTTCTGCCATTTTCACAAAGCACAGGCAAAACGGATTATGGTTCAGGGAACAGCTTTCTGTTTGACAGAGGAAAAAACCTGGTGATCTCTCTAGAAGAAAGCTGGAGGCTGGACAAAGAGATTTAAAAAAAAAAAAAGTGAGCTGATTGCTATCCCAAATTCTGTGGTTTTCAGATGGCTTGGCACAAGGGTCAGTTTTTTGTTGTTGTTGTTTGGTTGTTTGTTTGGTGAAGTCCCTGAATTGTAGCTCGGAACACTAAGCCAGGTCCTACAGTTTCTGTCTTCAGAATGTACTTTGTTCCCCAATGGCTCCTGAGGTGATGCTTGAAGGCAGCCCATTAACATAAGAGAGCCTCTGAGGATAAATTCCTTATTCTTCATCTTGCTGCTTATGATCCTGTCCAGTTGCTGCAAAACCGTTCAACATGGGATCGAAGTCTTTCTGTGGCAAGTGACAAAAATTAGGAACTTGGCTAGTGGGAAGAGTTGCCCATAAAAGTGAAGATAACTTAGAATTTCTAATGCAAACAGCTATATTACTTCGCCAAAAAATTTTCAAGCTGGCTTTTCTCCCAGATTTGTCTTGGTTCTTGCTGAGGAGCTTCAGAGTATTCCAGTCCTTTCTAAGCTAATAATTAGAAATTGATTAACCCAGTATTAAAATATATATAGGATGTTTTAGAAAGTACACAGAAGTTGCTTATTTTGTACCAGATGCTTCAGTCTGGAATGTTGCTGAAATTAATAGGGAAAGTAGTTTGGAATTCTGGAAGAAATAGTGATTGTCATGGGTTGTCTCTTTGGATTTACATTAGCAGGTTTTATGCAATTATGGCTGCATCTTTGCCAAAGGTTTGTAACTTGTAAAACGGTCAAAACTTTAGATTGCTCAGAATTTAAGAAACTTTATTTAACCTCAAATCTGTTCCCAGTCATCCATGAGAGCTTTTTTTGAAGTATTAACATTAGTTGTAGTATTATGTTCTTGCATAGTCTTCCATGTGCTGTTACCTGGCAAAACATTTGTATGCACTTTATTTTTCGTAAGAGCTCAGAATGTGGCACTGTAAACTTTGAGGAAGGACAAAATAATTAGATCAGTATAGAAGAACAGATGAGCTTGAGGGGTGGCCGAAGCATGTGTAAGGGTTGCTCCAAAAGTAATGCCTCCTTTTTTATTCTGTTGGCCCATAATGTCAGAGGTGGATGTTGATGGTATAGCAGTAAAGTTTGAACTTTCCCACCAATATTATTCCCAGTGGGGGTAATGGAGCACTGGCACAGGCTGCCCAAAGAGGTTGTGGAGTCTCCTCTGGAGATGTTCAAGACCTGCCTGGATGCCTACCTGTGCAACCTTGTCTAGGGAGCCTGCTTTGGCAGGGGGGGTTGGACTAGATGTTCTCTAGAGGTCCCTTCCAACCACTACAATTCTGTGATTCTGTTATATTTTGTTGCTGTGTGACAGATGGCAGCGCGGGGGCAGTCGGACAAAATGGTGTCTGATATGGAAGTATGTATGAAGCAAAGGTGTGGCATTGAATTCTTTCATGCAGAAGATGCATTCACATTCATCAACGCATTGGATCGCATCCACTGGTGCAGATTTTTACAAGCACAGTATGCATGCTCTTGTTCATCACTGGTGAAAATGCATGGCTCGAGGTAGTGCCTACGTTGCAAAATAGTGTTTTGTAGCTGAGAATTTGCTTTATTAAATGGTGTTATTTGTGCTCTTTTGTATCTGTTGTAGTTTCCATGGAAATAAATAAGAAGCATTACTTTTGGAGTGACCTATGTATAGTAAGTGTTAATCATATAAATAACTTGTAGAATTTAAGCATTACTAACTGGATGACAACATTTACTAGCAGTGCAGAAATTCAAGGTCTGTTGCGTGTTGTCCAAATGCTATAGAGACTTTAAAAATAGGGGAAAATCACCATAGCAATTTTCAGATTATTGAAAATGGCTATATCTGTCTTAAGTCTTGCATTTAAATTCTGGAAAAAAAAAATATGTAACTAGTTTTCCAAGGAAATGATTCCCAGAAGAGGAAGTTTACTTTGAAGATCTATCTATTGACTTGGTGGAAATTGCTTCATAAGATTTTCTGGAAGATTAAAGCCAGCAGGCCCTTTAAACTGTATTGGAGCATGTAAAGAAAAAAAAAGTGTGTGAGTGAGTGGTTGCAGGTTTGCAGGCTGGTCCACTGGTTTGCAGGCTGGTCCAGCCCAGTTCTATGACTAATGGGGTGGGGGGAACATGAACCTATGCCTCAGGAAAGGGAAAGGGCAGGGAGATGGGCCTAAAAACACAACAGTAGCAATGATCTGAGAAGGAAAGCTAGTTTACTAAATAGGAATGCAAAATAACATAATATTATACAACATAATTGGAATTGAATCTAATAAATCAAATAAAATGAGTGTCCAAAAACTGAAGGCCTTGCGCTAACACTGGAGGCAAGACAACTAGGAAGTGCACACACTGCTGGGATGATATAAAAGGGAAGAAAAAGTGGTCTTGAGATTTGCCAAAAAATGTTTTATCTTTCCATCTGAATGGAAAACAGAAAAACACAAAGCAATGTGAAGTCCTGTGGGGTATGCAGTTCTTCTAAGACTGGTATACCTGGAACTATTGATGATCCACAGAACTGGAGCAAACTCTTTAACTCCCAGTGCCTTGAATGATGTTATGATGTGAAATACACATCATAAAACCACGACAGTGATACTTAGCTATAAGGAGATATTTCAGGAAAACTCTTAGGAAATGATGCTGAGTGAAGTTGGTCTTGTTTTTTGTCTGGACTACTGCTTTGCTGGACACTGTCTTATATGATTTCTTACACTGTTTCAAGTACAACCTTGATCAGATTGTAGCCACCATTAAAGGAAATACTCCAAATAAGCAGTGTTAGAATGTCAAAAATTCAAACCCAAGAAAGGGAATAGCTCTTTCATGTGTTGACTTCACTGAGGAGCAGTTTCTGCAGCAAGGTTATAATCTTTATGAAGCTGATATATTGACCCCTGTAGTACACCCACCTGTACACTTCATCTTAGCCATGAGAAGATGGGACAATGTTTTTAAAAGCTGCCACTTTGCTAAAGCCAATTCCTTTCAAAGCATGCGAGAACACTAATTTCATTGATGACTCAGTTATGGACAAGTTTAAAGCTTCATCTGTTTTTACTGTAACTCTTATGGAAAAAGTTTGGTTAGAATCACTCTCCCATAACCTAAAAATGTTTGCAAGGATTTTGCTTCAACTTCAAGGGGTATGAAAAAAATAAATAACTGTAGGCATGGAAAACTCCTGCTTGAACAATGAATGTTTCTAAAAACTGTGGCAGGAAGAAAATATGGGCTTTTAATTGGATTCATTTTGCTCATGTAACTGGTTGGCTCCTAAGCTATTCCAATAATCATTTTACTTATCAGTGAAACTAGTTGTCCCAAACTAATGTGTCTGCCAAAAAAAAAAAAAAAAAAAGGAAAAAAAAAAGCTCAGATGTGCCTCTGTATTGTATTTTAAAAGTTTAGAAACTTTCTGCATCATGTATTTGTGGAAGAAAAGTCCACTAAGGGTTGTGTTAATAGAATGATTTTCCTTCTGGATCAGGAAATCTTTTAGCCACAAATGGCTGGAGTTTGGGGGCATGTTCTAGAAAAACTAGAGTTTCTGGATTAGATGAACCTTTTATCTAGTACCTGCAACTCTTGGTGAGCAAAACAAAAGTTTTTTGAAGAGAAAATTCTACAAGAAGATTGAAATTATGGCTGCCTTATCCTGAATTTCATGGAGAAAGGAGAGCTCAGTCCTCCCTGCTGCTCAGTGAAATACCCCATGTGCTTTTAGCTCTGTGCTCTGGAGGTAAGTGGATACAAGCAGTTCTCACTGAACTCCTGCCCAGGGTGGCTGGAAAATTGTCCTGCCTTCCTGAGACTGCGTGGAGACAGGGAGCTGGGGCTGGTTCTTCAGTTTGCTGCCAGCTGCAGCATTGGATGACTGCGCTGTTAATCCCACTGGGTTAGCCGCAGTGGATGAAGCCAAACAGAAAGACTTTGCACTGAAGTTAATGTCAGGCAAATACAGGAGCTGACAAACAGAAGAGGTGAGTAGGCAAGTCTGGTTCATGGCAAAGTGCCTGCCACTAACACAGTAGTCCTGTTTGTTAAGCCACAGGTCTAAATAGTTTTCAGAAGTTTTGAAAATTATAGCTGAGAAGGGACTGGCCTTTGTATGTGGGTGAGTTTTATGTCTTCAGTGACAAATGTATGTCCCAGGTGACTCATGTAAATGCTCATAATAAGTCAGTATTGAAATGGAGACAGCTGGCATCATCCCTGTGGGCTTGCTGTCCTGACTGGACAAAATACTGGGAGAAACCTGAGGTGTGAATCAAGAGGGAATTAAATAGCAGTAAAGTGCATAATGCCTGTTCACAAGGACTAAAACAGATTTATTAAGGTGAGGGAAATGAGAATTTTCCAATTTAATTTGATAGAGATTTGTAGAGGCTGTGAATTATCCTTCTAATTATTTCTGTACTGGTGTGAGGTCCTTGGACCCTGGAAAGTACATTAATTTTCCTCCCCCCTACACTTTAGTTCTGACTTAAGAGTGCAAAGTCTTTATGACCTAGTCAATGAATTGAACAGGATCAGATTTTGGACAAATGTACTTTACTATCTTCTATTAATGGTCTGAAACATTAAATTCCAATTTACTCACAGACTAGAATGTGCTAAGTAGTCAAGGGACATGCATCTTATGGACACTTTCTTCTCCAGTATGGCACTCCATCTTAGCACAGTGTTGGCCCTGTTTGTCATAGCAAAGACTGATGCAGAGTAAGAGCTGGGAATTGTGGTGGTTAGTGAGCAAACTTAATCTCCTTGTACAATGCTTTGTCTAAAAAGGTGAGCTGAGGCTTCAGCCTTGCATCTGTAGTCAAGGAGATGTTATAGGATGTGGGGATCCCCTTGTGTTTGTACTTGGTACAGTGACTGATGCACAAATTTGGTCCTTTCCTGGCACTCATTATTCAAGAGTATATTAAATATGGGTTGGATAGAGGTGAGTGATATGAGTAACAATAGCATTAAGTGATGCTCATTTAAGCATTGGAAGGTTGTACTTGTTTCCTTCTGCTGAAGTTGTGCCACTGAACATCAAAAAATGCAGATTTTTTTTGGATGAGAGAAGTCTTACGAAGGTGAGTCTGTCCCTGTAAACTGCTGATCAGGACCTTTACCTCCAAGGGAACTGCTGAATTTAAATGTGGAAACACTAATAGGAAGCAGAAGCTTGACACCATTTAAAAGTGAGAGGCTGTCTCTGTCAGGCATGAGAAGTATAGCCAAGACAGCATTAAAAAACCTTTGTGTGCAAGATATTAAACAAGATAAAAGAAGTTCCAGACATGCAAACCATCTTATGCAGGTAAGAGTAGACCCAACTCCAAGAAAACCTTGTAGCATAGGCACACCTGTTCAGACCCCAGTGCCCATGAAGTAATCATAAGCTCACTGTTTTGAGCATTACCACTTTGCCTTTGAACTCTCTTCTTGTGAATCATCTGGTTTAGGATGTGTTGGTGCTTCATAGTGGCAAATCCCATTAATAAGGCATTTCTAGTACCGAAGTGAACAGGATAAATAATTGTCCCTGACTGCCTGAATGACAGAAATGCTAAGACAATAAGCTTTTTATTTTGATAGAAACCCCTCCAAAATTAAAGAGAGCTGAAAAAGATTCAGTGAATTGAGTCATTGTAAAACCACCACCAAAAATGAGTTTGAAGCTGAATAAAAGCTTTTTTCATTATTATTTTTAAAAAGTTCTGAGAACAGCATGAATCAAAGCACTTCATTTTAATGAAAAATCAAAATATTTAAACTCTTCTGAATTGTATGAATGTTTTTGGCCCAAAAAAAAAAAAAAAATCAGACAGAATGCAGAAAAAAAAATGGTGGACTTTAAGCATTTTTCAACAGAAAAACATCTCTTCCAAAGAAATGTCACCATTCTCTAGTCAACAGAAATTAAAAAAAAAGTCAAGTAAATTTATTTATCTGTTATGTAAAACTATGGGAAGACCTCATCAAAGAATAACATTCCCTCTTGACCATATCTTTTCCATCTGATCAAAAATCTGAGGAAGGCCTTAGGATGTAATTATAAACTCCAGACTTAGAGGTTATTTTTCCCCTTCTCTCCCTAAAAATAACTGAGTTAGGCAGTTTAATCCAAGTTGTCCAGTTTTCCGGAGTATTGAGCACATCTATTGATATGCAAAATTTCTGTTTTCACCCCTTTTTTATTTGTTTTCATGGAGCCCAGCATGCTATTTGGATATTTGACTATTGAATGGGCAGTTCAGGGTTGCAGTTTATAGCTGCTTGACTTTCCTATGTGGGTAGCGCGTTGGGCCTGCATTCAAATCCTTCAGCTGGCTCCAGCTCTTCCCTGACATTGATGAACCAACTCCCAGCTACATCTGAAGATTGAATTTCAGTCTCTGACCTGCAACAGTACTGGCTGTCAGGCACAACTGCATTGTATGACAGTCGAAAGTGTCTGGCTAGGGCACAAGAACCCAAAAGCGAGAAGGCAAGGATAGAGAGTGACTTTCCTTGGGAAACTCTGAAGGCAAAAAGGCCTTCAGAGCTGCTGTTCACAAAACTTGTCTCCAGCCTTGTTGTCAGTAGTTGCTGCTCCCCATCCAGTTGCTCTCTTGCTTTGGTTCTTCTCAACCAGGTTTTCCTCAAAAAGGAAACAAGACAGATCATAGGCCCTAGTGGGTTTTAATAATTTAAACAAAAGGTGCTCTTATATTTTTATGATGATGGACAGCTTTAGAAATCTCAAAGTGACTGTGAAAAGTTTGGGGAAAAAAAGTGACTGTGAAGAGTTCAGGTAAAGAGACAGTATTTTAAAAAGCAACAGGTTATTTCACAATAAAAATGTCATCTTTAGAAGCATATATTTTTTATTATATGTAGAGATAAAGGAGATTTAGAATCCCATATTTGGCATTTTTGGCTGAATGTATTTAGATTGAGGAAGAGACGGAAATATATCTTGCATCTAGAAGTCTGCTCTTTCCTCAGATGTGGCTGCTGTTCAAGCACAGAGGCATCTCTTAAGGAACTACCAGATACATCAATATCTTTCTACAAATTAACACAATGGAGCTGTCAGTTATTTAAAAATGTAGATGCAGCAAGCCGTGAGCAGTTCGCTATGTCTGGTATTCCTCATGAAGGGGAGTGCCAGAAATTTACTGGCACAACACTTCAGCTAAGTGATCTTAGGTGAAAAAATGACAGCTTCTGCTAATGAACAGTCAGGGCTGTGAGCATGAACGTTCATCAGTAGTCCCAGAGTGGAGGGACTGTGGTAGTATCTGGCTTTGCAGACTGGTGTGCTTTTTGCACCCTTGTGCACATCTAGCCCAGTCTTAAATGGGACAGTTACTGGAATCAGAATGTACACCACAAGAAGAAAGAGCAAAGGGCATCTGCTCCCCAGAGCACAGTTCAAATGCCTTGGCCTTCTCCTCCCAAAGTGCAGCAGCTTTGTTCCAGAGGCAGCAACAGGAAGGTTCTGTACACCCACGTATCCCAAGGCTGATGGAAAAATTCACAAGAGCCATCCTGTGTCCTGTGGCCAGTAGCAGATGCCTGGGAGATAAGTACCAAAGCCATCACAGTGTGCTACATTGTGGATCTGGCATCTGCTGAGACATGCGTTAAGCTGTATAGGCAAATGGTGCTCAAGAGCCACCATGCTAATCTGTTATCTTTTAAATATCCTAATCTCTTTTTGATCCCCTTTACACTTCTAGTTTCCTTATAGAAAAAACTGCTGTACATTTCCTCATTTAATTAAATACACTGTGGGAAAAGGTTTTCTTTCTATTCATGGCATTAAAAATGAATTTTTCTGGGCAATGTATATGTTTGGGAATATTTCTGTACAACCATTAATGAACTATTAAGACTGATACTACTGTCAACGTGATTTAAAAGATAAAACAGCAGTTTATGTACTGCAGATACTAACAAATAGTTTAAAGGGTCCTACAGTCAAAAACTGAAAGGAAAGGAAGCAGCTGTGCCTATGCTGCTGAAGGTTTAGCATCTTTACTTGTGGGAAGCCCATGCTAACTGGCACAAATGGCACCCTGACATTGCCAAAAAGAGGTCTTTGCAATGTCTTTGTCTCCAGATGACAAGCACAGAGATGAGTTCTTCTCAGTAAGTTTCCATTCACTATAGAAAAGTATATTCTCATTTTAAACCAGTATTTTCATCTTCTGGTACAATCACTCAATACAGTCACCCTGATAGAGGATTCTAGAACTAGACAGACAATAGGATGCAGCTAATTTTGTCAGATGTGACCCAATAACTTATCTGTTGTCACTGAATATTCTGCCCTTCATATTTAGCCTTTGGGGTTTTATTTTGCCATTACAATGCTCTACGTGTCCCATTTTGATCAGGAGACATGATTTTAGCCAGTTTGCCATGAAGTCCAATTTTGAGTAGGTGTCTGCTCACCTCTGTTGTGCTCTATCCATTGTAGAGTTGGGAATTCCTAGTAAACATGACGACGACTTCTGAAGAAGACTGCACAACCGTTGTCTAACCTATATATAGAAGTTTCAGGACAGCAATGACAAAACCTTGCTTCCCATATATATTTTTTAAACAGAAAACTGAGATCTAGAGTTCTGTTTCAAAGTCCCTGTGTGGAGTCATCAGTACATATCATCAGTTATCCTGCTTTTGTTGCTTCAGTTGAAATAATGCATTAGTTATTTGCACATCACGTCTGTTGTAAATTTTCTGGCTTATCAAGGGTTGACTGTTTCCTCTGTTTTCACCCAGACGAAGACTATTCTCAATATTTTAGCATCTGAAATGTGAGTTTGCTCCAAGGAAACTGGGTTCATACACCTGCAAAGTAGAGCAGCACAGCAAAGTGTAGAAACTGTGAGTTAATAATATTTTACCAGTCTTATGGACTCTTTCCTCTACTGATGTTTAAATAAAATATTTTTATAATCTTTCCTAGTTTTCTGGCTTTATTCCTCAAAAGCATCTGTTCTTTATCTCTTCTCTTTTCCAGGCTTGGAATCCCATTCTCTTGCTTGTTTGCTTTTCAGGGCAGCCTCATCTTCATACTTCCTTGCTCTTCCAAGCGTGTTGAGATGCACTCCTCCTTCCCCTGCATGTTTTATGTCTGTGGGGGTACCTATTCTGTAGATGTTTCCTATGCTAAGAGCGTGCTTTGTATATTTGGGCCAACTTGGTTAATTTCCGCTGATTTTACATCTTTTTTTTTTTTTTTTTTTTTTTGAGTTCTCCTGCAGTCTCAGGGCACAGAGGAGCTGAGGGAATACCCTTGGGCTGGTGCTTGGCAGTCATACAGCAAGGAGTGTGGAGCTGAGTAATGGCAAGAGACAGAGAAACAAGAAGCCATATATCAGATCCGTTCCAAAAGCAGCAATGAAGTGAGTCTCTCAACCACTTCTTTCTTGCCTTGGAAAATACCCTGAGCTGTCACTCTCATAGTAGTGTCAATTGGGTACACCTTAGGGTATGGGCTGGGACATGTACATTGGAGAATTACATCTGAGAAAGCCACCAAACATTGAAATTAGTCTCCTGGGCATTAAAAAATGGGTGCTTGTGATCATTGTGGTAGAAAACACTACAGCCAATTTTACTCATACCAATCACTTGCAAAGTTACATTTTCAAAACAACTGTTAAATGCTAGAAGACAGATTTGAGGTGCCTGAGGCGATCCATTGCATCTTTTCTCAGCTATCAATTAATAGCTAGAAAGTTATTGTTTGCTGTCTCACAACCAAGGAAGTAACAACATTAATTGACTATATTTAAGATTGCTCTTCCCTATTCATGAAAATTTCAGGGAAATGGCTATCAGGAAGAAAAATAGGTTTTGGGCATTATTGAAAATAAATCTAGCTTTTAGACAAAGAAAACATTTTATTCTCTAAGTTAAAAAGAACTTAAGACACAAGAAGCTACAGCTCTAAACTTGAAAATTGCCTGGAAGCATTGCAGTTTGGGTGCTGCTAGTGCTGGGCTCTCTTCTCCTAGTGACTGTTACATCGTGCTCATGTCAAGTTGACATGTGATGCACAGCCACCAGCACTCAAAACCATCCAAGACAGATGTCGGCTGAAAGCCGTGCAATCTTGGAATAGCATGTCAGAAGGTGCAGGTGGAGGAAGGGGCTGACAGCAGAGCTGAGAGAACAGTGAGCTTTATCTTCCATGTGGCAGCCCTTGGAGATGAAATGGCATAGGGATTTGTGTCCCAGCATCTGACTCATCAATGGACAAGGAGAAACACTTCAGTGAACAAATGGCAGTGTCAGTGGAGCATGGCATGCAGCACCTGACGTTTCTGAGTGACACCAGCATGCCAGCACGAGGTTTTTGGCTGATAACAAGCCATGCTGTCTGCAGGCCTCCAGAGGTTCAAAGTGGCCTCGCACCCTCTGCAATTTAACCCCTATCAATTTCATTTGTAAGGCAATATGACTGAGACAAACACTTTGGAGAATGAATGGATGATACTACTGATTTGATTTTTTTATAGTTTCTGAATACAGAGCCCACCCAGCTAAGTTAAACAGAAAACGAGATTACAGAGTACTCCAGAGGTCAGGGAAGTGAAGGTCAGGAGAAATTGCATTTGTCAGTGGAACCAAATTTCTGGGATGTGGGTGGCAGGCTTCTTGTGCAGCTGGTAAAGCCCAGGCCTTGGCAAGACCAAGCACAGCTCAAGAAAGAGAACTGTCGCTGAAGGCAAGAAGAATACTTCTGTTCCTCCTACAGACATCCTGTCCTCTGTTAATTTAAAATTAAAAGTACAGATTGTTCCAGACATCACCCTATTTCCTGCAGTGGCATTGGTGAGAAAATGGACAAATGCATTTTAATGACTCACCTCCATTCCCCATCTGCAAGTCAGGGTCGGGAAGGGCAGGAGAAAGGGAGAAAGGCTCCAGGGACAGGAATTAAACAAAGTGTTCTTGTGGCCACTGGCAAGGTTTGTCACCAGCTTCAGGGGAGTCAGGCATGGCTCTTGTGAGTGCTCACAGCACTGAAACCATCTGGCACAGAAGACGAAAATGCACAGGAGGAAAAGGTCTGTCACAAACCATCTTTCCTAGTCAATGCTTCTCTGTTCTTGGGCTTCTCTGTCCTCCTCAGACAGACTGTGTTCAGCTAGAAGCTACCTTGTTTTTCTCAATGTCTAACTTAGGCATCCCTAGGTACAAGTCTAACACTTCAATCTAGAGCCATGTTTTTATGTCTATGTATGTAGTTAGTTATAATCTATTTATATCAGGTTTATGCTATGATATTAGTTTTACGAAATTACAAGGAGCAGCTGAGGGAGCTGGGATTGTTCAGTCTTGAGAAGAGGAGGCTCAGTGGAGACCTTATTGCTCACTACAACTGCCTGAAGGGAGGTTGTGGTGAGGTGGGAATTGGCCACTTCTACTGAGTAACAGTGATAAGACAGAGGGAACAGTCTTGAGTTGTGCTAGAGGAGGTTCAAGTTGGACTTTTGTAATTACTTTTTTTCTCAGGAAGAGCAGTGTGACATTGGAGCAGGTTGCCCAGGGAAGTAGTGGAGTCACCATCCCTGGAAGTGTTCAAGAAAAAGGTAGATATGGCACATGGTCTAGAACTATCAGAGGCACTGGCTGATGGTCAGACTGAATGGTCTCATTTGTCTTTCCAACCTTTATGATTCTGTGCTTCATTTAAAATATTGGAAGTTAAAGGTAAGTGAACTCCATTGTAAATTCATACAAAATTCCATTGATGCTTCTGGACAAAAAAAAAAAAAAAAAGGGAGAAATCAATCTTCTTCCTTACTGTCTTTTTTTAAATTTTGCTAAACAAATCAGGGGAAGAAAAAAAAAAAAGCATTTTTTTTAACAGATTTCCACCTTGAAATCGTCTTGTTCTAAAAGCTTTGAGTCACGCAGAGCATTTTAGTCAACTTGAAAAACAGTTCTCAGTTAAGTATTCTGCTGATGAAACAAGTAAATGCAATTTGAAATTGGGGTCCATCAGAAACTTCACTTCTAGTCTGGTTGGTGAGTTGAGGGGAATTGACCAGCTTCTTCTGCCCTTCATCCCATGGCTGCATGAATCCTCATATCCTGGGTTTCTGACCACAGAAGCCTGTGAATCGTAAAAGAACATTTTAGCACAAGGCTTCAGCTCCTGGCTACAAATAAGAACATATTTTTGTGGAAAGCTAATGAGAAGATAATTCACAGGCATATTTATTGGTTGGAAACCATTGCGTAAAATGTATGGTTAAAGCAAAACACTGATTAAAATACCACCCAGGTAAACCAACTGCCTTGAAAATATGCAGAGAACAGTGCCACTGAAGTGCTCTGAGGCAGCCAGCAGAAATGCTGAAGCAGCCTGCCAAATAGCTGGATCTTTCTGATGGGAAAAAATAGCCTCAGTACATTGGCATCTGGTGCCTGTGACTTACATCCAAAAAGAAAAGAGACCGGTGGAACAGCGTAATTGCACTCCAGCAGCCTACCGCAAGTTTGCTATGGCTTTGTTGATCAAAATGAATAATTAAATTAAGTGTTTTTAATTAAAAAAAATGAGACTTTGAAAGTACACAAAGTAGAATGCTAGGGAAAGGCATACAATTACCTGGATAAAACGAATCAGTTTCTGTATGTGTCTGAGCACAGCAAACACAGGCACACACATGTGCCTCTGTGTGCCTGTACTGTTTTCTGTTTCTGAGTTTTTCTTCCTCTGTTAACTCTGTGTATGTTTCACAATGAATTATACACTCTCTTCACTGGAGATTCCAATGTATATTACTTGGGGAAAAAAAAAGTAATTTCTGAGTGCAGCCCATATTTTAGCAATTATATTCCTTCCTCACTTTTTTTTTTCCCTTTTCTGTATTTTGGGGAGGGGGAAGGGGAGGCAGATGAGTGTTAGATGCAGGAAGACACCCCCCCCATTGTGACCCCCAGGGCGTGGGTACAGTTGGAACCAGTGTGGGGCAGCCAGCAGTGATGCATCACCAGCCTTATTCCTGAAAGCTTGCTTTGCCATAGAAGAAGCTTGTAGGAGTCATGGTACGTGAATACAAACATTCAGGATATCTGAATGTTCACAGTTTGCTTTACTACTGATGTCCAGCAAAATAACACTGAAAAATACTGCTTATGCTTCTGCATGGCACTTTTTTTTTGGAGCATGGTTGCAGGTGTCTGGGAGACCTTCCCTCCAGATCAGCAGTGACACATGCTTCTCAACTCACATGCAAAACTTTTGGGAAAATCCAATTAAATATCTTAGCATCAAATTAGAAATTAGTGCATTTATTGTACAAGACTGACTGAAGGATGGGGTAGGTTTAAACCTCCAGGTTAGCAAGCATTTAATGCTCAGAAAGGAATATACTCGTGACTGTTTCTGAGAACTGAAGAGGTTATTAATGACAGAAAACTGCAAATTGTGTGGACATGATACGCTATTTTGCCAACTATTCCAAGTATATATGTGCCTGTTCAAATCTGACCTTCCCTCTCCTGGACCTACTACAGAAGCAGTGGATAAGCATGTTATTGGCCCTAAGCACCCATGGGACTAATCATATACTTCAAGTTACGGGACTACCTACGTACTTTGCTAGATAAAGGCCTAATGACCCATATGTGCTGCACCAGCTCCTCATGAGAAAGATCAACAAGGATGCAACTCATCTGGATTTCTTTCTGGTTCTCTGTGCTACTTGCACATGTGCATGTGAATGCAAATAAAGCTCACCTTTGGAGCACCGAACAGGAGGCGGTATGTATGCTGCGGTGGGACGCCAACAGAGTGAGGCAGGCACTTCTCTACCCACACTATAGGCTGATCAGAAAGAAGAGGGGAATAAATAACTCAAGGTCAGCATCAGCTGATCCAGTGTTTAGGGAGGTTTCCCAGTGAAGCTGCGGTTGTCCCATTCCTGCACATGCTCAAGACCAGACTGAATGGGGCCCTGGGCAGCATGATCTGGTGGCAGACAACCCTACCCAGGTAGGGGTTGGGACTGGGTGGGTTGTGAGGTCCCTTTGAATCCAAACCATTCTGTGATTCTGTAAATGTGATCAGAGTTATTGTGTTGGTAGACAGATGCTCTTCATGTTAGATGACAGTGAAGTGTTAATTTTAAGGATGGTTGCTTTACAAATGGCAGATCAGAAAAATTAGTGAAAACTCTTTGAAAATGTTTTTAGTCATTTGTAAAAAATTTTTTCTCTTAAAAACCAAATGAAGCAGAATGTGTTCTTTAAGGTAAAGGTGAAACAAAGGTTATTTCAGAAAAAATAGCACTGACTTAAGTGCAGCCCCAAGAAAAGCCCTTTTGCAGGTACTTAAGGTGGAGCATATACCTGATGGCTTTCTGAAGTCATAGTTATGATCATGGAATGCTGCATTTGCTCTGTTTAGTGTCCTCAGGTCTGGAGATATTTTTGCTTTCAGAGAGAAATCACTGTAATCAATCAAAAGGCATTAAGCCTTCTCACCACTGGGATTATGAATTACTTTTCTGTAATAAATATGAGTGCCATTTCCCTCTTCTTCTGTTCTTCCAAGAACCCTAAAAGTTTTATTTCAACTTTCAAAATAGCTGTGAGAGCTTCTGGCTAGAAGCACTGCTTCTGGCTTGCTTGAGCTAATTTGGCAAATAATTTTATAACAACTTCTATTTTAACATAGACTTGCAGGTTTGACATTGCTTGGTCAGCTCTTATTTCATGCAGAGTTTGTTTGATTAGGCACCCAGGTGAAACACAGTCAGGGAACCTGGTGATCTGTAAGTCCTCCAAGGGGAGAAGGAAATGAAGTGGTTTGCTTGCACTTTAGCTGGGATTTACAGCTGCTCCATTGCTGTCTAAAGGGGTATCGTAGAATCATAGGAGTTGGAAGGGACCTCAAGAGATCATCGCGTCCAACCCCCCTGCCAAAGCAGGTTCCCTACACCAGGTCACACAGGTAGGCGTCCAGGGGGGTCTTGAATATCTCCAGAGAAGGAGATTCCACACCCCCCCTGTGCAGCCTGTGCCAGTGCTCCGTCACCCTCACTGCAAAGAAGTTCTTGCGCACATTCGTGCGGAACCTCCTGTGCTGCAGTTTCTGTCCATTCCCCCTTGTCCTGTCTCCACACACTGCTGAAAAGAGCCTGGCCTCGCCACTTTGTCCTCCACACCTCAGATATTTATAAACCTGGATCACGTCCCCTCTCAGTTTTCTTTTCTCAAAGATAAAAAGACCAATTTCACTTAGCCTTTCTNATCACCTCTGTATGTCTGTGTTTTAGAAGTGCTGTAGTTGTATTTAGTAAAAAGTCCTTTTGCAACGAGAAGTACTGGACATGCTACAGGATATCAACAGGAATGATAATCTGAAGGGGCCTCATTAGTGGGTTTTGATTTGGCTTACACCTGATAGATTGCCAGGGTTTGTGCAAGTCCCTGTGTAGCTAAGGTACCATGCTCAGTCCTTACTGATGGGGCTTCCAGATTCTGATCTTCTTAGGGTAGGTCATGGTTACTGCTTTAGATTTAAACTTTGCAGCTTGATCTGAGCCCCACATTCTTAGATGTTTGTTTTTGTTCTTTCTGACTCCCACCTGTTAGAGCTTCCCAAAAGCCACTTTGGTTGGGGTTGGCTTCATAGCACCAATATGATGATAAAGCTGAGGTGACAGAAAGAACCCTGGTGGGATTGGATCTCACCTATTTCTTGCTTGTCACAGTGGGCTTTTACTATGTTTCAACTAGTGCCCAGGTACTAGTGAACTTGTGAACAATTCTCCTTATGTTCCTATGGAGGCACAAGATCACAGGCTTCATTGCAAATTTTAGGGCATCCAGAAGTATGGAGTCAAGCAGCTTCTCCATGCCTGGCTGCTGCAGTACCCTTATACTGCTACTGCAAGGAGGGAGTGCATCAGCTTCACTGTCAAGTTCTGACAATAAAAAAGTTTTCTTCAGCATGGAATTAATAAAGCATATAAGTCACCAGCTGTAGAGAAGAACACAACAATAGAAAAAAACAGAACGCTTGCTTCCAAGCTCTTAGAGAAGCAAGATATGATATACCCTGAGGACAGAACAAGAAACCAGGCTGAGTTTATATAAAACTACATGTGGAAACCACCCCTGGTAACAAAATGAGCAATAAAATCAGATATCAATAAGAGTCCAAACATTCATCTTTAAAATCACCGAGCAGTAAATTACACATCACAGACATCTTTAGTGTTCTGGCAAAAGCTGCACAAATGGAAACTGCTTAATGCAAGTAAAAAAAAACACCTTGTATTTAATTCTTCAGCTAGGGAAAGATTCCATACTAGCCAGACACGCTTTCAAAACAAGGTGTCTTTTTTGTCACCTGAGCTGAAGTAGCCAGCTCTATCTATGAAACATTTAATTGATCATGGTGGTCAAATGATGATGGCAAATTCCTGCCTCTCTTGCCCCCAAGTGAGGAGACATGCACATTTCCTAGGACAATCTAAAAGAATGTCAGACATTCTTCACCGTAACCCACAGTCCTAAAATAAATCCAAAACAAGTGAGTGGTTTGGTGTTCCTTTTCCATTGGGAGCTTTTATTTTTCTTCACTCGGGGCTGGCTTACGTCAGGGCCTCACGAGCAGCAGTCTGCACAGCAGTGTGGAGAATTAACTCATCTGTAGGCCTGTCTTCTCCTCAGGAGAGGGAAGAAGAGAAGGAAGAGGAGGCTCTGTCTGCACCAGATCTGCCTTTGTTTCAAATAAGTTGAAACTCAACAGGGCCCTTTCCCCGTTTTCCTACATCTCAAGGTAACAGCAACAAGCCGGAGTGAAGGCAGCAGTTGGAACTGCTCCTGTTCAGTGTGGGAGACCCTTAATAAAGAGGGCTCTTCCTGTGCAGAAACTGAGGGGCTGCAGGGTTCTGGTGCTGTCTTTACCCCCACCATGACACGGCAGGCCCGTGGCTCTGCACTCCACAGGTGCTCTCGTTTTCCTGATGTTTTTTATGTGATGGTGTGGATAAGGTCTCCACTACCTGGACTTGTCATCCAAAATCCTTTTTCTAAACGAATATATTGGTCCTTAAACTAAAATGCTGATCCCTATTGCTAAACAAACAAGTCTATATCAGATCAAAGGCCAATGACCTATAAGACATCAGAAGGGTCTTCATGTTGTTCATGGTTGTTTTTTTGACTGGAAACAAAGCAGTACATCATCTGATATTTTATGAAGTAATGCACAGGTGCTCTTAAGGTGGGGAGCAGCAGAGTGGGGTTGCAAACTTTTACAGCTCTTCTAACAGTTCTCTTCCCCAGGTATTATAAGGTGACTCACAAAAAATCCTGTATTAATGATTATTTGAATCTTCCCTCCCCTCCTGCTTTGGTGAGCTTTAGTGAAACCACGTGAAATGACCATTTTTGGTAGCCTTTAATTGTGGATGTCTGCATAAGGCATTTTAAAACTTCAGTGGTAGATTATGAAATCTTTCTTTTAAATATGCAATTATAATTTCCCTTTATACTGTTGCAATGGACTGAACATAGCAGCAAACCAAATCTTAAATCCATAAAAACAGTAAATTAAATGTGGCTCCAGTGGTTTTTGGAGCTTGACCAAAAAGTTATCTTTATTAATGCATTCAGGGAAAAGGTCTCATTTTATTACATTATTTTCTTAATTATAAAGGAAGTAATGGAATCTCAGCAGAACACACCAAAAGAATCTTCGTTTGCTGGCAATTGGATCAAATTTTTCTCTGTGTGCTTGGTACAGGGCTGAGACTTGGCAGTGTCCAACTCACTGATTTCTGTCCTGAAAAGCAGTCTTTTGCTGCTTCTCTGTACTTGCTAGTTGACATTTTCTTGGCTTTAAATGAAATTTTGACACATAAATCCCACATGTCAAATGATATTGTAAAACAAGCATCCAAGTGTCAGCACATAGCCAAATAGTCTAGGGAGTAGAGAATAGAATAAGGAACACCTTTATGCAGTCTTTCATCTACATCCAGCCATCTGCAAGTAATTTGAAACCAGTTTCAAATGAAGCTAGGTTGTTTGGCCAGTTAAGGCACAAAAAGCCAAAGCAGAAGTCTGGAGTCAGTTTGGAGTCTTCATAGCTTTTATTGACTTGCTAATAAGTAGATAAAGCTTTTATTTTCCAAAATTGTTCTTTTCTCAGATAGTCCATTCCAAAGAAAGCCCAACTGAAATTACAGAAGCCTCTTGCAGAGTGCCACAAATTCCATTTTTAAATAGCCTGCTTATATTGAAAGACTTTGTGATGAGCCTTTCACTTGCAAAGCTGGACTGGTAGGTTCCCCACTGATACGCTGTTTTGTTCGACTTGGGGAGACTCTAGTCCTACCAGGTCCCTACAAAACAACATCAGCAAAGGTGTATGGATTTACATGGTGATGGGCTGGCTCCAAGATTCACTGCTGATATCCTATAGGAAGTCCCATGTGCCTGCCAGCTGCAGTGGGTACTTTGCCATACTTATTTCTTTTCTGTTCTGTGTAGTACAATTCAAAAAGCAGAACTGCAGGTAAGCCACGATCTAACAGGAGTTTCAAAGACTTTCAGCTGCAGTAAAGTGAGATTCAGCATAAATAATCTGCAAATTCAAAATGGTATTTTAGATATGAAGCCTTTTAGTAATTTCTAATGACACAGAAACGTGTGCCTTGAAAAAGATGCAGCATTCCCCTGTGTTCCCAATAGGAAAGATCCTGTGAATTTTAATGTGTAGCCCCTGTTAGACCAGAGAAATGTGAAAGCAAGCAACAGGACATGAAAAATAGCAACTGAGATTTGTTAATTTATCCCTTGATTGACGAGGTCCAGCTATCGCTCTGAGATGACAGGAGTGTGAAAGAGAGCTGTATGCAGCCAAGTAGGTCCTGGATGACAATAATTTGGGATTAAACCCAAAAAGAAACCTGTGGAGGCTAGCAAGATAAATCTGTACGCACAGGAATTGGGTAGTGGATTTGTCAGTTTTGTTTGTAGCCCAGCATGGCCTTTCAGTTACTTTTGTTGGTTTTGTGCTCAGCAATGAACAGCGCTACTCAGCTGGGGGTGTAGAGGTAACTGACTTCTATCTTCATGTATTTTAAATGTTTATTTGGGCTTCATCAAGTGCCTGAGATTCCTTCATGTGGAGATGATCATTTCTAAAGGAAAAAAAATCAACCTTCGTGGCAAATGGAAAAGTGAGAACAAAATGATGCCGATTGAGTTGAAACTTTTGTGAACTACTTGTGTGTCTACAGCTTTTAGAAATCTTCTATTTAGCCCATTTCTTGGCTCTGCTTACTACACTGTTTTTGACTTCATGGAATTACTTGTGATTCAGCATGTGCACGTGGATTTAGATGTAGCAATCAGAGGTGGAGGTGGATTCATCCTAGCCTGCCAATCCTACCTTAGCCTAGCACTGATGATGGCCAAGCATTCAGCAGCTACATCTCCCTCCAATGCACTACGAGAAGGGAGAACCAGCCCAACCCCTTTCCCAGAGTTCTTGAGGCAAAGCAGTCCCTCTCATTTCAGAAACAACAAAATGTATTTAGCTAACATAAAGAGTGGCTTTGCCTTCTCCATGCTCAGCACAGTCAATATCTTGCCTTGCAAAATGTAATACAGTACACTACATCACATCCCTTATTGTTTAATTGTATAGCTTAGCAATACAACATAAGGCGTTTCTATGAGAAGTTGTATTTTGTGAGGTAACTTCCTTAGCATTTAGTGATGTTAGCATTAAAAACAAACAAACCAAAAAAA
>VXAB01000225.1:0-76299 GCA_013399175.1 Odontophorus gujanensis
ATTCTGTGACTCTGTGATATATAAAATTTAAGAGTTTGATTTTGAGTTTTGATTTTGAATTTAAGAGTTTGATCCCAACCAGCATCACCTGGCAATGAACTCCAGGGTGAACAGAACAATTAAAAAAACTGAATGGGAAAATAATCAAAATGTTTCCTGAGCAATCTGATAAATATCAGCCAAAAAAATCACTTCATAGTCATTCCTCCAGCTTTTTGTTTGAGGATTTTCCCTCCCTCCTGCATCCAAAAT
The DNA here is from genome assembly GCA_013399175.1 of Odontophorus gujanensis. NCBI lineage: Eukaryota > Metazoa > Chordata > Aves > Galliformes > Odontophoridae > Odontophorus > Odontophorus gujanensis. The sequence goes on from VXAB01000225.1 coordinate 253, forward strand.
GGGCTACCACTACCATTTTATTCCTCTTTCTAGACATTAAATAAAGATTTTATATGATAGAATTCCTCTAGTGCATTTAGTTTCTAAGAAATTAGTTTATTTGAAACAACATTTAAACTCTGAAAGACATTCAACTCACTCCAGTATCTTTTTACTGTAATGAGAAAACAGATAAAAGTACAAGTGTAAACCTGAGGTTCTTACAACTCATACACCTTAAAGAGTGAGATGGAAGGAAATCAGTTCTTTGGCTTTATTCGTCAGATAAATTTTTAATTTCTCTATGAAAAAGTTATTTTAAAACTGACTCCTCTACAACAGTTATTTTATATTTATCAATAGATACACAAATAACCAAAACTAACATTCTGTAGAAAATTCTCATCCCACACAAGTACTTTCAGAAAAAAAATACATTTTTTCTGTCTTTACTGATGAGTAATTAATATGATACACCTTTATTTAACTCAACTTTTTTGTTGTTTGTTTTGAAACATGGGCAAAAAAAAGTATTCTGATTGTTGCCCTTATACGGATGGGCTTAGTCATTCTAAGTATATATCATGTTACTCAGATTTGGAATAGTCTATCTTCTAAATATGCACTTATAGATAGATGTTTTAGGAGCCTTTTGAATACTTTGACTTAATTATGATTCATACAACATTATAAATTAATTACAATATCTTTCTTCTTTCTATTGTTGTATGTTTTCTAGATATAGTATGTGGATATGTCCTTACTTGGTAACAACTAAATCAGGTGAAAAATCTCCTATCACCTTACTGTTCCCCTGTCTTTTTGATACCACATCCCCTTTCTGGAGATTACCACAGTCTGAAGTCTGCTTGTTGAGCTGTGCATGTGATTGCTTCCTCACCCATTTCAATTAAAATGCAGTGGTATAGCTCATAGAGTTTAAATAGACACTCTTTGCTTGCCCATCAAATTTGGATCAAAATGGATTAGGAAGAAATCACTCAAACATTCCAGCTTGCATAGCTGATGAGGCAGCAAACCTATTCAGCCAGTCCAGATACAGGTACAAGAATATGTGGTAGCATTCTTGAGAATGAGAAATTTCTACAACACAAATCACAAATCATTACCATAAATCATAAATCAGTTCAAATAATTTCTATTTTCTTAGAAAACACTTCAAAACTCCCTAAAAGCACCAGGCACCTATCATACACTGAATAAAAATTAGTCAGATTCCACACTAAAAAAATCTATATATGGGTGATGACTTATATATTACAACTATTTGAACAGTAGTGAAAATACTTCTTAGAAACTCCAAAATGGCTGAAAGGTTTTGCAGCAGCTTGAGAAGTCCCATTAACTCTATGATATAATCCATACTGATTCGAATAGTACCATGAAAAAATGAATTGTTTTGATGGCTAATGGCTGCACAGCAGACATGATAAATGTATGAAAGAGAATACAACAATTTAAGATCTTATTCCATTTAATATCTTATTCTATTTTTTGTTGTGTAATTTAGTATTACAGAATTTGTAATGCATGTTTTTAAATAAATTAACGATAACAGAGCTTGAGTTAGTGCACAATGTGTTCAATTCTCATAATAAAAAGCTTTAATCTGAAAATAAAATGCATTACAAACTTACTATGCCAGTAAATACTTGTCTGGATAACCTTCCACCAGCACAACAAAAATAAGAAAATAATCAATAAACTGGATAAATTTACTGATGGAAAAGGGATATAATTCCCAATTATGGGATTTCTAAATCTCCATTAAATTTTTAAATCTTAACTTGCATTAACTAAGTTGCAATGATTACACTTGCAACTGATCTCTTGGGAAACTCCACATGTACAGCCATTTATTGAATGCATTCTTTCCACAGGACCAACTAGTTATCTTTCTGGGAATAATTGTTTTACTTTATCTGACATTGCACAGACAGAATTATAAATACTACTCTTGGCTAAAAATCATTTCAGATATTTTTGTCGGAATCACTCCGTAAATGATGTAGAATCTGAAGACTGGAACATAGTAAAGCCACAATTCTAATTTCTATATGAAAGCCAAGCAGCTGGGATCCTTCTCTAGGATAGCGGGTATTTACAAAGTAAATGAAAAAGTCCTCAGTGTCTGGAGGCAATTCCTATCAGTTGGAATGGAAAAGTATCCTTTCAAGGAAGACATTGTATGCTACCATGGCAAGTAGATCACCATGCAGAGAGGTGTACACAGTTTCCCAGTACCTGAGAAAATTAGCCATGCTGTAGGTGACTTACGGCAACCTAGACAATGACCAGTTATCCGAAGACCCAGATGAAGTCAACTGCATAAGTAACCCATTTGGAGAAAGTTTGTACAGACTGCGCCATCATCATATGTCAACTCATTGGCAGTAACAACCGAGAAAGACAGAGTAGAACGAACGGTGTATGAATAGGAAAATTTAAGTGGGCAGTTACCCAGACAGGGTAGAATGGCTACTTTTTCTTCTGATCTTGCTAAAGACATTTCTGAGTTGCCTTTACAAGAATTGAGTAAAGAATAATACTAAGACTGGAGAGAACTTGTCTTCAACCAGTTGAAATTTATTGGCCTGTGTGGATTTGACGGCCTAGCACATCAGAACCACAGGAGCGCAAATTCTAGTGGAAAGCACACAGTGTATCCTAATGTCACCAAGTTTTAAAAGAACAGAACCCATGTGTATTACTGGAATGACAGGAGGATCTCAAGCACTAACTATTGAAGGTCAAAGTGAATCTAACAGAATGAGTAACAAAAACACTGCATTGCCATTGTTCTAGAGATACTGCGCATCCTTAATATGGACTACCTCTGGAGAAGGTACTTCAAAGACTCGAAAGAGTATCAGTGGGCATTTGGTAAGACTTCTGTGGAATTGGAGGACATTAAGTAGCTTTATACTTTGCCCAGTCTCTCCTCTTCTGTTGTGGGGCTGCTAAGAGTAGAACAGCAGTTGCCGATTGCTACTACAACAATACACACACAGTAATATTGTTCCAGCCAAGACTCCCTGGTTCCCATCCATAAGCTGATTAATCAACTGGAGAGCCTAGGAGTAATCAGCAAGACTTGTTCATCCTTCAGTAGTCCTATAAGGCCAGTGTAAAAGTCCAGTGGAGGCTAACAGTGGACAAGCTTGAACAAAGTTATTCCAATGCTGAGGGATCCCATGTTGAACATACCAGAACTTCAATATGAATTAGAGTAAATGGGAGCCAAATGGTATGCCACAAGGGATTCCACTTATGCATTTTTCTCAGTTCCTCTGGTGGCAGAGTACAGGCCACACTTTGCTTTGACTTGCAGAAGTGTCCAGTACACTGGAATAGACAGCCCTAAGTATGAAAACACAGCCCAACCATTGCCATGGGTTGATCCAGACTGCACAGGAACAGAGGAGAACTCCTGAACACCTGCAATACAGTGATGATTTCATCATATGGGGTAGCATGGAAGAAGAAGTTTTTGAGAAAGGTAAGGAAAATATTCAAAACCCTTCTGAATGTCAGCTTTGCAGTAGAATAAAGTAAGGCCCAGAACCAAGACAACTGATCCAAAGTGGTCAAAGGGATATTCCATACCATATAATGGTATACTGAAGAATACAAGTGGGGGGGAGTTGGGGCTGCTGCTGTGGGTGTGTAACTTGGCATCAGTCAGCAGTTGTGTTATATTCTTTTATCATCATTTTTTTATTGTCATTAAACTACTAATCCCATCTCTTTGGCTTTAAATGCCAAACTGATGACTTATTATATCCCATCTTTTATCATACTAGCAAGTACAAAGAAGAGAAAATATATCTACTTTCGTGTTTCATAATTCCAGACTGAAAAGTACTAAACCACTATTAACTACCTCATGAAGAAAACTACAGTCTGAATTATCAGGTCAAAGGTTTAAAGGCAGCCAAAATTAGTAAATTTTTGTATTATCCATAAGCAGTGGAAAGTCTAATCACTGGAACTTGTAGAAAACAAAATAAGTAGATTTAGGCAAATGTTTTATATAAACTTGGAGACAGTCACATAGGTGAATGAAGTATGTAGTAAAACCTACAACTCTGAAAATATAAATGCATTTGATTAATTATTTTAATATTATTTTATTTATTTTATTTTATTTATTTAATATTAATTATTAATCACTATTAATGATTAATTAATTTAATAAGACATCATAATGATTTCTATTAATTACAAAACAAACAATAAATAAATACAGTAACTATTTTGAAAATTCTTACTTATAAAAGTGCAAGTTTTTTCCACCAGTTAACCAGTTCCACCCAAGCTGCAACTTGATTTACTGTATCCTACCATTTGGAAACAATCCCAAGCTACATTTGTTCTGAATTTTATTCCTTGACTTCAAGAATCTGCCTTTAAACGATCAAAGGATCTCTCGGCCACTAGTGATGGTTTTCATATGCTGTTTTATATAATTCCAGTGACTAGAGAAACTCAACAGTTAAATTTGCAATCACCACAAATTGATTCAGTAACCATTAAACCAAGTAATGCTGTATGTACTGATGCTAGAAATGCATAACTGTTTATTTATTAGCATTAACATGACCAACTCCTTACATTGTACTTACCTGGAAAAGTGTTCATTCAGGTGCTAACAATGAAATGAATTTTCTCCTCTTTGATATTTTCAAACATTCGACCCCCCTCCCTCTGCAAATATAAACTACATGTATCCAAGTAGTTAAATTTCAAATACAAGACATTGCTTTTGTCATTATTCTTCACAGTATCCCCCTGTATCTTTATCCTGAAAGAGAACACATTCTCACTCAGACCTATTAAATTAATGTAATACAAGTAAGGCGAATTTTGTAAAATGATACTTCTTGATACAAGTATTAATGTCTTTAAACCCATCTCCCCTTCTAGTATATGTCTCTTAGCTGAATTTTAGAATAAAAATATTCAAACATTAGCCGCTATATCACAAGAATCAGCAAATATTGGAGAGGAAGCTCAGAAGCTATGCTGGTCTAATATTCAGCAAGTAAGAAATATTTGTCAGCCAAGAAGATCAATTTAATGTTTATAGGATATTGAAACAAATAACTGATATTTTTTTCCATTCAAAACTTGTTTTAAATCTAAAGTTCTAAAATCCTAAACTTTCTCAGCCGGTGTGAAGTTTATCTTAGTTGCNATACCAGAACTTCAATATGAATTAGAGTAAATGGGAGCCAAATGGTATGCCACAAGGGATTCCACTTATGCATTTTTCTCAGTTCCTCTGGTGGCAGAGTACAGGCCACACTTTGCTTTGACTTGCAGAAGTGTCCAGTACACTGGAATAGACAGCCCTAAGTATGAAAACACAGCCCAACCATTGCCATGGGTTGATCCAGACTGCACAGGAACAGAGGAGAACTCCTGAACACCTGCAATACAGTGATGATTTCATCATATGGGGTAGCATGGAAGAAGAAGTTTTTGAGAAAGGTAAGGAAAATATTCAAAACCCTTCTGAATGTCAGCTTTGCAGTAGAATAAAGTAAGGCCCAGAACCAAGACAACTGATCCAAAGTGGTCAAAGGGATATTCCATACCATATAATGGTATACTGAAGAATACAAGTGGGGGGGAGTTGGGGCTGCTGCTGTGGGTGTGTAACTTGGCATCAGTCAGCAGTTGTGTTATATTCTTTTATCATCATTTTTTTATTGTCATTAAACTACTAATCCCATCTCTTTGGCTTTAAATGCCAAACTGATGACTTATTATATCCCATCTTTTATCATACTAGCAAGTACAAAGAAGAGAAAATATATTTACTTTCGTGTTTCATAATTCCAGACTGAAAAGTACTAAACCACTATTAACTACCTCATGAAGAAAACTACAGTCTGAATTATCAGGTCAAAGGTTTAAAGGCAGCCAAAATTAGTAAATTTTTGTATTATCCATAAGCAGTGGAAAGTCTAATCACTGGAACTTGTAGAAAACAAAATAAGTAGATTTAGGCAAATGTTTTATATAAACTTGGAGACAGTCACATAGGTGAATGAAGTATGTAGTAAAACCTACAACTCTGAAAATATAAATGCATTTGATTAATTATTTTAATATTATTTTATTTATTTTATTTTATTTATTTAATATTAATTATTAATCACTATTAATGATTAATTAATTTAATAAGACATCATAATGATTTCTATTAATTACAAAACAAACAATAAATAAATACAGTAACTATTTTGAAAATTCTTACTTATAAAAGTGCAAGTTTTTTCCACCAGTTAACCAGTTCCACCCAAGCTGCAACTTGATTTACTGTATCCTACCATTTGGAAACAATCCCAAGCTACATTTGTTCTGAATTTTATTCCTTGACTTCAAGAATCTGCCTTTAAACGATCAAAGGATCTCTCGGCCACTAGTGATGGTTTTCATATGCTGTTTTATATAATTCCAGTGACTAGAGAAACTCAACAGTTAAATTTGCAATCACCACAAATTGATTCAGTAACCATTAAACCAAGTAATGCTGTATGTACTGATGCTAGAAATGCATAACTGTTTATTTATTAGCATTAACATGACCAACTCCTTACATTGTACTTACCTGGAAAAGTGTTCATTCAGGTGCTAACAATGAAATGAATTTTCTCCTCTTTGATATTTTCAAACATTCGACCCCCCTCCCTCTGCAAATATAAACTACATGTATCCAAGTAGTTAAATTTCAAATACAAGACATTGCTTTTGTCATTATTCTTCACAGTATCCCCCTGTATCTTTATCCTGAAAGAGAACACATTCTCACTCAGACCTATTAAATTAATGTAATACAAGTAAGGTGAATTTTGTAAAATGATACTTCTTGATACAAGTATTAATGTCTTTAAACCCATCTCCCCTTCTAGTATATGTCTCTTAGCTGAATTTTAGAATAAAAATATTCAAACATTAGCCGCTATATCACAAGAATCAGCAAATATTGGAGAGGAAGCTCAGAAGCTATGCTGGTCTAATATTCAGCAAGTAAGAAATATTTGTCAGCCAAGAAGATCAATTTAATGTTTATAGGATATTGAAACAAATAACTGATATTTTTTTCCATTCAAAACTTGTTTTAAATCTAAAGTTCTAAAATCCTAAACTTTCTCAGCCGGTGTGAAGTTTATCTTAGTTGCATCTGAACATATGACTTACATTGTTTAGGGAACCTATGTATTCCAGAAAAGTCTTGAGTTATAGAAAACTTAGTTACTGCAAATTAATTTGTAATTAATCTCTTGACATTTAATATATTTACATCAGTAACATAGAAAGCACTAATTTCCCAAAAGAAACAATTCAATTTCCAAACTGAGAAATTCACACAGTATTATCAAAGAGATAAGGTACTTAGAGAGGAGGAGGACAATATGCTATGGAAACAAACAAACAAACATACAAACAAATTTTTGTGTATTCTTTTTTTACCTGTAAATATAAAAATTCTTCGTGTTTGGAAAAAAGAAAAGGGAAACCACACAAATCTGCTAGGAGGTAAGTATGCCACAGATCAGAAGAAAACATTTGCTTGAAACTAGCATGCAAATGCTCTCTCTTACACCTTTTAGTACTTGTTTTACAAGCTATATGCTTCTAATGGGCTTAATCAGAATTCACTTTTCTTGTGGAAGTTTGACTCCAATCCTGCCTCATGAGCAGTAGCTCATGACTTGCTTTTAGCAATCTGTATGAAGAAGCAGGGTAGAAGTTAAGAGTGCAGGGGAAAGAAGACAAAACTGAAGTCTTAATTCCAGATTCNTCAAAGGATCTCTCGGCCACTAGTGATGGTTTTCATATGCTGTTTTATATAATTCCAGTGACTAGAGAAACTCAACAGTTAAATTTGCAATCACCACAAATTGATTCAGTAACCATTAAACCAAGTAATGCTGTATGTACTGATGCTAGAAATGCATAACTGTTTATTTATTAGCATTAACATGACCAACTCCTTACATTGTACTTACCTGGAAAAGTGTTCATTCGGGTGCTAACAATGAAATGAATTTTCTCCTCTTTGATATTTTCAAACATTCGACCCCCCTCCCTCTGCAAATATAAACTACATGTATCCAAGTAGTTAAATTTCAAATACAAGACATTGCTTTTGTCATTATTCTTCACAGTATCCCCCTGTATCTTTATCCTGAAAGAGAACACATTCTCACTCAGACCTATTAAATTAATGTAATACAAGTAAGGTGAATTTTGTAAAATGATACTTCTTGATACAAGTATTAATGTCTTTAAACCCATCTCCCCTTCTAGTATATGTCTCTTAGCTGAATTTTAGAATAAAAATATTCAAACATTAGCCGCTATATCACAAGAATCAGCAAATATTGGAGAGGAAGCTCAGAAGCTATGCTGGTCTAATATTCAGCAAGTAAGAAATATTTGTCAGCCAAGAAGATCAATTTAATGTTTATAGGATATTGAAACAAATAACTGATATTTTTTTCCATTCAAAACTTGTTTTAAATCTAAAGTTCTAAAATCCTAAACTTTCTCAGCCGGTGTGAAGTTTATCTTAGTTGCATCTGAACATATGACTTACATTGTTTAGGGAACCTATGTATTCCAGAAAAGTCTTGAGTTATAGAAAACTTAGTTACTGCAAATTAATTTGTAATTAATCTCTTGACATTTAATATATTTACATCAGTAACATAGAAAGCACTAATTTCCCAAAAGAAACAATTCAATTTCCAAACTGAGAAATTCACACAGTATTATCAAAGAGATAAGGTACTTAGAGAGGAGGAGGACAATATGCTATGGAAACAAACAAACAAACATACAAACAAATTTTTGTGTATTCTTTTTTTACCTGTAAATATAAAAATTCTTCGTGTTTGGAAAAAAGAAAAGGGAAACCACACAAATCTGCTAGGAGGTAAGTATGCCACAGATCAGAAGAAAACATTTGCTTGAAACTAGCATGCAAATGCTCTCTCTTACACCTTTTAGTACTTGTTTTACAAGCTATATGCTTCTAATGGGCTTAATCAGAATTCACTTTTCTTGTGGAAGTTTGACTCCAATCCTGCCTCATGAGCAGTAGCTCATGACTTGCTTTTAGCAATCTGTATGAAGAAGCAGGGTAGAAGTTAAGAGTGCAGGGGAAAGAAGACAAAACTGAAGTCTTAATTCCAGATTCAACAATATTTCTGAAAAAGCAGTTGGCAAAAGGTTCTTTCAAAATTAGCTTCCACAATAAGTGAAGTGTATGAGTACTTTTCACTGCTTATTTTACCTTTTGGGACCTTTTGTACTGTCCATGTAGTGGGAACTGATGGTGGTGGACAAAAATAGCTGTTATTGCCATAATCTTACTTACTGACAGAAATTCTTCAACCTCTTCACCCTGCAGTCAATCAGCCACTTGAATTGACTGGACTTAGGAATTCTGCCTGAAGGCACAATAAAAAAATCTCTGAAAAAGCAGAAGAACTTAGGAAGTGCTTCTTCTACTTGAGACAGAAAAATAATGAAAACAGAAACAAAAGTACAAAAAAATCCCCATCGCGCATAAATAAATGTACAATAATAATAATAATAATACTTTTAATAATAATATAAGAAATTATGACCTCACTGAGGTATGTAGAAATTGCTTAGGAGTCTTTTCTAGTACATTCATTGCAAGAGCCTGAAGGCAAAAAAAAGTCTTGAACAGAGGTCCTAATATTCTGTCATGGCCAACGTTAGAGTTACTAGAAAGAGGCTGGTAAATCTGCCAATAGTTAGCTACAATTTCTGGTGGAGTAGTCATCAACTTTTCCCAAGTTTTCCTTGTAGCTCTTTGACCCTTGAATTAGATTTACCATCTGGAGTCCCTGCTGATGGTTTTTTTTTTTTTTTTTCTGTCAGAAGCAACATGTAAGGACTAGTGGGTCAGCCTTGACTTCATTGGAAGCCTTGCTATTGACGTGAACAAGACTAAGACTCCATCCTCAGTATCTGCCCCTTTAAGTTAGGACTGCTTGCTAACTGCAAAGTTAAATATGTTCTCAAGATCCTTGATGGACTACAAACCTTAACAGCTGCCCTGTGTTCTCTGTTCAGACAGTTACTCATTTCATGATGCTTCCTTTCAGTTTTACCTACTGAATAAATTAAATTGACAATATCACAGTTTTATTTAAATAATAGTTTCAATGATCCTTAGTGTAAGCTTTTTATTTCTAAATGAAAATAATGGAAATTGTATATTTGCAATAAACAAATACCAGTATGTGGCTTTTTTGAGTTCCTGCTTGGCATGCCAATTAGAAAGTATTTTGCCCCACTGTATTAAAAACCTGTGTAACAGTGAAAGATAAAGAAACCAACTGCAAAGCTCTTCCCAAGCCACATGCAGTCACACACTGTACAATGAAAACATGAACAAGATTCTTGAAACTGTGAAAAAAGATGCATAAAATACTTTTCTAATGACATAACCACTGTTTCTAGATCAGTGCTCTGCAGTTGCATATTAGCATAATTATATATAGAAATATCATGTAATCAATTCTTCAGATAAGCTAGGTGTTTATTCAGCAATTATTTTCTTTTAGTTGAAGACAGCAAACTTGCAACAAGGTAATTACCTATATGGATACATAACATTTTTTGCCCAACACAAATTGTATTCTGCAATACTTCTCAAGCATCAGTATACAAATGCATTTTCAAAAGTAAGATCATGATCATGAGGCAAACCCAGTAGTTTAGATATTTGTAGTGAAGCTCAACTAATAGATGGAACCATACTTAAAATTTTCTGACATCCTTTATCTGCTATACAAAAGTATTGTTCTTTTTAGTTCCTGGTTTATGTACTCATTACAAAATGTGTTCCTATAGTATTCTGAGGAATCTAACGATCTGTAACAAAACTCACATGGAACTTAATGATATGTTTGTGTAGGGCTTTTTTAAGAATTTTATTTTCAGCATTACACTTAACACCAACAGAATCAACTTGTAGTCGAGTTCTTCCACATTCTCTTAAAATTGTTATTTTTATTTCTACATATCTTTTGTCTTTCTAATATCTTTTACAATGGAACTGTAACAGATTCTTTTATAAAATAATTTTATTTTTTTTTTAACTCAAGAAGCCAACACATCTTAAATTTGCACACATGCCATTCACGCAAACAATAGGCATGAAATAAGATTGTGCTTCTTAGCCAGTCTGAGAGAAGGATAATACAAACACGATGTTGTTAATGTACTAGATACTGTGAAATAAGGCCTAATAGATCACAACAGGCACATTAAAAATGTTGAGGTGCTGTATTACCTTAGACCTTCCCTCACCTAGCAGTAAGTAAAACAATATCCAGGAAAAATTGCTTCATAAAAGAGCCCTCACTGTATGTGGCTGGTCTTGATCCATTCTATGAACTGAAGATCTCCAGTAGCAAGTGTGAATGGGACCTTCATTTCCTATCTATCAAAACTTCCTACTTAATTAAAGATGAAGAAAATACTCTGAACTCTGCCAGTATGCCTATTAGCCAGCTTCCCTTAAGGATTATTGTACTTTGCTCAAACTTGAATATGACAGCTTTAAAATATACAAATGTTTCACTGTGGAACAGATGACTAAGTTTGAAGGATCAGTGCAGTAAAGAATAGATAATATTTACTCTTCTGGATTGCAGTCATTGTATACTGAATTGTGTGATTTATAAACAACTTCAACAGCTTTTTAGATGCTGTCATTTTCATCTAGCTTGCTCTTTCTCCTTCAATTTTTTTGAAAATCCACTAAAAGAGACTCCATTAGTAGAGTACATAATATAAACATTGGTTCACTGGAGTACAAAATTAGTATGAATATGGAATGATGTAGAAAATTACTAGCCAGAAATCATGCTTTCCTTTTTACATTGCTTCTACCTTCCTTCCTTCACTCTTGTACCCCCCAAGATTTTTCAGATGCTGTCATATGACTCAATCAGATTTGGTAACACTACGTGATTGTTCAGCAAGTTTTATTTAGAACAGAGCAACACATTTGAAAGTTCTGCAAAGAGTACTCTGAAGGAAATGTATGATTTATAATTCTCACTTCTCATCACCAACTCTAACTTGAAGGATTTTTTAATTCAGTCCTAATAAATGTAAAACTACCTCACTAATTCCATTGAGAATTCGAGAATTTGAGAATTTCTTTTCTTACTTTATTCTAACTTATTTTCACCAATAAAATGTAATGTTTAAAACTAGAAGGAAAAATCATATGGTTGGGTCAAATAAACTTTAATTAGTCACTTAATATTCTGAAGTGTTACTTTCTTGACCGACTGCAAGGAAAAAAGTCACAGTTCTTAACTGGGTTAAAATCATTTTCAACACATATCTTGAAGAATGAATATAAGACAAGGATCATGGACAGTATAACAGATCCATGTACCGTCAGCTCAACTTCTGCTGACGATGCAAAAGGGCTGCTCATTCCTGCACCTTTGTGAGGGTAATCACTGAATAAGGGAATTTTACAACAATTCTGGTAGATACCTTCCTTTTTCCTTCCTTAACTCAAAAGAAATAGGGTGAAATTTCAACATTTTTTCTTCATATTCATTATCAATTGAAACGTCTATGAAAATTTCTAACAGATGCTGACCAAAGAGAGTACATGGATGTGCTGAAAAGACTAGTTTTGGAAAAGAGAATACCTATCTCTAGATCAAAAGAACTAAACAAATAAACAAACAAAGTGTAACCAAGTTGGATGCCTTACTTTCATCACAGAATGTGTGAAAATTCTGGATTTTAGCATGCTTCTACTAAAAAAAAGAAAATCCATTTTGCTCATATTTTCCTGGTTGGATTTCAATTCTAACAAAATGCAGATACTCATGCAAGTAAAAAAAATATAATTTTCTACTAGAAAACTCCTGAAGAATCATCATAAGCAAGACAAAAGTGATATATTTCAACACTACAAGATAAATAAATTAAATGGGATGTATTTTATTCAATTTCGTTTTTTGTGTGTTGTTTTTTATTTTTTTTAGCAGCACCTCAGTTTCTATTGACTTATAAACTAAGAGAAAACAGATATCAAACTAAATAGCACATAATTTTGATTTGCTTTAAGGCAAAGAGACAGAGGTCTTTTTGTGCAATGCCAGTCCCAGTAATTTCTCTAGTATGGGATAAGTCTTTCGTGCTTACTGATTAATAACCCATTCCTGGGCTGTGGTGGCACACATCTGTGGTGGCATACATACACTCCATTACTGTCTGAGATATCAAAAGTTTACTTAATTTGAGATGTGGTTACTTTTAAAAGAATGTGGACTGTGGTAACATACACATGAAATTGCATACATTGAAGGAATGTTTCCAGTTATGTGACAGAGGCTGTGCATCTTTCAAAGGAGGGGAGAAATGTATAAGGAAGTGGCAGTTCCAAGGGAAGAAGAAGAAGAGAAAAAAAAAGAATAAAAAAAATAAAAAAGAAAAAAAAAGTTACATAAATGTGAAAACCAAATACTTGCAATGAGAAAAAAATAAACATAACTTACAGTTGACCCCAGCCAACTTTAATTTATGGGGTGAAAATGGGACACACTCAAGCTATCTTATACAACCATAACATTGAAATCCATACAGACATTTAGGGACTCTGTAAGAGTGCTGGTTACTGGACAGGTATTTTCATAACTATACTACATGCATATCTTATTTCAGTTGAAATTGCTAAAAATACAATCAAGCAATATCAGTTCTGAAAATAAACACACACTGAAACATAGTGTGCAGAATAGAAATGGAAGCTTGTGAAAATACCTTGAAAACATTTCTTCAAAGTAAACTTCATACAATGGTTAGTGTTAGAGACATTGTGGGCTTTTTTTCAATAAGTAAACACCAAGGTCTTAGTACATAACACCTCATCAATATTGTTATATAATACTGTTATATATGCAGAATGACAAAAGAACAGACAAATTACAACAGGATGAAGATGCAAAACTGCACAAAATGAAGTAATATTGAAAGAATATTGCTTATTTGTTCTTTTTACAGGTATGGGATTACACATAGGTTGTTCTGAATGTAATGCTTCCTATTTATGTCAATGGAAAATATAACAGATACAAAGAAGACAATAGCATTACTAGACTGAGCAAATTTTCATCTACAAAACACTTTTTTTCAACACAGTCACCACTGTTAGCTACGCATTTTCACCAGCCATGAACAAGAACCTGCATGCCTCACTTGTAAAAATCTTAATTACCATCCAGAATGTGGCTTGTCTTTCATGTTGCTGCCACCACCATTGAAAAGCACCACCCAGTGCCTTACTTTGTTGACATCTTCTCTGTTTGTTCTCCATAAATGTTCAACAAGCATCAATAAATGTCAGTGGGTGCAATTTTTTCCACATGGAGGAATTCAGTTACACACCTTTGCATTATATGCATTTCTATGTCAGATGTCATGTTGTCAGACTGCCCCTCTGCTGCCATCTGTCACACAGCAACAAAATTTAGTAGAATTCTGGCAGAAATGTCCAACCTCTACTTTTATACCACCAACATCTGTTTCTGACATTGTGTGTCAACTTAATATATTAGGAGGCATTAGTTTCAGAGAAGACCTTGTGTGAAGCAGCTCTGCTATTTGGAAAAGCCTCATAAACAATAATAAAATTGAGCGATGGATCAGGTGAATTCTAGATTTGATCTGGTTCTTGATGAAATGTTGCTTCTTTTATAGTAAAAAAAAGAGAGACTGGTTTTTCCCTTATGTCATTGTGAGATCTTTTAAACTCAAAATACAGCTTCTTATCAAATAAAGAGATGACAAAATTCAATTTCTAAGACCAAAAGGTAAGAATTAAAATTAAAATTATTATTTAAAGTATGGTAGTTGGATAGGATCAAATAGTCATTTTGTAAGTTCCGTAGGATGCTACAAATTCCCAGATGGCATTATGTTTTACATTCTTGAAATTCATGTCATATAAAACCATTTTACCATAAAATGCTTTGGTAATTCCAAATGAACCTACAAAACTAGTCACTGACATTCCTTAAAGAAATTTAAACCTGATTACGCACATCAGTTGAAGAAAAGCATGGAGAAACAACTTCTTTAAAACAAACAAATAAATAAACAGGCCATCATTTAGAGTACTAAAAGTCAGCTGATGTATTGAACTGAAGGAAACAGCTTAAAAGAAATTAAACAAATTCAGAATTCTTTGATCTCGGTGGGAGATGAAAATTCTTGGTGGATAAGACATCTAACAAAGAATATTCCAGATAATATGTTATGTTCCAACCATTAGCAAGTATAGATATTTGAACTCTCACAGATAGAAGCATTTCATTATAATGTAACAAAGCATATTCTCTGTGTGGTGTTTCACATGTATTAAACATGACAGCGTAATGATTTGTGCAGTGTCATTTCTGTAATGTTATGAACTGCACATTCCCATTGAACCAGTCCATGTATTCCTTTTCAAATTTTGAAAATGTGTGCCAACAGCTGTTTTGTTTAGAAACTATCCAGGCTTTTTTTCTTCTTCTTCATCCTCTACAAAAACAGATACTTCTCATTATTAAAGCAAACTCTTGAAGCAGAAATAAAATTTGCTATGGGTTTATATTGTCCTAACTCTGGCAAATTTCAGAGGCTGAATGGTATGAAATTTGCTGGAGGTTGTGAAATTGATAAAACTTCAAAGTCGCCTCATTTGTGTGACATCTGGTTAGGACTTTACCATTTTGTACCATAGCAACTTGAAAACTTGAATTCTTTCTAAGGCCCTTTAATTCTACAAGTCAGTGTTTATAGATGCAAAGAATGGGAACTGTACTGGGGTTGTATGAGATCTGTATCTTTATCAAACATACATAAATTCAGAATAAAATGATATCTACATCAATTTATTTTCCAATATTTTAAAATGCATATATATACATGTATACATACATATATGCATGCATACATATACATGTATATACACAGATATATACATACATAGGCTGGTAAATTAAACTTAACTCTGAGCCAATGACTGATTTATCAGTAAAGAAAAATCTGGAAGTATAGGCTTACAACCAAACATTGGTCCTTTACCTTAGAAGTGTAACCAGTGTTTCAGTAAATTGAAATATGCAGCACAAAAATAATACACTTCTGACACAAAGAGATTAAATTTGTAGTTTAAATTTGTTTAGTGAAATGATAAACACAAAGAATACATTATGTCATTTCAAATACGTAAATACAAAAATAAACTGATATGCAGTTTAATAAGTTCACTGAGTTTTAAGGTGCTATCTGCGAATTTGCTTCGTGAAACATACTATGAAACTATCTTTCACATCATGACAAGGCAAACATCCTATCTACTTTGATGTCAGTTTAGCTTCACTCTAATTCTGTTTGAAGCTAAATGTTGATTCATGGTTTTTTTTTTTTTTTTTTCCCAAAACTAACTCTTTTTAAAGATGTCTACCCTTGAACTACCTATTGACATATAAGGTAGAGTCACATGAATGCAGATAGAATTCTCACAGAGCAAGTGTTATTAAATGAAGAATTCTGCACTGTTAAATATTTGCAACTTAATACAAATATATTCTCATCGCAGAAGTAATTTAACAGGCATAGACTACACTTGATTCAGTAAGTTCATAAGGTCCACATTTAGCATCACTGTCATGTTTTCCTCATGGTTTGATCAACTGATTATTTATTTTTAGTCATCATCTTAGCTCATTAAAGTTGGATTTTATTTTTCCCATGCTTTTGGTGAGTGTTCATTGTGAGAACAGATACTACCATGAAAACTTACTTTTTCTCGATATTGGTTTTAAAATACCTATGCACAAAACACTGACCAGAAAATGCTTTGAATTATGCTAGTAACAAACCTTCATTAAAACTGGTGACAAATATTTCTACCAGTTGCCTTGTACATCTAACACTACCATGTACAACAGACTTCTTTTTTTCTCTTAAAACAAACAAACAAAAAAACCTAAATATTCTACTGATTTTCTACAGCAGCATGATTAGAAATATAGCGTCTGTTTCTGTATTTCAAAAATCAGAATCTAGTTTGCCCAAGAAATACAAGGTTGAAGTCTAAAATATTTTAACTACTGCTGAGATCTTGATCAAACATATGTATGGTGCCATTAATCTCTTGATTTACAGGGCATATGTTCAAATTCACATTTACTTATTCACTATATTGTTGTAGTTTTGGGGAACGTAGGTGGAAATTTAGCAATATCAACATTTGAAACTGATTAACTTTAAAAAATTTCAGTTTCTTCTCCAAAAAAAAATGTTTATCACACATTTATAGATAAACTAATACTAAATGTTGTGGTGCTTTCAATATATTGTTTTGGATTATTTGAGCAGAACATTGAACTATTTAACATACCTCTTGCTGAAGTACAGGATAGAATGTTATATTTAGTTAATTATTAACCTGGAAGACCTGGAATTGAATGAGAAATACCCCAACCAATTACAGTAGAGATATAGTGCCTCAAGAAAGTAAATCTTAGTATTGATCTACTTGCTTTTCAACATGAGTGCTCGGTTCTATCATAGTCTGAGACACCTAAGTTTAACTTTGGATCAAATTAGGTACCCAAGGTGATGTGAAAATCGAGAGAGATCTAGTGAATGCATTTGGAGTGGTCAATTTTGTTGACAGAATTTCCTTGAAGTCACATAGCAGGGGTCTAGATAGAGCTCCAGAACTGCATAGGATTCCCAGCTTTCTCTGATACAGTGGTCCTATGAGAGATATTATAGAACACATCAAAAGGCACTAGACAATTAGATGTAGGTAACTTAATCAAATTCAGCTGAGTTGAAATAGTAACTCATCTGCCTGAATTTTGGTGTCTGCTTTACTGTGAGCTAAATCACTAAAAATTGACAGAATATCAGAACATCAGAGAATTGTTGTGGTTGGAAGGGAAGTGGAGGTCATCTAACACATTTCTCCCTGCTCTCGCCAGCCTACCTTGAGCCATTTGCCTAGGACCATGTTCAGCTGAGTTTAGAGTGTCTCCAAGGAGGACCTTCCTGGGAAACCAGTGTTTGACCATCATAACAGTAATAAATTATAAATATAAATAAACAAATAAATATCTTACATTTAACATATAAGAGGAATTTTCTGTACTTTCCATTGTGGCCACTGCCTCTTATCCTGAAAAGGAAGACTACTGAGAAGTCTGGCTTTTCCTTCTTCATTTATAGGCATGAGTAATATTCCCTGGAGTCTTCTGTTCTATAAATGGAGCATTCCCAGCTCTTTCAGAACTACTTCTGGGAAGGACTTAAGGGTTCCTGGTTGATAAAATCTTAACAAGAGCTAGCAGTGTGTGCTTGCAGCCCTGAAGTCCAAGAGTATCCTGGGTTCTATCAGCAGAGGGGTGACCAGGAGGGTGAGAGAGGTGACTGTCCACCTCTATTCTGCCTTCATGAGATCCCAGCACAGGAAAGATGTGGAGCTTTTGGAAATGATCTAGAGAAGGACCTCAAAGATGATACAGCTGTGAGAGCACCTCTCCTATGAAGACAGACGTAAAGGAACTGAGCTTGTTCAGACTGAAGAAGAGAAGGCTGCAGGGAGACCTCATTGTGACCTTTCAAAATGTAAAGAGAGATTACATACACAAGGGAAATCAACTTTTTACATGGGTAGATAGTGATAGAACAAGGGGGAATGTTTTAAAACTGAAAGAAGGGAGATTTAGACTAGATGTCGGGGGAAGTTTTTTTTTTTTACTGAGAGAGTGGTGAGGCACTAACAGGTAGCCCAGAGAGGCTGTGGATGCCCTGTCTTTGGAGGTGTTAAAGGCAAGGTTGGTTGTGCCCCTGGGCAATGTGATCTACTACTTGATCCAATGAATTGCAACTCTGCCTGTGACAGGGGACTTGGAAGCTGGTGATCCTTGAGGTCCCCTACAACGGAAGCCATTCTATGAATCATAATATGAAAAAGGCTCAGGCTTCTTAATAATCTTTGTGACTCTTCAGTGGGCTCGCTTCAGTAAGCCCACACTCTTCTTGTACTGAGGAGCCCAGACCTGGTCACAACTCCTGATCTGTGTCTTGCCAGTAATGAGTAAAGGGAATGGATCACCCCACCTTGATCTTGCACTGATGTTCCACATGCAGCCACTGATGCTGTTGGCCTTTTTTTTTTTTGGAGTGAGGATGCATTTAGACTGTTATTTAAGAGGTCTCCAAGATCCTCAGCAGAGCTACTTTCCAGCTAGTCATATACTGGTGCTTGAAGTTAATCTTCTCCATCTGCAGGACATGCTTCTTATTGAACTTCAGAAGATTCCCATAGCCTAATTTTGCAGTCCTTTTTCTCATAGTTTTGTATTATTTGCAGACTTACTGAGGGTTCATCCTGTCTCATGTCCAAGTCATTAATACAGATGTTAAGCACTATTGGCCCCAGTATCAAGTTCTATATTACATTACTTGTGATTTGCCTCCAACTGGATCTTAAGCCAGTTGTAACTACCTGGACTCAGCTTTTTAGCCAGCTTCTGATCCACATAATGGTGCAGTTATTTAGCCTGTGATTTTTCAGCTTGCCTATGAGGATATTATCAGAAACATTGTCAAAGGATTTACTGAAGAGAGATAAAAAGAACCCACTGCTTTCCTCTTGTCTACCAAATTGTCTCATTGCAAAAGGGTATGAGGTTCATGAATAATTATTTCTACTTCGTAAATCCATGTCAACTACTACTAATCATGTCTCAATGTCTGGATGGATATCAGTGAATAGTGGTGACCCTTGGGTCTGTACTGGGACAGATGCTCTTCAACATCTTCATCAATGACATCAGCAGTGGGATTGAGGGCACTCTCAGCAAGTTTGCAGATGACAGAGAGCTGTGTGGTGTGGTCTACACACATGAGGGACGAGATGCTATCCAGAGAGACTTAGACAGGCTTGAGCAGTGGGTCCAGGAGAACCTCACCAAATCCAGGGGCAAGGTCTTACACCTGCATTGTGGCAAACCCCACTATCAATAAAAATAATCAACACTATCTGGAGTTGAATTCCAACACAGATATCAAAAATATGCAGGCAATTCAGTCAAAGTACACAGGGAATTAATCTGGTTATATACCCTCAAAACAGTATGACTTCTGTATTTCATTAAAGAGGATTTTATTACAAGGCATGGTTTATATTTAGTTGATATTTTTATGGCATGAAAGCTATGATGCAGAAATTGCTACCATACTCTGCTGCCACATAACATCATTTAACCTGTTCACAAATTCATGTAAAAGATATTTTGGAAAGCTGAGGAACTCTAATCAGACTAATACACAGAGAATTCTGTAGGAACTTTTCAATTGTGTGTTTTTGGATCACCCATCAAATAAAGTCTTTCATTCTCTTGAATGGGATGGATATTGCCATTCCCAAAATATGAAAAGGTAGATTGCAAAAATTCATAAGATTTATTCAAAGTTTAAAGAAAAATAACAGAATCCAGGATCCTTAATCTGTTCTCTCAATTTAATCTTTGTATTACTGCATGTCTATATGTAAAACACATTTTCTCAGTAAACAGAGAAGTAGATTTTTCTTTTTTTATTCTTAAAAGAAAAAGTGAAAGGAAAATTACTCATTTGATCTTTTTATTCCAGCATCTGAGACTTTAACAAACCACAGAATGCCACAGCATTCCCCACAAAATGAACAGAGCAGAAGCAAGGATATGCTGACACTCTTGAGAAATTACATTTTTTTCTGGTCTTCGTACAGCTTGGAGATCACATCTTCATGGGATCTGAAACACGTGATTGGTGCTCTTGGGTTTTATGGTTACTTATGCCTGCAGAGACTATTATCTGTCAAGTAACATTGCAGTTTAAGCTATTCTATTTCAATAGGAGTTGTAACCTTGGGCTTTAAACCAATTGCTAGCATGCTGTATATTTTGCCTGCACCATCCACAGTGGCAAACACATCAAGCTGAGTATTTATATATAGCTGTAGTGTTTTCCATAGAGCACACTGCGCAGATAGTAACTAATTATACAATCTACTTAAATATAGGTAGCAAATAGCTAAAAAAAATTATTTCATTGGAACCTGTTGATTCAGCAGAAGCTGAGCCCAGAGTTTTTATCAGAATGTGACTCTGCATCATTAACTATCCTTAGCTTGTACAACAATTTATCAAGCTCAGGAAAAAAAAAAAAAAAAAGAAGGTTTTTGGAGATTTCTGATGAGCAGAAGAAGTACTGAACACTAAAACAAATGGAAAAAAAGATGCAAAGAATATTCAACTATGTAAACTGTAAAAAACTTTTCATTATCAGCATTTTGAAATATGATTGTACTTCTACCTTATTACTCTTATGTTACTTGCTATTATTAAGAATTAATTTTTTTTTACATTTTAGATCAAGAAAAGACAGTGAGAAGCCTAGAGATCTTTTTCCTCTGAAAATATATAGGATTTTATCTTGATGTATTAAACTTGGGTTCAATTTATTCAAAGCAAAATATCAACATGTGCAGCAGTTATTAAACAATCTCATTGCAAGGACTAAACATTAAAATTCAAAGATGAGTTTAACTGTTTCATATTTCAAATAAAAATATCATAAGTTTTAACGTAAGGCTGTGACAAAAAATGGGTATCTTACCAGGTCCAGGTTTCTAACAGAAATTAGTCTGGGTTATACTCAGTACAATCTGGTATAGTTTAGAGCAGTTTCTTGCAAGGAGATTGCCCTAATAAAATATTAAAAGAAATACAGCACATTTTGTGCACTTTTCTCAAGTATGGAACATAAAGTCTAGAAAGTTGGTTAGAATTATGAACTAATTCTGAAAATCCTTGTGAAGTTCAAGAGTGACATTCAGATATTCTGATTAAACTTCAGATGAGAATGTAGGTTGGCCAACTGAAATTAAATATTCTGTTACCCTCATTCTGTACCTTGATGACCTTGGGTCACCAAGGAGAAAGGTGTCTGTGGGAAAATGCTTCCAAAACTTCCATTTCATCCCTCCTCCCATCCATGCTCTAAAGAGTCATTTAGTAAAGTAAATCTGGAAGCTTTTCCTACTTTTCCTTTCACATGAGGTTTCTAACCAGCAAGGTGGAAATAACCAAGCAAATTGTCATATATATTGATACTATAATGTAAAAAAGTATAAAATCAAGTGAAACTTGGATCTATAAAGTAATTTGTTGTATTCATATTAAGGCACTTGGTTCTTTGAGAGACATCTCAGATCTCAGTAAAGAACCTAGTCCCTGCTCATCAGCTGGAGGGCCAAAAAGGCAAGCACCAAACTGAACAAACTATGTTCCCACAAGAAACAGAAAATTAGTATATGTATTTTAAGCTTTCCTCTCACATGATCCAATACTCTCCACTCTTTTCTAGAGGTAGACAGCCAAGACAACATTGTTTTACAGTGTGGAAAACAAGTTCTCATTCTCAGCTTTGCTTCAGCGTGCAGCACTGTGAGAGGAAGGTGCTTACCTTGAGTGAAAAATCAAGCAGCAGGGTCTTTCACTCCTTGGCAGAAGAGAGGTGAGCCTGTAGCAGAGAATCAGTGGCCCTAAAGAAGCTGGTTGTTAAATTCCACCAGACCTGTTTTGCCATCTCCTTTATACTCAATTCTTTTAACGCCTATTGAAAGAAATGCCTTTAAAGTTGCATTCTTCACAGTTAAAGATCTACATTTCAGACAGCGTAACAATTTGCAAGTGATTCCTGGTCTGAATCAGCAGATTAAGCCTGTCCTGAATTTTCTTTAGCCAGGATTCCATGCTTTAGGAACTGCACTCTTTAACTATAGTACTGAACAGGAGCCATATACCAGGCAAGGATATTTTCACTTAAAAGGGGTATTGGAGATGGGGTTTCACTGAGTTATCGCAGATCTTACACAGGCTGCTGAATGTTTTGGCACAGTTCTCTGTAATATAAAGTACACGATGTTAAAAAATGTCTCTCTCAAATTATAGCAGAGTGGATATTCAGTCATCATCCTTGAGAAACAAGAAGCCTCTACTTAACAGAATTTCTGATGAAGTGATTTGTATCTATTTTGTGTCCTATTAATTAATATATAATGTGTCACACATCATTATATTTAGACCTCCACCAACATTTGTATTTTTAATGAAACAATGATGTCATTGCAAGCTTACAACCTATAAAAAAAAACACTAATTTATTGTTTTCCACTGATTGTGCTGAGGAGAAAGAATAGTTAAAAGCTTTTTATATAATGTACATAGCTAAAGGTTCAAAATGTAGTTGCTGGAAGCAAAAATATATACTTTCAAAGAAATATTCATGCGTTAAAGTATTTTCAGTAGAATTACCGTTTCAGTTTGTTTTCACACAAAATATGAAAGTCTTTTGGAGTTAGTGGATAAATTTGCTCATCTCTTTCTGTATTATAAGGCAAAGATAAATAAGTCTTTTTCACTCAATCTGCTGAGATAACTTGTGCCCATGCCGAAAGGTGATCTGTTCTAATCAACTTCGTGAAGTCTGATGGAATTACTCTGAACATATTTCATACCTGACACAACTACAGAATGATACAGTTCAGGACAAACAGTGGTGACCTGAATAATACATGACAGACAGATGACCGGGTGAGAAAAGTAATTTTTCACCTACACCACTTGAGTTTCTTTATTAAAGGCTGAGACATATTTGATGGAAAGAAGGCTGCTTTGCCAGCTAAAAGCTGGTGTGTTTTATTAATAGCTCAGTCAGTATTCCCTTGCCATTTTACTACTTGAAATATTATTTTGACAATAAAATACTGCATGCATCTAGTTTGCATAGAAAGTACCATGGAAAATACCACCAACACTACTAAACGGAAATACAAAGATTTAAGAAATAAAGTTTTAATTATTCATTAATTCTTAATAGCTACACAAATTTTAAATTCGGCATAGAAATTTTGCTGAAAGCTAACTGGGTTCTGGAAACAACATAACTATGTAATCACAGGAGAATATAAAAAGTAAATTGGTAGAAATTATCCTTCCCATGAGCTTACAAGTAGGAATCATATGTTTAAGAAGAAATGTACTTTTCATAAAAGACAAATACATGTTTTCTGAAACTTAAAGAGTATTTTGACAAAGAAGGTTAAATAGAGGACAAACAGTAATATCTCAGAATTTGGCCTGTGTTAAGGTGGACTGCTTCAAATATTTCTGTGTCTGAAGCCATATCAAGTTTTACTCTTGGCTGTATTTTTTCTCTTCAGAGAGCAGCCAGGACAAATAGTTGTCTGCGAATTCATAGTGTGTGACACCACTTATTCCAAAGGGTAGACAGAGAGCACATGCTCATATTGTACTAATGATGCTTGTTCCATCTATTTAATGTGGGGCCCTTCCACCTATCACTGCTATCATGAACTCCCAACAATCTATTTTCTATGCTCCAAAAGAATTTAAACTTGAATTCTCGGAAACATTTGGTGAGTCAGAGCTACTTGCTGCAACTGAAAAACATTTCAGATATAGTTAAACTGCATTTCTTTAGTTATTGCTTTTATGGTAGCCTTTTGAAGCTAATTGAATGCACATGTCAAACTGAGCACAGTAAAAAAAAACAAAAAAAAACTGGTGTAAGTATAAATGTTAATACAAATGTGTTCATAGACCTAGAAAACAAGCATCACTATGTAAGTATTTCACTAGAAAGAATAAAAAAACTTGTTCCTTGATACAGTAAAACACAGAGATGATTTATCTGAGACAAACAGAACTATTCTAAAGTATGCAGCGCATGATATTGGGCAGGGTTGTTATTTTTTTGTAGCATTAGAGGCATTTTATAAGTTTACAAAATTTAGATATGCCTTCAAAGACACAGTGTTTAATCAAATTTTCAATAAATTAAGACTGACTGTAATTGAAGCTGTTCTAGATCTTCAAATAGCTTTAAAGTACTCTGCTTTTGTCTGTATAAATAAAGATATTTATTGCACATATAAATATATAGATATATTTTGTAATACAAACAATTTTTTTCACACAGGATGATTAACATTTTAGGTTTTATTGGGTCTTTTCAGACAAAAGTAGAACAACCACAAAGAAATAGATTCATCTCACAAGTTTGTGGAGTCTTTCTTAAATCCAGCTACAAACAATTACTCATGCAAAGAAGATTCAGCTTCTCTGATGAAGCCCACAGACCTATTTTAATTTGCGTGAATATATCTGAAATTTTTCAAGCTAACATTCAGACCAGTGCTTTTGGTCACAAATTCTTGTGGAGATCTTCGTAATGCCAAAAATCTGCAAGAGTTTTCTTTATCAAATATAGCTGCTTGGAAAGGTGACAAAACCTTTGGTGGCAGTTTTCAGGCTAATGCACAACATAAAATCTTTATAAGTCTCTCACTAGTTTTCTGGATGGAAATTCAAGACTTAATCTCTCATATCCCACCTTTAATTACTAAGATCAAACATGACACAACACACACAGAGTTTTAAATAAGAGAGAGACTGATGGAAAACCTTTTTCCCTCACAGTGAGGTGAGCGTGTTAAAATTTTCTAATTTTCAAAAAGAACAAACAAATAAAATACTGTGTGTGATCCAGTCACTGCTAGATTTGAACACAGTGAGGAATAAATTTAAAAGTTTTGTGGATTTGATATTTCTTCCCATAACAGCCGTATCATTATGAATCACCACTTTTCTGAACTGAACTGGATAGAGATTCTTCGTCTTACAGAGGTTTTCAACATAAGGATATTTTATTTGTGAAGAGTAGGCATGTTTGTTTCTCATCAGAATACAGATTTCTTCTCAATTTGAACTCTTTTTGCTGGAATGGTGCAGCATATCTATGTCTTTCCATAACAACGAACCGAAGGTTCATTAGTTGAGCTTTAGAGAGTATAATACATCTGCCAGAAGCTGTTGGCTGTTGGCAGTGACTAGGCTGAAATGTCTGAGTTCCTTTAAGAATCAAAGTTGGCTTAAAGCCCTTGTGTCCAAACATGGATTTATAAAAAAAAAGCAATACTTTCCTAGTAATCTTTGGAAGTCAAATGTTTTCCTTCTGTAAGGACTGATTTTATACACACAGCAGAAATATCCAACTTCCTGTCAAGAATACAAGTTAAATAATTACAATAAACCCAGTAATGGGGTAGCAAACAAACATTATGATGTTAAAAATTACCAAAGAGTAATTTGCAGACCAAAGGGTATAGCTGCTCAGATCAAATCAGGCTCAGGGTGCCCTGTAGACAGTCTCACCATGAAAACTGTGAAAGCACAACTAAACTAATCATAAAATCATAGAATGATAGAATCCTTAGAGTTGGAAGGGACCACTAGAGATCATCTAGTGCAGCTCCCCTGAAATGAACAGGGGTATGCACAGCTAGATCATGTTGCCCGGGAAGTGTATATGTAAAGTACATACTTTAAAAGGACTGTTTAATAAAGTGCACTGATCTTTTGTATTGTTAGTATTAGATGTCTGCCTTAGTGTTCTGGCTAGATATTATAAATACCCATTGGATACATGGATGTCTCTTCTTTCCACTGTTTTTCCTTTGGCATATGCTGGTCACTGCTGGGTTGTTGCTAAAATGCCCTAAGCCAGAAAGGCACAATAAGAGGTCTTTCCAAATTCCATTGTTTCTATTCTAAACATAATTCTTAATCCATAAATCATTATATGTGTTACAAAGTCTGTCTAACTTATTGTATAACATCAACATTTCCATCATAATACTATTCATTAGTTCCAGTTCAAACAAGACAGTTCTTGGTCTCCTCTTCACATAATGGCTTCTAGCTCTACACCTATGGAAGTTTCAAATTTTTATTTATAAGAGGACTTAATTTACCTTGCTACAGATCCATTTACTTTTGTTTTTGTATCAGAACAGAATATTTTATTACTCCTGCATGGAGTAGAATGCAGAAATGCAAGCTACTGTAATTAAACAAATATGCAATTAGAAGCAGTTGGTTACGACATATTTGCAGTTTTAAGAATCTGCCTTCACTAAGTCCTGGGAACTTTGAAGTATTACACTTTACATATAACTGAATTTAACATGATCAGGCAGCTATTTTTCAAACGAGCGTTCCCTTCTTTTGAAGATCAGCTTTCATTTTACTGCTTTTCAGTTCTAGATTTTTTGAATGATTTTAACCATTATGCATGTTCATTTCTTCAAAGAACTCCTTTCAAAAATTTTCAGCAAATCACTTACGTTATGTACCAGATCCCTAAAAAGTGAGGAACTGTTCTGTAGATACTGTAGCTGCACCTGTGGTCATTTTAACCAGTAGTTACATGTATATAGAATGACAGGGCACTTATCTGATAAAAAAAGGATCCAAATTTAGCTGTGAAAATAGCCAACATCATCAGTTCAATGGTGGAAAATATCTATTATTCATTTATAAAAGATTATTATGCTTAAAGGTCCATATTCAATCAATAAATAAAAGCTAACATGTAAAGCAAGAAAAATAGTAAGTTTGGATGCTTAAGGAGCACAAAGTAAATACAGAATGTTCATCAAAACAAAGAAAAAATTCACAGCCTTCTTCAACAAAATTTTTAATTCTTTTCCAATAGTATGAAGAATGACATTCTCTTTACTATTACAGACTTTGGTCTTTCAAGTTGACCTCAATCTATTCTAAGCAAGCAAATAAAATTGAAATTACAAAAAGTCAATGAATATAGTAAAATTTCCATTTCTATTTCTCCTGGAGGGATTCACGTTACGTATATTTGATGTTTTTTCCCTTTTTAGGAATTATCTTTTTCCTCCTAATTTCTTCTTTGCTAGGGTAGTGTTCAGATTATTGCATGCCCACATTTGAGAAAGAAAATCTACCCTATAGTACAAATTTCTACAGAAGGACAAGTTATCTCCATATAACATGTCATGGCATGTGAAATTTCTGTTTTCTTTTTGTACCGTTTTTGGAAAATATTATCTTAATTCAATTAAGTCTGTCATTTATATTTTCTGTAAGCATCAACTTCTGAGAAAAGTTATTGAAATAATTGTTACTCTGGAGGGACAGAAACCAATCATTTGAAGAGAAGAAAGAGCCTAACTTAGAACAGTCATTTAGCATTTAATTATGAATAACTGCTGAGCGAAGGGGGTAGAATCCCTAAAGCTGTAGATCTTATAGATTATCAGCAGAAGAAAAAAGGAAAAGCTCTAAATATATAAAAAAGTTTTATTTAGCTGTTTAAATAAAGAATTACATTTGTAGTTGTGCACATTTCAGGCCATATTATGCTTTGTGATGCATTCCTGCAGGCTTTTATAGAAATCAGTAAATCAGACTAACATGCAAACATAACATATATCAGAAATTGACCTCTTGGCATCTACTACCTTTTAAACCTTCTTCTCCCCTCTTGGCAATTAACTGTAAGTGTCAAGAATGTAAAGTGTAAGGCCAAGTTTTGTGCTTGAATGTTAAAAACAATCACTGAAGAAAGACAATAAATATTTTCATCACATTTTCTATTCAACTCCTGTTGAATAGATTTTCACCTGAATTCAACAGAGAAAAAAAATATTCAATATATTTTTTTCCCTTCTAGAACATTTTATTCCCCTCAGAAGTAGAACTCTATGTTGTTTCCCTGTTCAAAATAATCATGATTGCAATTAACATAATCCTAGAATTGATACTGATATCAGTGAACCAAAGGTGGAGATTTAGCAGCACACATCGAGCTCTCTACATCAAGCCTACCACAAATATGCTACTCTGAACACATTAAAGCTTACACAAACATGATCATAGGGTGAATGCTGATTTCTCTGTAGAACATTCGCTTAGTAAAGTCACATTTATTTATTTTTTATTATTATTGTACCAGTATTATTTTTCTTCTACTGACAATACAGCATCTGACACATTTAATTTTTCTTTAACTCAGTTAATCTTGCTTTCCTCCTTAAATACATGATTTGTACTTAGCACTTACTAAATTTAATCTCACTTCTGTTACTAGAGTGCTAGTATCATGTAATTCTTCATTATATTCTATTCCTTTCCATTGTCGCTGCTAGGCAGCATTGATACCTCACAAATTTCCCTGGAATATTTTGAAGGTACATAACAAAATATTTACTAAAATTAAACAATCCTCTGAAAGAAAAACAAACAAGTAATAACCTCACTGGATTCTTCTAGATCTCTTTCCATAGAGGGTTATAATCCTTATAGGGGATTGGGGGGGGAGAGGGCCTCTAATTCTCACATCCTACCTATCTTTACAGCTTTCTTTGCAGTAGCATTTCAAACATGGAGCTAAAATTCATTAAATATATTGAATTTATTATGTCTAAAAAACATCATTTGCTTTTCAGATTTATCAGATTGTCAGATGATGGTAACCAGAAAATGGCTTCTTCTAAAAAAATAATTAAAAAATATGTTATCTGTGGCCAGTTTTTCCTAAAAAAATACCTATGTTTCCTTGAGAAAAATCACACAAAAAACTATAGTGATTTTTTTTTTTCCCTCACCCTCATGAAGGACAATGGCAACACCCATTCCACACATGAGCTGGAATTGTTTCTGTTTGAGGAAATATTTGCTTAATTTTATGAGCTGTAGCTACACTGTTCATTCAGATCTGGTTCTTAAGTTTCCAAGGCCAGCGGTCACCCCAGGGCAATACTCTATGCTGTAGGTCTAATAAATGAACAAATACAGTCTTCCACTATACAGTATCTGCCAGCTCTCAACTTTGTCAACTGATACCTAGCTTTATAGGAGTACTTCTAGTCATAGCACACAGTCTTGATTGTATCTCAACTTGTATTCAACTCCTGCTGTCTGTTGATTTTCATGTGGTTCTTAGATACCCCATTTAAAAACCCAGCACACACAGAAGGAATGTAGACATTTTAGCTTAAAGGGAAAAAAGTTCTAATTAAGAGGTGTAAATCCTTCTGTTCTACACATTTTCTAAATGTGGTTAGAGCCAACACTCACAATTTTCCGAGAAGAACACTCCCTCCAGCTACTGTATGTAGGACATGAGGGAGTAGAGCCAGTTATAGCCACTTATGAAACTCAGTGTATTTGCAAAGGGGCCAAATGCAACAATCACATGTAGGAACTATGGAGACTTTCAGCAATCCAGAGGTGAAACTAATGGGTTTGAGGCATTTTTTTTTCCATTTAAATGTAATGAGATGTAGTGGGAATTTTGCTCTTTGCACTCTGAGCTTCTAGAAGCTTCCTGTGTGTATTTTCCTTATTTAAGAAAGCTGTGGGGTTTTTGTAATGTTTTTTTTTTTTTAACCAGTTCCATTAAGTAGTAGATCCTCACAGCAATAGAAATTTTGTCATGTAAAATACTACTAATAAAAAATACTGACTAGAACGTTTCTACAATTCCTAAATTTATTTATCTAGATTCCTACAGAAAACTGGTCAACATCTTTGTCTTCTGATCTGAGGGAAATAGTAGAGCCCCACTGACTCTTTGGTTAGTCTCAAACTTTTAAAAATGGCTTACCAGTGTATTCTTATACTTAACATTGCTTAAGCAGGTGAGAGAACTATAATTACAGTCTGAAAATGTACATAGGAAAAAAAAATTACAAAAAAAAAATAAAGACATTCTTCCTTGATGGCAAGCATTCTTTCAAAATTTTAATTTATGCTGACAAGACATGTCTTATTTTGGCCCTAGGGAAACCAAAACTGCTAATTAAAAGTATATTCTCTTTCCCCAACTTCAGCAAAGCTGAACTGTCAGTAATAAAATTTTGAACACACTGTAAATGCAACAAAGAGAATACTAGGTGTTGAGTTACTAGAATTAAAAGAAAAGAATAAATAAATAACAAGGAAAAAAATATAAACAGACAGTGACATTTCGTGGAATGATGGAAGCAAAATGGGAAGTCCTAGAGTGACATGAGGCAAGATTTTGCAAATTATCATACTTAAATCAATCCCTATTGGATTACATTTTTCCCATTTTCTTCATATAAAGTCCTTGGTACTCGTTTTTAAGAATAAAGAAGATATTCAAAAATTTCCTCAAATCTGAGAGAGGTGGTAAACAGAGATTCTATCATTTTTAAGGACAGCTCCCAAGATTTGAAACAAATGAAGAATAGTCAGACTGGTTAAACATAGATCAACCCAGTCATAATTTTTTTCATCTTTTTTTATTTTTTTTATTTTTCAGAAAGCAAGATATTTAAGTTAGCTACACCAACCAGACTTACTAACTTACAAACTACTTGTAAGACATTTTATCTGTGAGGTTTACCAGATTTCATTTGCTCTAACTGAGATACATATGATCAAATTAAACATAACCATATAAGCAAATTTAAGATCCAGACTGCTTCCACATATTTTCTATTTTGAGGGAGGGGTCCTCAAACTAAACAGTCAGGCGAGCACTATTCGTCGTATTGCCCCATCTCTGTGATTTCAGGTAGACTGATTCATTGTTGAGTCAACATAGTTTTATTGACAGAACAGAGGAATAACAACCACATGGAATTATATGTATATTTCGCCCCATTTTTGTCTTACCCATTCTAATCTGTGTTTTCAAATAGGCTGCCTTATCCCTAGCACCAGCTAAGTTACAGTGATCAAGAATTGGACCATAAAGAGGAGATGATGAAGGACATCTGTCTGAAAACTGAATAGAAGCCAGTAAGCCACGTGTTTCAGTGTACCAGTAAGACAAACAGACTTTTGCCCTCACAAGTTAAGATTTACGCATGCCCATTCCCTACAGTGTTTAGCAATGCAATGCAATGCAACAGTCTACAGAAAGGCCTTTGCTGGAACCTCTTGACCGATAAGTGATGACCAATAAGCAAAACCTTCTATTTTAAAGGCTTCATGACTATCTCATACGGGTTTATGTAGTACTTGTAAGAGGAGATAGATACTGCCTCACAAATGCACTAGAGAATGAATGATAAATATATTGAATGCAGAAGGACTAGACCTGTACTGAATTTCTTAGTTTTAGTTTGAACTTGTTTTCTCTGGGTAGATGAAGAGTCTCAGTAACATCAGGACCACAGATGCATTAAAAATAGTTAAAGAATTACTATAAAGTGTAGTGTTTTGTACAGTAAGCGTAAGACCAATTTTTTAAACTTTTTTAGAAAAAATAAAATTAAATTTAAAAGTTTTTAATGAAATTTCAATTGCTAAAAAAATATAAACATATCAGTATTTTCCCTGAGATTAAATGATTAATAAGTCATAAGATTTCCCAAGGATCTCAAAAGACATGGTAATTTCTGTTAAGACATCAGAAAGTGTCTGAATTTTCTAAAGAAAGCCACTTTCACCAAGGTAACCATATGAAACAGCCAGATTCCCCAGTACCCATGGACTCAGCACCACCACTGAAAACACCTTAACAATAATGAAACAAAACATAAACAAAAGTGTTAGCCAAGGAGATGAGTTCAAATACCAAAGGAAAAGATGTAGACTTTCATTGTTATTGTGTGTTTGGATCTTTAGGATGCATAAAGAATAAAGAAGAGAATTTGAAAGGCATGGAGACCACAAAAGGTCTTCATGAATGCACTTGTGGCTTAGATAAACAATTGCCAGAATTTAAAAATTGTAAGGAAAAGTGTAGGGTTGCACTGTGACAACTTCTAGCAATGCTGGCCACATTCAGTAGCCAGTTCAAGCTATGTTAATGACAGCTAAAGCATGTCCATTTAGGAACCTGATAGAGGAAAAACTAGGATGAGTTATACTCATGCCCTTGCACATAAGGGTCAGACTGGAAATGATTTGGTGTAGGTGATTGCCTCTTCTGAAAGTAGTAGGTTTCCAACTAAATCCTAATAACGCAAACATAAAGGCTGTTAATGTACTTATTAACCATCAGAAAATGCATTTCACATTGGATGGTTACAATACATTATATCAGCAGCAATCACACCTCTGTAATAACAGTAGCAGTTCATTTAAGGAGAGCAAGTATACCTCTTCTTCCAACCCATTATATGAACATGATGAATGATGATGGCACTAGGCTCATATGGGAGGGAAGTAGAACTGGAAGGTGAAAGAACTGCCTTTGTAAAAAATAAATGGTCTAGCACATGTATGGATGTATATGGGTATATTCAAGTATAAACACTTCAAAAACCAATGCAATAACGATACTTCCAAAACCCAAGTTTAAATATGAAGCAGAAGAAAAATCTTCAAATAATACTACGTAACTTCAGAATTAAAGAACAGAAAGACAAAAGGAAAGAAAAAAGAAAAAGGCACAAAGATACTTCAAAAAGTGAGGAAAAATTAAATGAGAAATGATTCAGCAGTTATGAGCTTCTGGTGCTAGAGTTTACCAGTGTAAAATTGTCAGTTGGCCACAATTTTACGAGATTGAGCTCTTTACATTATTGGTTTAATATTTGAACACAGATGCACATAAGCCTAAGAATCAGATCTTGTACAACAAAATCAGCCAGAGACTACACTTTAATTATTTTAAAAATTGACACAATACTACCCACCACATCAGAATTTTCCAGTGTAAAGCGTGTGGGATATTTCCAGTAAGAACATATTTGTGCCATATGACTAGAAAAGAAGCATAAAATTATTAGATTTAATAATAAGTATGAAGTACAGGGTTTTTGCTTTTTCTATCCAGAAGTTGTTATAATAAAGCTATGCATAAAAGATGCAGGAAAGATGGAGAAAAGTAGTATTTTCGAACAGAATATTTTAATGACTGTTTACAAACTGAAATACATGTTGGAATTTGATTGTCTCCCTGGAGTTTGGTGGAGCTTAATTAATGTAAGTGAAATTTGAGATGTTCATAAAATAAAACTCCCTTTTTGTATTTTTACAGGCTCGATATGATTTCTTCTAACACAGTGGTATTTCTGGGGAAGAAATAAAACAATATGTTATAAGGGTATATCTTCCTAACATATCAGTGAAGAATATTTCCTTAACATAGAAAAGAGTGTCATGGAAAACATTTGGCTATCACACAGACCAAAAGGTCACAAGTCCACTTGAGAGCAGAGTATCAGGTGGAAGATATGTCCTGTTCCATAGCTTAGGCGTTCCAATCTTTGCTCAGCCAAGCCATTGAGTTGGGTTGTTGCTTTGGAGAAAAACAATAGAGCATTTTATCTCCCAGACAGCCCCTTGCAATCTAGACAGCAGGTACAGACTTCCTAGTAACATATCTTGCAGAGGCCAATTAATTCCAGTGGTAATGAACTTTTAAACACTGAGGCTTCTTTCCATATGTTACTGAAGCTGATCTCTGAAGTTGGCATCTGAGAGAAGTTAATATGGTTCTAAAGTTTCAAGAGGATCAGAAACCTCTTCTCATTTGGGAGAATAGTGCATATTTTACTGACTACAAATTGCAGAAAAGCATGACCAAAACCTTACAAAAGAGATAAGTAGGAAAGTAAAAACCACTGTCCCACAAAAATGGATATGGTGCAGCCACAGCAGATTCTTTATGGCATTGGGTATTGCTCAACATATTCCTCAATACAACATCATATTATGAGGCTTATATCATATTAAGGAAATTCTGCTTTGCTTTTCTCTCTTTTATATCTATATGTCTACATAAATTATTCATGCCTTCTTTCCAGAAAAAGGTTAGACATTTTAAGGATGATTTATGCAAACAAATGTTATGCTGTGATTGTGTAAGGATTTTGTCATGCTGTGGATTTCATTCCTTTAATTAGTTGTTCCACATAAGTCTTGTAAAATTCAGGGTAAAAGTGACAAACATTTGCCCAGCTTCTAATATGCCATAGAACGTACACCAAATGTGTAGCAAGTGTTAGCTGACAGTCTGTTTTTTTAATAGCAACAGGTTCTGTGCAGTATGTGGGGGTATCAGTTGAAACTGCACTGAGAAACAAATGGAGGACTGATTTCTTCCTTCTTAAATCTCATATTAGATATCATCATATATCATACATTTGAGATATGCATTATATAGTAGGCAGGATCTTTTCCAGGGAAGCTCAAAGCACTGATTACTCCTAATGCCTAAAAGATTTGGCAGTGCTCTCTGAGCAGCTTTGAACTGTGGTCTTTGTCTCAGAAAGGGCCTTTAATTCAGTCTATGCCAATTGCTTTGCCGAGGCACCAATCTATCAAATGTCCACTACTGTTCACTGCAGAGTACATCTTCAGTACCTAGACTCTGAAAGAAGAAATGGTTTTGAAAGTTGGCTAAACTTGGATTAATTTTATCATCAGTACTATATTTTCAGGAATTATTTATCTACACGGATATCAATGAGGAGTTTAGCAGTCTATTTTTCTTCAGACTGTGTATTTCAAATTCATGCCATGGAAATCCAAGTTGGTCAGCATGAATCTAAAAAAAAGTAAATAAAAATTTTGTCTTTTAGAAATAATTTATGCACTACTCTCATAACACAAAGTTTAACAATCTGCAATGCAATACTAGACTGCGTGCTTGTACTGGTTCTTATACAAAATAAAGTAGGGTGTAGACAGAGATTCAGACAAACTAATATAAAATGAATCTTTCTTTACTGTTTCAGCAAGTTTTACCACTAGGTTTTACTTTAAACCCAAACCAGAAACATAAGTACATATATTCACACAAGGGTAGTATCATCAACAATAATAATAAAAACAATATTATCTGAGACCTAAAAATTGTCGAAGGCAAAATAGCTCAAATGATTCTTAATGCCTTTCAGGCACATCTGAATCAAATAAGGTAATTATTCTTTAAAATGCTTACACAAAGTCTGATTTGCATGCTAGTAATTGCTATGCCTTGTGGCATCTAGCAATTGACACAGCAATGATTTTAATTATTGTAATTTCATCAGTATAAATACTTCAAAGTTATGCAAATAGTACCTCATAATCCACATAGACAGTTCAGAGTATTTGATTTACTAGTCTTGTAAGTCTCTTTGTCTATGCAGTTTACTCTCAGATGTGACTATGCATTGCAATTGAAGCCTTTCACTCACATCAAAGCTCTAAATCATAACAAGATGAGCTAATTTTACAAAGACTGACACTTCAAACATTAACTTGCAAATACAATTATAAGACGAAATATATAAAGGACTTTTCTAGGATATCATCTGGCATGGATACCTGCAGCTAATCATAGCTGATGTTTTCTGTGACAGTGGTAAGCAATGATATTGCAAAGCCAAAGGCCTTGGTGTGAACAATTACAAACGGACACTTCTGCTTTTGAACAGCTGTGTAAAAATACTTTATACTGTTCTATCATTCAAAATTTGGACATGTAAAGCATTTAAAAAATACAGTGTTTTGGTTTTATTTTTTAATAATGTAGGAAAACACAGATCTCACTATTGTTTGGTGTGGAAAAAACAAAGAAAAAAGACCTAATACTGATGACACTGAAAATGTACAGTGAAATGCATATGGGGTGGAGTGAGAAGAAAGTTCTACTGTCATCCTGTTGCCTTCTATTTACAAAACACCTTCAAACCCAAATTTTAGATCAGATATTCAGATGTTGTAAACTGCAATATTTAATAAGACACGAGACTTTTCCCATACCTACCAAACTCTTCTGCATCAAACACATAACCAAAATTTTATACGTCTACAACATTAAATGTGAAAAATATCATTGACAGGCAGGGCTTTTTTCTGAGATCTTCAGAATAATTCTAATTATTCCCAGTGTGAACTACACAATGCTAAAGAAAAGAGAATCAGATCTATGGACTTTTTTGTTCGTTTTGTTTAATTAACAGCCTACATTGAAGAGGTGAGGTAATCAAAATAACCTACAAAGAAAATACTTCCGAGGGGCACAGCCCATATAGAGACAATGTAGCAACAGCAGAAGATATGGAGATAGTCCAGTGGGTTATTTAAGCTATTAGAATCAGAGAGAAGTTTGTAACTCAAATGGACAACTTCTCTTTTTTTAATTTTTAGAAATTACCATTGTATTTCTTTGTTTCTTTCTGATTGCATGATATTTACCATCTGATCTCATCATAGAGAAGGTAGAAATTAATTTTTAAAAGTGTCAGAAGAAATAAAAATGGTGGTCAAAATCAAGTAACATCCTTTGCATATGTCAACTTTATTTGGGGAAAATAAAAGTCTAAGGCAAAATATATGATAAAGTACTATAAAATCATGAATTATTTGGAGAAAATGTATAGGAAGCAATTAATTCTCACACTAAAATAATGGGTAGACAGTTGATGAAAACTAGGAGAAATGACATTTAAAGCAAACAAAAAGAAATATTTTTAAGGCAATGTGTCATGAACTGTTAGAAATCACTTCCACAGTGTGTTTTGAAGACATAAGTAATAAATGGGCTAAAAAGGCACTATGTCATGGAGGAAGTATGTGTTCAGAACTACAAAAACCTTGGCTGCGCTGCAACGATGGAACCAGGAGGCCTTCAGGGACTGACTGCTGGATGTCAGAAAGACACCTCCTTGTACTCGCCATTTCTCTTTACTTGTGAAATATTTGCTATTGCCCTCGTCACAGACAGGAAACTAGCACAGGGCAACTCTTCTAAGGCTTCTAAAAAAGTCATTGGTTTTAATATTTTGCAAAATTGCAAGCATATAAAATTTCAAACTGTAAAAATTTGAATGTATAACATGAAAGACTTTGTCTGTGGAACATATCTACCTGTTTACACACTCAAATATAATTTTCAGATGCTACTCCAGCAGACTCAAGAAGAAGATGACTTAAGAAAAAAAAACAAAAAATAAAAATGTCAACATCAAGCATTTCATCAAGTTGTAGACTGTACAGGTAAAAGATGACTTGCAAATCCACCTCCTGTAAGAGATGGAAAGAATCTCCTGGACAGAAGCAGAGAAGATGAGACAGAGTCATGAACAGCTAAGTAAATTCCACACACAAACAATGAAATGCTGAATCATAACACAGTTGAATCACACTATGAAAGAGCACAGTAATGGAAGTGACATTCCAGAATAATCATATGGAAGAAACTTGAAGTGTCAAAAACTTGAGTCATTTTTTCATGTACTTCTAGCTGTAATTATTGACTGGCACTGGCTTGCATGCACTCACTTCTTTATTACGTTTCTTTCAGCTGAAATGGGAATAAAAATGTTAAATAAATTAAGAAGTAATTTGTGGAAAAAAGCAGCTTCCCCTGTGAGAGTAAAATGCTTCCTGATAGTACACTGATAGGTGATTATTCAAAATCAGTTTTAGTCCTAACAACAAAAAATCACACAGCCTTATATACATCAGAATATATTTGCAAATGAGTCTGCATTTGAACACTTAAGTGGCTTGTTTTTTTTCACAAGTACTATCTTCTTTCAGTACCATTCAAATCAATGGTATGAATAACTTCAAAGTTCTTAATTTTTGGTGTGAAGGCCAAAAACGTGGGTTCAAGAATTCATATCACAGTAAGCACAAAAAATATTTAATTTATCTGCAATCTAATGACGATATTAAAAAAAAAGTTTACAGGCAAGGTGATTCAACTAAGATTTTCTTGTAGGCAGTCCTTTGGTGGCTAATGCAACATACACTGAAAAAGTGGGAAAATTTTAATGTCACCATCTCCTGTACCAAAGGTCACTTAGTCATTTCATTTCTATAACTCCTACACTGGCAGTTTTCCAGTCCTTACATGGTTTTGGGAAAATAAAATAAAACAGCTGCTGCAAAAGTACTACTAAAAATCAATACATACGAAATATAATTTTCAGACTACTCAAAAGTTTGCAATATGCGTTCCAGGGGTGTGCTTTTGGGGAGGGGAAATTTTAAGATTCTCTAAAATGTTTTAAAAACAAACAAACAAACATAAACAAATGAAAACACTTACCTAATATCTGTTAATCGGCATTGGGATCTCATCCAAAAGTATTTGTAGAACACTCATTTGCCAATATATAATCTCTACTACTGCTCGGAATGGGACATCCTTATAATCTGAGAGGTATGTGTTCCAGAAATACTTTTCTTATAAACGTTAAAAGTGACTTGGAAATTATTAAAAATCATGTAACACTAAATTCAAATTAAACATATTGGTAATCAGATTCACGTGTTTAGAGCAACACAATAAACCAGTGTGCTGGTGAAAGTAAAAGAGTAAACAAGCAACAGTAGAAAGAGAACAGGATGGAAATTGAACTGCTATAGTGTTTATAACACAGTATATTGGTGCTCATGAGAAATGTTAGTTTTCACCACACTGAAGTATGACACACCATTCTATGAAGTCATCATTAAAATGTCTGTCCCTCTTTCCACAGTAAAAATCATAAGTTTTCATCAAAAGTATTAAAAAAAAAAAAACACCTTTTTTTTCTCTCCTCTACAAATGCCATTAAATGTTTCAGTTTTGGTTGAAATCTACTTTGTCAGTGTGATCTGATTCTGTAAACTCCATTTGAAGTTCTATGATTGACTTATTTAGAGTGAGGAATAGTTTAGAAGCCATTAAAAATTGGTCAGCAATTTTCACTCTAGAGTATCCCATGAGTAATCTAGAATAAAAGCAAAAATCATGGTTTTCTTACTGAAAACCCACTCACTGAGAAAAAAATTACCTTCAAATGGATCCATTTTTATGAAAGAACACCATGTGCAAAGTTCACCTTTAAAAGCCATAAAGAAATCAAATATGCCAAGTAGTCCATCAAGTATTTTTTTTATCCCAACTATTACGTGCACGCCAAAATAGAGGAGTAATACCTGGAAACAAAAAATTGTTTTGCTCTTATCCATGCCAGAAAATCTTAAAATGAATGAAAATTCTGTTTGCTACCAATAGAAACCAAATTCCTACGGATACTTTAGAGAAACATCGCAGATCCATAAAACTAAATTTAGAAACTATTTACTGGTTTCTCAACCAGTAATCCTCAGGTGAGTTTTACTCTGCTTGGGTTTAGTCTCAGAGGTATCAAGTTACTATCGTTGATGGTGTTTGGTAGATTATTTGAGAAATAAATGATAACACTGGTCCAGTTTATAATGATGAGTGAAGTTCACTATGTCCCTTTTTTAATACAATTTCCTCAAGCTCGTATAGGCCTACTAACAGTTTGTGTAAAACCTTCAGAAGAAACAAAGTAAATTTAGGAGACAGTAAAAGAAACAGCATTCTTCCCATTAGGTCCACAGTATGATTTTGCCTTGCAATGGAAAGAAATGAAAACTATAAAAAAAAATTTAAAAATGCATTTCTCAATTTACAGCATTTGTTGTCAGAGGCATTTCCTCATACAAACTCTGACTGCTATGCTGGCTGATATAGGTGTAGCAGAATCTGAAAAGCCTTGATTATATTGTACATGTATTTCATGTCATAAACATATGAAACATTTAAAATATGGTATTAAATATGTAACAACATTTCCTGGAACAGACAGAACAACGGTGTGGGAGAGCAGTTTTTTAAAAAGCTTTTAAATAATGCTGGTAAGAAATGTCCCAACATGATAAAAATCCTGTCTTCGAATAAGTTCCCCTTCATAGTATTCTCTTTGTTGTAGATACAGACTGTGCTTGAAA
The DNA here is from genome assembly GCA_013399175.1 of Odontophorus gujanensis. Taxonomy (NCBI): domain Eukaryota; kingdom Metazoa; phylum Chordata; class Aves; order Galliformes; family Odontophoridae; genus Odontophorus; species Odontophorus gujanensis. Next base: position 40,956 of record VXAB01000225.1, read on the forward strand.
AAGAAACTGCTCGCTGCTTTAAAAAAAATCTTTTTAGCTATTGTAGATGCTGCATGATTATTTTAAATCATTTGGCAGATGGCTACAGCTTAAGGGTTAAACAGTTGATGATTATGAGCAAAACTTTTAAATAACTGTAATAAGAGATACTTAGAGAAAGCTTGAAAATATATTTTTTAAATTAATAACCATCTTTTCAACTCCTTCCTGCTGCTCTCCATAGCATTCCCTTGAATAGTATAAATTACATGACTTTCTTGTCACAGGTTCTGAACAACACTAAAACAGAGTGCCCAACATCTGAAAAGCATTGGAACTTAGCAGGAGGAAAAGAAAAAAAGAGATGAAAAAGAGGACAGAAATTTGGAGATGTTGAAAATAGCCTCTTCATATTAAAATAAAACAAGACAAAACAAAAACAAAACAAAACAAAACATAAACAAACAAAAAAAAACCCCAAACCCAAATTTCTTACTGTTAGATGCCATTATCCTGACAGGTGGAAACTTTTGTTTCTCACATCAGCCTTTTAAGTGAACAGCTCTGACTGGCGTCAGAGGATGGAGCAAACAGAGCTAAAATAGTGGAGAATGTGACAGACTTGGACCTGTCAGCAGTCATCTTCTATAAAAGTCTTGGTCTTCTCAGTTTTCACTTGAAGATGCAAACAACTGCACTGTCAGAAATGATCTTCTGATTAACTCCAGTAAGTTTTGGATTAGTACATGAATGCTGAAAGCTGGCTTGAAAACTGGCTCAGCTGCCAGCATCCTTCTCTTTGTATATCCACAACACCTATACCTTTGGATAATTCAGAGAGCACTGTCCCAAGTGACTGACCAATAAGGGCATGGGGAAAAGACTGAATGCCCTAGGATCCTCTCCCAAAAAAATTCTCTCTCCGTGGCTGGGAATGACACTGAAGGGACAAGGAAAGGCTACACATTTGTAAGCATGTCCAGTAAATACAAAACAGCATAAGTTTCAGATTTCTCTTGAAATTTCAGGCAATGTGAAAAAAACGTATTTTTTCCTTGTCTGGCTTAGGTAGTAAAGTTCATTTAGGCTGCAGTGACTCCTGGGAGTTGTAGTATGCATCCTTGCAGGCAGGCTCCTTCCCTCTGGGTCCATCTGGAATTGGGAGGATTCAGGTAAACAAGGTAGGGCACAAGGTTCAGTGGTGGCATGCCTCAGCAGGATACTAACCCCACAGCACTTGCCTTTTTTAATTTTCTTTGAGCCCAAGAATATGAGCTCAGTTTTTCCAGTCTTGTAAGAAATTTCTTTGCCCTGTGAGAATGCACACTGAAAATACTATGTTGAAAACAATATATTACATTTTGTTGTGAGACAAAAAAAGAAGACAAATGATTTTTTTTTTGTTGTTTATAGCAGTGATCTAAATTAACTCTCTTACAGTTCTCTCTGTATCCATGAAAATTCTCATAGTTTTATATTTGATACGGTATTACCAGCTTCTTTGACCCTGCATACTGAATTCTCATTGGCATGGAAATGTTGCACCCACTCACAAGGAAAGAAACTGGTCCACACAAATTTTTTTATTCCTATATATGGGTCAAATTTCAGAAAGTAAACAAAATCAATTTAGAAATCAGTAAAAGCATCCCCTGTTGTATTGCGAAGCATGTAGGTACCAGTAGTTCTATTTCTAATAGCTTTATTTGCACCAGTGATGACAAAACCATGCTAAAAACTCACATGGAAAAAAACATATCGTTTTTTTTTTTTTCCTGATACTTTCTTAGATGGAGAAATCTAATCACTACAGTAGAAATCTCCCTTTCCCAAAATCTCCTATGCTGAGATGTGCGAGCGTGCCTCTTCTACCTGGTAGGTAAGAAGTGGCTAGAAGAGGCAGCCTGTAGCAGTATTCTACCAAGTGCCCCAGAGGATGCATCAGAGAATCCAGCCTGCAATACCAAATTAACACATGAAGAAAGGCCCACGTGGCCTCTTTAGAGAGCTCTACATAGCAGACATCTGCCTGCTCTGCTCTGAGCCCTGAGCCTGCTGTAGTGGTGCACGCTATCGTTCCCACTGGTACTCTCTTTACCCTTCACTAAACATGTTTGCTTAATGCAGTCTTTCAGCTAGTGGGAAATAGGTCCCTTGAAGGCTGTCATTCCCTTTCGGTAACCCCCTGAAACAAAACAAAGAGGTGATCTGACTTTCTGCTCTCCAGAGTTCACTTGGGATCAATTCTAACAACTCTCATAATGTTGAGATTAGGCAGCTTTTCCTCCTCCTTGTTAACAAGGCAATGACAAAGAGTGAGGGAAGTCAATTTCCTTTTCAAACAAAACTAAAAAAATTACTCTTTAGTAAACAGGAAAGTTAGAAATAAATAAGCAAGGATTCCAACTGGAGAAGCCGTGCAGGATTGTTGGTTCTAACTTCCAGGCTGGAAAGAGATCATCTTTAGAAAGCTGAAATTGGGATTCCATAAGACTTTAAAGAGAGGATTCAAATCCCAGGAGACTGTTTTTTAAGGTTAAGTTTGAAAGCTGCCCTTTTGAAACAGCCAGCTGCCAGCCTGACCGCTGACCCTGTCTTTTCTCCGGACAGGGGCCTAAGCAATCAGGGAGCTGACATCTAATATGCTTTCCCTCATACAGAGCAGCAGGCACCTCCCGTTCCAGGCCGCTGAAGTTTCCTCTGAGCTGACTGAAAAGCCAAAAGCAGACCTCAGGAACCAATCTGGAAATAACAAGGTCAAAATGACCTGCTCTGAAGCAAAGTCCTTTAAAACATTGGCTTTTAGGAAGGTATTTACCGAAGCAGTGTTAGACCTTCCCAACAGTGATAAATCTTACCTTCGCACGAATGTAGGAAAACATTCTTCATACTGATCATTTTGGTATGAGCACCAATGAGTTTCCTCCCAGTCAGCTGATTTATGAGGTGACAAACATCTCTCCATCTCTCCTAGAATAGGGCTGCCAACTCCTGCCATCCATTTATATTGACTAGAATACCATCAAAAGGATGCATGGATATAAAGTGGAACTTTTTAATTACAGAAGTGATTACTGCAAACAAAACACAGACCACAGCTCCCGAATTTTGGTAGGTGTTTTCACAGAGAGTACAGATCGTGTCCATGCTAAGCTAACTTCCAAGCTGTGGAAAAGCAATCAAACCAACATGAATACACACCAACTCCGGTATTTATTTGTGCATTTCCCAACAGTGTATCTCACAGCTGATTGGATGAATAACAGTACCTTAAAATAACTTCAGCTTTGTAAAAACAGTTTTGACCATGTTTTCACTGTGCTCTTGCATGAAGGATGAACCTGAACCCCTGCAGAGATAGGTATGCAATATTGAAGTTAACATCAAGATCAGGAGACTTGATGCAGCCTAGCTTCTTAATTTTCTGTTGTTTTTCTCCACAGCGTTATCTAAGCCTTCTAAAATCCACAGCTTTAGTTCTATTCACTATTTTATCCCCCATGGGCATGAGAGTGCTGTTGCATATCAAAAGTTGTGTTTACCACTCAGCCATTTCCTGGTACTGCCATCCAGAAAATAAAAGAGTGATACTTATCTGGCCTTCTCATTCAGAGGAAGCTCCCAATCGTTTACCTAACACTGCATTTATAGAGTTATACTCAAAGGTGTAGGGAAATAACTGACTCACTGCAGAAATCTAATTTCTACAGCAAACCATGTTAAAATAAATTGAAAAATCATTACAAGCTGTCTTTTATCTTTAGTTTTTATATACTGTGAATATGGCTTCATTACAGACCAAACTTCCCATCAGGTGCAGAAAAAGTTTAAGAAAAAATAAACTTACAGTCAGCAAACAAATAAACAAAAGCATGAAGAACCATCAGTTCTGCAAGACTTTTATTTTTATTATTTAACAAAGTAACCTTTTTCTCCTGTCATACTTAAGAATTAAATATAGCAGTAGCTGAACAAACAATTCTCTTTTTCTTCTACAGATAAAGGCTATAAGAATTCAATAACTACTGCAAAAAAATATTCATTAAATACTTAAAACAAATAAACATACAAACAAAAGACTCTCCTTTTTCTTTCCAGGGCTCTGATTTCTAATAATTACTATTATTATCACTATTCTTTATCGTGTAAATATTAACAGTACACACTGTCTGTAAGAGAAATGGTCTATTCTTTAAGTAAACTTACAGTGAAGATCTTCATTATTCTTAATTTCTGCAGAAGTTTATTGTGAATATTTGGGTTGTTATTTCCTAGATGAACACCAGTAAAACGAATTGAATTTTTATGATCCTCAAAAAGTGAAAAAGTCCTGTTTTATTTCAGGTTTTTTATTATTTTAAAAACATACCAAACACCGTTAAAATGTAATCTATTATTAATCAAAACAGTGTTACAGAAAAAAAAATACATTGATTAATTTAGATGCTTTTGTTCAGAAATATTATCTGAGTTTTCAGCATGTCATCATCTGGTGCTAGTTCCATAAGACCTTTTCTGAGATGATTTAATTATGAAGTTTCCAACTAACTAACTTTTTGAATCCCTACAGCACTGCCTTGATCATATTTTTATAATGCATAATAGTAAAAAAGCCATATTTAAATAAATCAAACTATAATGTATAGTGAATTTGGAATATTGAAACAATGCTACTACTACAGCTTTCAATATTCCTAAATAAAATATATATTAAAAATGCTTATTATAGCATTTTATCTACACATCATTAAGTGGACTGAAATCTGTGTAATATTTGCTAACCAACAGAACTTTCAGCAGTTACGGACCTTTTCTAATTTTCACCAAAAATTTATTGAATTGAAACTATGGAATTTTATCTAAAATAATTGTTTCTTATTACTCTTCAGAGTATTTTAAAGGCTTTAGAAATTTATTACATTTTAATTACATATTATCTTTAAAATGTATAGTGGTAAACTCTTGGTACAATTAGTTACTCAGACATAATCAAGATCTGGAGAATTTTTGTGAAATATCCTATCTGATAAGGGCCCCAGAAGTAACATTGCCTAAGCAATAACTAGTCAGTATTCCAAATACTGAGTGGAATATTTTTAGTAATGAGTCTTTGGGAAGCTTCCTGTAGTATAATACCTTGGAAAATGCATCTGATCTCTAATATACCACATGCAAAAATAAATAAAAGCAATAATTTATTCATAAAAGTAAGCACTCAGTTTCAACTACAGTATGTAAATGACAGGAAATTAATATCCAAAAAGTAGTGTTGTTTTATTTTTTATTTTTTTTTTATTGCTTCATACTTACATTCACACATTCATTTTTCTGCTGTTTCTATATTTGCTTATCTAAGAGTATGTCAACAAACCACTACCTGTGCAAGCCTAACAGGACTGCAGAAAAGATCTATGATTAACTATGGAAGAAGCATTTCAGAAATTCAGAAAATATGAAATAATTATCAGTATTTTTGAAACCTCTAATTTGGTTATAAGCTCCCCTTGTTATAGCTACTTCAATATTTCATTCTTTGGTTCTTCGTGATAGTGCTCAGATACTAAATGAATTGAATTTGCAACAGAAAGGAAAGTAAATGATACTTTCAGTGTGAAAAAATGTTTGTTTGATTTTTTTACTTTTGTTAGGACTCTCTATTTATATATATCTATTCATCGTTACTGCTGTAGTGCTAAAATAGTGTCCCCTTTCTCAAATCCCTCAGTTACAGTATGGAGAAGTAACCATTGTAAGCAACTACAGTAGAAGAATCAAAGGAAGAAAAGGGAGAAAATGATTTTTAAAAGAAGCAAAGTGCAACCAGTCTGAGACCATGTTTCAATTTATAAAAAAGAAACAAAACAAAATTCAAAGTACACAAACTGAAAACCTCACATGGGTCTACTACCAGAAGAATTTTATGAATATTTGTCTACAAACTTACTCATAAACCAATGTAAACCTCAGACATGGTAAGCACGTGTGCTGGTTGGGTAAAAAGCTATATATCCACTTTTTCAAAAGCCGGGTCATATGGGCTGTGTTTATTAAGAAGTTTTGGGGTTTTGTCTCGAAATATTGTTTCAGACTCTCAAGTTGTTCTAAGATTTATCAACATAACAGAAGGATGGTGAAAGTGCAACAAATAATTAGGTCACACTATCTAAACACTTTGGTATGTATAGGAAAATTAAAGATCTACATTCCCACGTATGTGAAATTGAGGTTGTTTTCACCAGCAAATTTATGAGACGTCTAAAGTTATTAGTGAGTTCTAAGGAACTGCCTTAGGCACTGATTATGTGCTATTCATTTTCCTGGTAAGCACTGCCTGAAAACGGCCATCCTCACCAAGATCAAAAGTCTACCTTGAGAAGAATCCTCACTTTGATGGTAGATAGCAGTAAATCCTTATGTAAGAGTGAAAAGGAAGGGAGGAATAGAGGAATACAAAGTGATGTTTCTCCCCAAACTAACTTCCAGCTACTGCAGTGCGAATCTGGGCAGTCTGAGGTTAGTGGCTGAGATGGATTTCTCTCCTGTTACTTTGGTAGCCACTATGAGCCCTCTTGTTCCTTTGACCTCCAGAGCCTACAAGACAATATTAATGCTGCAATTATGCATATAGCATTTACACATTCCAAAAATCGTGCATTTTGTTTCTTCCTAGAGTAATTTCTCTTATCTCTTTTGAAAAGACTACAGTAGTACAATGGAAGTGTACACTATCAGATTTTTAGGGATTTTCAGTATGTTTTTCTGGAAAACATCTTCCCAGAACTTGGAGACAAATCTTCCTTAAACACTCATCCCCCCAAAAATGTGAAAAATATCAGGGGAGAGATATTTTAATCTACTACTTGCTAGCTTTTAATCACTTTTATTAAAATGATCTACAGGTACAAACATCTTTTTCCTCAAGATCACATTTAATACTTGAAAATACTGCGTTGAAAAATAGAGGCCAGGTACTTGTACAATGAGACGTGATTTATTGTAATACAGAAAATTCTGTCTATGATAAATGTTAACACCGTAAACAATTTTTATATTAATGTTTACAGATTTCAGTCTTTTCAATCCCTATAGATATCTGTCATCTTTATCCCAACAAATGTAACTGTAATAGCCATTTCATTTTCCAAAATTGCAAAAATATTGTTTTAAAAGCAGCTATTGATATGGATATATATATGTAGCCAATATTAATGTAATTTTGTAAGATAAAAATCATTTGTTTTAATTTTCTATGGGTCGTAGAAAGGTTGGAGGGCAGTATTCATGACAGCAGGCATAGGATGTATAGAAGATGATGCCTTTTTAATTCCCAGCCTTTCTTCTATGGTGACCACTTTTTGTCAGCTCATTTGAAATTCTCACAAAGGAAGGATAATAAGCACTATAAATAAAGTTTCCAAACTCATTTCAACTCATCAGTCAACATAAGCTGCAAGGTATTCTGCTATTCTAGGTATCTTAGACATGAAAACAGTAACATGAAAATGAATGCAGTATTATATTAAACAATGTAATATATCCATTTTTATCTTCAAAAAGCTGAAATATTGATTGTAAGTATTTTCTAGTTGCTTCTTAAGGTTATGATTGTGCTTTTCCAGTTAAGATTTCATCCTGTTGCACAGATATTTTAAAACCTTCTCTAAATCTCATTTTTTTATTGAGGGGGGAAAGGTATATATTATTAATCTTGATATTATGTGCAACCCTATGGTAAATATAAACTTTTATAATTTTTGGTGATTTTAGTTTTAACATTTCACCATAGCAATTGTGTTAGATCAAAATTACAATAAAAAGGAATATAGATTCTTTTCTTACATACTTGAAAGAGGCAAATGGTTGAATGGAGCAGTTCATAATAATGATAAGGTAAGGAAATATGGACCTGAAATAAGCAAAGATCATGACAACAGTTAAGTAAAACAAATAGCACAGTAGGGACAGAATTAAATTTTTAAATGCACACAATAGAATACCTGTATAACACAAGTGATTTCCTCCTTACAGTCATAAATTCAATGTACAGAAACAATGCATTGCAGAATGATGCTCTTTATAGGATTTTTTTCTTCCCCTCTTAAAATATAGAACTATTATGATTCTCTTGTGTGGATGATAAATCCAGCTCAAAAATCTACCCTCTGTGATTTCTACCAAAACACGGTACTGAGAATGAGCTGTGAGAAAATGAATTATGGTATACCAGTGGTTTGTGCATTGTATGCACTGAAGACAGCAAGGAATAGAATAGAGAAAAGGACACACAAAAGGAGGAAAAAAAAAGCAGTATTTTCAAGGCAATTAATAAAACTCAACAAAACTAAAAGAGGTTTCAAGTAATTTAAATTAAAATCTAATTCAAAAAGAACATCTTATAAAAAATTGAATTAAGTAAGCTACCTATAGGAAGCACTCTATCAATAATTGTACATATAGGCATGAATTCAAATGTCAGCTTTCAATATTGATAATATTAAAACTATTTTTTGAATTGCTTACCACAGAAGCAGTAGAAGAACAATGACATTCAGGAAAGCTTCTATGTGTCCAACACTCCCAAAACAATGAAAAGCAGGATAATGGGTGGATACTCAACATTTGAAAATATTGGAGACATTCAAAATTGTAAAGAGTATTTTATCAGGAAAGACTAAAACTCTTCTGAAAACATGAACCACTTGAAGCACTCCAGTAATTTTCAATTACTTTGCAATGTGCAAGCAAGGAACCTTGATCACTTTCACACTGAAGCACTTAAGCTCTCAGATAATTTTACACCCTTATATGTCACATATTTCTAGAACCCTATCCTTTCCTAGCTGAAGTGGTTTTAAAAATATGTGAAGTGCTCCAATAATTTTAAATTATTCTGTGCAATGCAAGCTCAGAACCCTGATCACCTCCAAATTTAAGAGCTTATAAAAATTTGAAGTAGCCCAATATTTCTGAATGATTGGGTATTGTGATTTCACATGTTTTATAAAGTGCTTCCATTTGGAAGGAAGTCTGGTGACAAACTGAAATATAGCTGTTGGCTAGCAAATCTAGTCATGTAAAAATATAATATTAAAAAATGAATCAGGGAACATGCTTACATTCTCCACAAAAATCAGAGCTTAAGCAATACAATGAAAATGGAAATGTACCCTGAATTCTCAATAGCAAGTAAGGGAGAAAAGAGCTGTCCCAAAACTGCAGTAACAATCTGTCTGTACGTACAGAAACAGCTAATGTGTTACATATAGAGAAGACACAAAAAAAAAAAAAAAANCAAAAACAGCTAATGTGTTACATATAGAAAAAAAAAAAAAAAAAAAAAAAAATCCAGAAACTTTGTTCCTTACAGAACAATTATAATTATTCATATTCCTAATATCCTTTAGAGACTTATTTCATTAATATCTGTATTTAATATTATTCTATCATTTTGCCATTGTGTAAAGAATAGACACACATCTCACTTCAATCAGTGCTGGGTTTTTTTAGGGTTTTTTTTTTATATAATAAAATAGGACAGAAATACTGTCACGTACACAATAGATAATAATGAAAAATATTCTTCATTAATGCAAGCAGTTCCATTCAACCAATAAACTAGCTTGATGAAAAAAAATATACCCTTATCTCTTGGAAGTTTGTAAATAATTTACTGTTCTGAAAGCACTTGTATTTTCACTAATTACATCTGCAACTTTTGGGTCAGAGATGATAGTTACAAGTGTTATCCACCCGTGCAAGAGAAAGTGGGCTTCTGTACAGTTTACCTCAATTATAACCCGCACCAAAAAAACGAACATTCTTGCCCACTATAGCTGAAAAAGAATTCAGTGATGTATGTCAGCTTATATTTCATTGAAATCTCATATACACTCAGAAAAATACATTGGAAAAATACTCTTATGTTCAGCACTCTTTGTCTTCCTCTATAATTCCCCTCATTTTATCCCTTCTTGCACACATACAGTAGGATTTAAATTGGAGAGTTCAGAGAATTGGTGCTTTATATTTCATTAAATTACCAATTAACATGTAGTTGAATTCTGACAGCAGAAAGGAAGTTATGCCTCATAACCTCAGTGTTTTAGGAGAAGACAAACTATGTGCAGAAGATGATTGAAAGAAGGTACAGAATTTGCCAGGTTTTCTGCTCATTCTACCCTGTGCCAGGACCTATTATGATCATCTGCAGTTATTTTGGTTAATGCCATGGTTTCACTGTTGTATCAACTTATGAGGAGCCTGAAATCCACTCAGCAAGCTGACCCACTTGTTTCCTACGATGTGTATATAGCTTCCATTAGGATTAAGAGTGGCAATGTTTATGATTGGGAAAGCAAATAATAAGGTAGGTAACCTTTTTTTCCTAAGCCTAACATTTCCACAACTAGATCATAAATTCCTTCTAAAAGTAGCAAGACAATAACACGAGAGAGAGGCCCTCCTAAGCTACTTAAGAAAAAAGAATAATCATAAAACTGAATGAAGCAAGACTCAGCAGAACTCTTGAAACTGGGGAGATCTGTCATGTCCCGCAAATACCATGTATCTCCTGTATTTTTGTACCAGTGGCACATGAACAAGAAATGTTTACACACTCCATGTAAAAAGCATAATATAAAAAAAATCTTTTTCGACATTGAAATCTAAATATCCCAAAGTGGCAAAGAATCTTTGGGAAAAGTTCAGGATTTTTTTCTTCAGGTAACAATATTGGAAGAACAATACAGCTTTCTTAAAACAACATTCAGATATTTATTGATTTTTCTTTCAGTAGAAAAATTTCTTATATCTTTAGCTCAGGCTTCTTAGAACAGTAGAAAATGAAACTTTATTCCAGGAATTCTTCACATGACTCAGTGATGACATTTTGCCCAAATAAAAGTCTATCCTATCAGCAGTTTTCAATGCATTCTCATGAAATATCCCCTAACTTTTTTTCCTCAAGTTTTTAGGGATAGAACATCCTGGTTATTAAATATTTGTAGGAATATAATTATTACAAGAATCATGTATATTGGAATAAAGCTTCTACACATGCATTCTCAAAAATGAACAAGAAAAAAAAAACACAGAAGGAATAGTAACAGTAAATAGAAATAATTTCAAGAAGGGAAGCTCTTTTAAATAGAGGCTTAAACAAATGTCTTTAAGGAATTTTGAGTTGGAATATACTGGATTAGACATGCCATCAGAATGACTCATTTGGTGCTAATGTTTCATTATTATTGCATAATTTGAAATACTGATACAAGTAGATGAATTGTCAAAACATGATGTGAAATGTGTAAAATTCAAATGAAGCAACATTTGGAAAAAGTCTCCAAAAGTGACTATACAGTATTACTTTAAAATTATATAGAAAAACAGGTCTTTCAAAATTAATTCTTTCTTGAACTTGTGTTGAGGAAGGCTTTGCTTAAGTTAGCCACGTGGTTTTGCATCACATGCAATTGGCATATGCATGCACACAAGGAAAACATATTTTCCAAAAGACAAAGATAGGAGAAAATAAAATTCTTTTCTTTCTACAATTTCTCATCTCTTTTGTTGGGTCTGGGTAGATTGTAAAGCCATAATACTTTAGTCTTGGATTTTCAAATTTCTTAAAAATTTACTAAGAACTTACACGTCTAGAGTAGTGCTCCGGAGATCCAACCAACCTCAGCTTTTCTCAATGATTCTAAGAAAAGGTATAACTTTAGCAGTGAGTCTGCATTCATGTTTATAATGTTTCTAGACATGTAGAAAGAGCTAATTCTAAATTGAACCCCACTGCAAAGATGTCTAGCTGATATGCCACTTCCCTGGTTAACAATGGTGATCTTTATTATTTGCACAAATAGCACAACTGATACAGAACAGACCACTATTCAGATCTGAATAGCTGTGGTCTTTCATTTTAACTAGTAGTTATACAAGTTTAAGTGTGCACCACATGAAATTCTTTTTTGAAATAGTTTTTAAAGGAATTAATATTTCTTTGGAGATAGAATTTGAAGTCCATAGTGTTCTCAAATTCTATCACGTCTGCAAGGAAAACTCCCTCTCTTAAGGGAACCAGAGATAGGTAAAGTACAGTGCAAAATCTTCAATTTCTTGCTGTTGTAGAGGTTTTGAACATATTTAAGCATTATTTTACTGTCAGCCATGTCCTTGCTGAGACTAGTTTCCTGCCAGAGCAGTTTCTGACCCGCTGGTGCAGGATATGTTCCTGTAATTGACATAACTGTGAATAGTGTGCTGTTTTTATTATATAGAAAGTAAAGGTTAATAGACATAAACAACAATCTAAACTCAACCCTGATGTTACAATATTAGCCAACATTACATTAACGCTATACTCTTAAGAGAAGAAAGTGGGATTTGAGAAAAAAGAAAAAATATCCCAGTATACAAATGAGGTAAAGCATTTAAAAGCATTTTGGTCTAAATCATTTTAATAAAAATGCTTAACATAATGTACAAACAGAAAACAATAACAGCAACAAAAAAGGCATTTTATTTAACTGCTGAACTATAGCACAATTTCTATGCAAATGACTAAAAAAACTCTATACTAAAATACCACTGGTTAATTCAAATTCTGCCTGAAGCATGGCACACAGTAATAATGATGACAACACCTAGTCCAATAATATAAAATCAATACAATGCATTGAACTGCTATCCAAAGCAAATCTAGAATGTCATTTGGTTGATTATTAATTAAATTGACACTTGCCAAACTAAACCCAAACCAATATCAAAGCAACTTTATTTTACATGGAAAATTAAAGCTATTAAATAAGTATTACATAAAAAGGAAAAATCATGGTTTTGATGGTTCTGTCGTATAATACCAGCAATTTTTATGTATAAGGCTTTGACACATTAAAAGAAAGGAAACATTCCACTACATAAATTGTATAACTATAGATTTGCAAATGATCTTTTTCTCTTATTGATCAAAACCTTGGCATTCAAAGTCTAAGTATACTAAAAATTCTGCTATATCTCCAGTGTACTGAAAAATCATTGCATGAAATTAATCAGTACTCCAAGTACACAATTACTAATTAAGACTTGATCTTTTTAATGTTTGACATACTATTTTGTAGGTGTTCTTAGGAACAATTTGACAAACATCAAAGAAAAGCCTAATTTCCAGGTGGCATTTCTGTTTTATCTTATATTACACATAATGAAAGTGTTTCACAAAGCATTAAGGCAAATAATCCAAACATAATAATTCCAACAGAGTCATGTTTTGATGTTTCTTTAAAGAAACATACACTCAGGCACACACACACACAAAAACAGGGAAAAAACAATCCAGAAACAATCCCTTTCAATCTCAGTATATGACTACATCAGGTAGACATGCTTACTTCAAATTTTTTTTTAGCTCTGTTTGCAAGAAAAGTTTTTGATGTCCATTTCACTGACTGACTAATGATATTACAGGCTGCAGTCTTATGTATTTATCTTGCAACCACAGTGTCCTGTGCTGGTTAAGAAAATACCAACTGTGAAAGCTAAAAGCTTTTCACACCTTGAATGAGCAAATTTTCTTTAGGATGACTAGCTTAAACTTTGTTNAAACAATCCAGAAACAATCCCTTTCAATCTCAGTATATGACTACATCAGGTAGACATGCTTACTTCAAATTTTTTTTTAGCTCTGTTTGCAAGAAAAGTTTTTGATGTCCATTTCACTGACTGACTAATGATATTACAGGCTGCAGTCTTATGTATTTATCTTGCAACCACAGTGTCCTGTGCTGGTTAAGAAAATACCAACTGTGAAAGCTAAAAGCTTTTCACACCTTGAATGAGCAAATTTTCTTTAGGATGACTAGCTTAAACTTTGTTTAATTTATGAATGCTAGTGATTATCTCAGTGATAATGAACTGAAAGGATGGGTAATGCTGAAGTGTAATGCTGAACAGTTGTTGCCTTCATCACTCTAATGGGCTGTACTTAGTGATATAAATGAATAGGCTGGCTCTAAATATTTTGAGCATGCAGAGTGCAGCTAATTTCATTGGATGCAGTTCAAATCAAGCAATGAATTCCATGTGGTTTATGTAAAATAACTGAGTTAGATCAGGATAATCATCACAGCATGTTTACCCACGTGCAGCACCATTGGCTTTGTTGTTGTTTATTTTATTTTAAATAACAAAAGCATTTCTTGTTTCAATCAGGATACAAAGGAAAGTTGGCATGGCAATCTAATAAAAACAAGTCATAATACATGATATAGGAAAAAATAATATCTACCCTATGTTATGAGAGATTTGAGAATTTCTTCTACTCTTAATTCAGTTTTCCTACTGTTTTGACAACTTTTATAGTAAAAGAAAAAAAACACTAAAGTACCCTTTGTAAGGGCCAAGGATCTAAAGAAAAGCAACAAACTGGTGGAAACAAACTGATGCAGAATTTTTGGAATTATACCTGGCAGAACCCAAATTGTAGTCTATGAAAGCAATTTATTCTTGAGGTTACAGTTAACAGAGCTTGACACAGTCAGTTAATCAGTTGTCCCAGCTACTTCTTTGCCCTTAGATACTACTTAAAGAATAGATAAAAACGCAGTAAAAATCATTAAGGTATGCTTACAACTCCTCTCCTCTGTACTGAACACTGAAATACACTAATGTTCTATGGTCACATTCCAGTCCCCCTATTCAATCCACTTCATTTGCTGCAACAACATAAACTTGAAAATTTCATAGCAGACTCTTCTAAGGGCTAGAGTCATCCAAGCTCTATTGACATTCAGTTTAATCTTCTGTACAGGTGTTTCATATTTTGTATCTACTCATTTTAAATGCTCAGTGAACTAAGCAAAGTCTCCCTCAATAGAGAATTATTTAGAAAAACAGCACATTGTAAATTCTCTTTCTAGTAGTCGAAGTAATAGTTGATGCAGTAAACTTCCAGTTTTAAATTATAAATATCCTGTGGCAGATGTGTCTTTAATTGCTGAATATAGAAACTAGGTCACTTTATTTTAAAACAATTGAGCACCAAATTTGCAAATATAATAACTGCCTAGAATCCCTGGATATTCTAAATACAGTTGCTGAATCTTTGAATGATTTTTGGTGATTTTCATAGAAAAAGTATGAGTAACTATAGTCTTTTCAGATGTGACAGAAAGAAAGCCATCAGCCTAGGCAGAGATTGCCAAGATTCTTCAGTCTTCTTTTTCTTGAAAGCCTGTCCCAGAAAGCTTGGGAAAGGTATTAGATAATCTATTATACACTTCAGCAAAACACACCTTTTATCTCACTATTGATCTTAAAAATGATCATGAAATCCTTCTGCCTTCAGAGACGAGGATTTCTCACAGTCCTTAAACAATAACTTGAACATGTGTAGCATATTCCTTGGAAGTCTATTTCTAAAAGGTACAGTTAATTTTAATTTACAAGTAATGGAATTGAAAGGAAAAAACAATACAGAGCTTTTATGATGCCTTTCCTAGATTACTACAAGGTTGCACTGATACCTACACACAACCAAGCTGTTCTAAGGGTGTGGTAAATATGCGTTGGGCTCTTGATCATGAAATAATTTAAAAATACTTGCATATCATTCTGATGTTCTTATATGAACACAAGTATTTTGTTATTTTTCTCTCTTTATTCCTAATTCAAAGAGAAATAATACCTCTGAAGCATACTCAGAAATCAGTGGTGATAACCTATAAAATTCATTTTGTCACAATTTGTTTTGTTTTGTTTTGCATTTTTAACTCTTCTAAAGAGATGGCAGCAGATTTTCTATCACAAATAAGGAGACTTGAGACCTAATGAAAGCTATATAGCATTATTCCAAAAAAAAAACAAAAAAGAAGAAGAAAGAGACAACTACCATTTGGAAAAACTGTTGGGTCTTTGAAGCCTAAATTCTCTTACATTTGATGATAAATATGACTTGTTTTTTGTGGTGGGGGGAGAATAAGATATGGCCAAAATTACTGTTATCTGAAGTCACTTGGCTATCTAGAGTTGCTTGATCATTCTGACGTGCTTAATTCTAGTGTGCTTCAACTTTCTCATTTAAATATCTCTTCCCATCAATCATTAGTGCTTTCCTTCCTGGGTCATTGAGAGCATAATACTTCATTGTGTCAGCTGAAGGTGTGCTGACCTACTTTTCCTGGTTAATTTCAAGGGTAGGATCAGATGTTCCATTGCTTTTAGTAATTGATCTAACGATAGATCTTTTACAAGAGCACCCATGACATGGTCTGAGGGGCATTCCAGGCATCACTGACTTCAAGGTCATAATTGAAATGAAAAATTCTCCAATCAATTAGGTAACTTGACTGCTTAGTCTGTTCTTGAAAATGATTCTTTCAAAAACATATTGCTTTTGTTTGATAAAAATTGGGTATAAATGCAATAGATCATGTAAAAGTTACTGCTACCTTTTGGTGTGTAGTATTATATATTTGATGCAATAGGTTGAATTAGCCCTGTTATTTTTATACTACTGATATAATTAGTAATAAGTGACAACTCAAAACAGATTTAAGTTGTAAAACCAGAAGGATCGCTTATGACAGCAAAAACAATTGTTCGCTACAGAATATGGAAAGAAATATTTCCAAACAAAAAATCTCTCAAGAACAGACCGTTAAACAGCTGAGAAGGAGAAACACTAGTTTCTTCAGGCTTTCAAACTGTGACACACACACATAAAATATGATTTTTCAGGTCTCATTCTGAAGTGCAATTTCACAAAGTAGTACTTCAATGCACACTGTCCACAGGTGGAAACTAGGTACACCTACCAAGAGAGGTTCTGACCTGACAAGGCTTCCTTTTCGGCAATACTCTCATACAATAACCAAAAAAATAATTGCTTATGCACAAAAGAGCTTTCAGAAATATATAAATAACATACGTATAGAATACAAAGTAAAATGTACCTTGACAGCTTCTGAAATATATCAATCTTTAACCATTCATTTTCACCTATTTTCTACTATTCCAGATACTGAACATCATATGAGCATAGAAAACAGTGAAATCATAGTGTCCGTAAGAAGAATAAATAATATAATTCATTTGAATAAGTACTTTTAGCTGTTCTACACTTGCTCTCGTAAACCTCATCTGGCTCCTCTGTGCCCAGCTTTCCAGTCTGTCCAGGGCTCACGGAATGGCTGCACAGACTTCTGGCATGTCAGCCATTCCTCCCAGCTTCCTATCATCAGCAAACTTGCTGAGGGTGGACTCTATCCCCTCACCAAGGTAACTGATAAAGATGCTGAACAGGACCAGACTCAGCACCAGCCCCTGAGGAACACCGCTAACTTCCTCGGTTTTGTTATAAGGATGCTGTGGGAGACAGTGTCAAATGCCTTGCTGAAATCAAGGTGGACTACCTTGCTCTTCCCCATTCAACTATGCTAGTGATGATGTCATAGAAGGCTACCAGGTTGGTCAAGCACGCCCTCCCCCTTGTGAACCCATGCTGACTACTCTTCATCTTCCAATACTCTTCCAATTGCCTGGAGATGGTATACAGAACAAGCTGTTCTATCACCTTTCCAGGGACAGAGGCGAGGCTGACTGGCCTGTATTTCCCCAGATCCTCCTTCTTGCCCTTTTGAAGATCAGAGTGACACTGGTTATCCTTCAGTCTTCAGACACCGCTCCTATTCTCCAAGACTGTTCAATGATAATAGAGAGCTGTTTAGCAATCACCTCTGCCAACGTCCTCAGCACACATGGATGTAATTAATGTCTGCATAAACAGATGTAATAATACAGCCATGCAAACACTACCATGCTATATAATAAAAATAAGACATTTAATCTTAAAATCATTGTCCTGAACATAAATAAAAATACTAATACTAAAAATCACAGTATATGTTTATCTATAACATAGTAGTTTTTTAATTATTTTTATATAAATCTTGTTAAAGATTTTTTTCCTCAAAAGTATATAGTAAAATTCAAAACAAAATTTAATATTTTAACAAATGCACTCATTATGTTTGTATCTGAATGTAAGGTTTTGGTTGACTGTTTTGCATCTCGGAATTCAAAAGAGTAAGTTTCAAAAAGATGTGTTTATATAGCTTGTTAACAAAAACAAAGTCTAGAGCATATGTATTCAATCAAAACAGCTCACATTTCCTATGCTCAATATGATAATCCCCATAATCAGTTCATAAACCATCCCATGGTTGAAATATAGTCAAATAAAATTTGTTTGTATATGATGTTTGTTTTTATATCGCTAACTAAAGAAAGCTAAATTTAGCACAATGTATTTCATCCATCTTTTTGAAATACATTATATTGTAAACATATTGGTAATGAATACAAAATATCTCTATTTTACATACATTCAATTGTTGTGATGGAACTCCCCCCCAAAAACACCTTACATGAGAGTCATCCATAAAGCAATCACCCATCAGTAGTCTCGGAGGATTTGCATTGTGAATTGACATAGAGAACACAAAAGCTGCTATGTTGTACCATGTGTAACTGCCTGAGAGAAACAGAAGAAACAAGAGAGAGATAGCCAGGGACAGAAAAATCTCTGGAAAAGATAGTCCTGAGAAAGAATAGTGGAGACTGATCTGCAGCCATGAAAACCAAAATAAATTTAAAAGTTTTATTTTTTTTTTAAGATATACATATATATTTATGTAATTCTTAACAATATCTAAAAAAACAGTTTGCATATCTGAAGAACCAAAACTGTAAAGAGTAAATATGACATTTCCAAAGAAAGAGATATCTCCACTATATCTCTATTGGAACATTCCTTAATGATGATACTTTTCTATCTGCTTAAGTTAAGGCATGTGATGTAGGTAGAAAGTTTCCCAGAAAAATCATTCATATTAAAAAACTTAACTGCTTATATATGTCTTCAGAGATTCCAGATGGCAATCATGATTGTTGCAAAAGATCTTCTAAGAATAGCAGCCTGCTTTCCTTCATTAGCCAGTGGTAAAGCAATTATAGTTCATTTTATGTAGAATATGAAATAATTCCAATTCATTTGACTTCCAGAAAGTATAGAGCAGGTGAAATGACATCTTGACACACGTTTTCTTTAAGTCAGAGTTATTAAACATCTGATGAATTTTAGTACAAATTAAGTTTCTACCTCAGTATTAACTATGCAGAAAAACTGACAAATCACAGAATGGCTGTGGTTAGAAGTTGATCTCTGAGTCCAAACTCTCTGCTCACAGACTCACAATTACAACAAGTTGCCTAGGACTCTGCCCTGTTGGATGGAAACTCCTCTAGACAACCCATTCTTGTGTTTGACCATCTATCTCTGACCAAACAATTAAATGATGTTTTCATATTAGTAAGAAAAAATCTCAAAAAGACAAAGGAAAAAAAAATGGGTCACCAAGAAATAAATTTAAAAAATGAAATTTCTTATAAGCAATATGTATGTTTTTCAGATCTAAATATGCTGAACACCACAACCAGAGATATTTTTACCTTAGTGTTAAATGTCTGAAAGTTTCAATAGCTGTTAGATCCCTTACTAGTGCTAAAAAAATTACATTCAATGTAATTTTTAAAAATATTCTGTTTGTTCTTTTCAAGAACACAAGATACTTTCCAACATCCATAATTATTGATAATAGTGTTAATACTGTTAAATTTGATGTAAAAGATGACCAAAAAATTGCTTCCATTTCAAAATTCTTTCAATTTCTGAGGCCCCTCATTACACGAAAGACATGGAGGCCCTGGAGTGTGTCCAGAGAAGGGCAACAAAGCTGGTGAGGAGTCTGGAGCACAAATCTTATGAGCAGCAGTTGAGGGAACTGTAGGTGTTTAGTCTTGAGAAGAGGAGGCTTAGGGGAGACTTTATTGCTCCCTACATCTCCTTGAAAAGAGGTTGTGGTGAGGTGTCCATCACCTTTTTCTCCTGCATAACTAGCAATAGGACTGGAGGAAATGGCCTCAAGTTGTGCAGGAAGTGATTCAGGTTGGATATTAGGAATAATTTCTTCTCTGAAAGAGTGGTCTGGTGCTGGAACAAGATGCACAGGCAAGTGGTTGGATCACTGGTCCTGGAGATGTTCAAGGTTATACTGAAGGAAATTTAATGGGGAAATATTGGTTTTAGGAGGGTCATAGAATGATTGGGGTTGGAAGGGACCCTTAAGGTCATCTAGCCCCTACCCCCTTGCTAAAGGCAGGGACACCTCCCTTTAGACTAGGTTGCTCAAAGTCCCATGGAGCCTGGCCTTGAATGCCTCCATGGTGGGGGCATCCACAGCCTTGCTGGGCAGCGTGTTCCAGTGTCTCACCACTCTCACAGTACAGAATTCCTTCCTAGTATCTAGTGTAAATCTACCCTCTTCCAGTTTAAAATCATTTCCCCTTGTCTTGTCACTACATGTCCTTATAAAAAATCCCTCCTCAGCTTTTCTGTGGAATCCCTTCAGGTACTAGAAGGTTGCTACTGGAAGGCTCCCCCAGAGCCTTCTCTTCTCTATTCTGAAGACCCCCAGCTCTCTCAGGCTTGCCTTGTAGAGGAGGCGCTCTAGCCCTCTGATCGTCTTTGTGGCCCTCCTGTGAACCAGCTCCAAAAGCTCTGTGTCTTTGGCTCCAGAACTGAATGCCAAACTACAGATGAGCACAAGAGCAGAGTAGAGGGGCAGAATCACCTCTCTCACCCCGCTGGTCACACTTCTCTTGAGGCAACCCAGTATATGTTTGGCTTTCTGGGCTGAAAGAGCACATTGCCAGCTCACACTGAATTTTTCATCAACCAGCACTCCCAAGTCCTACTCCTCAGGGCTGCTCTCAAGTTGTTCTTTGTTCAACCTGTATTAGTGTATTAGTGTATTAGGTCCACTTCTCAAGCCTGTCCAGGTGCCTTTGAATAGCATGCCCTCTCTCTAGCGTGCAAACTGTACCACTCAGCTTGGTGTCGTCTGCAAACTTGTTGAGGGAGTATTCAATCCCACTGTTCGTGTCACCTACAAACGGTTGGATCTTGGAGGTCATTTCCAATCTTGGTGATTCTATGACTGTGATTCTTATGTCATCAATATGACCTAGTGAAGAAGCTGGAAAGTGGAGATCCACAATAAGTGGTAATAGAGTTGTGTCATAGTTTAACCCAGCAGGTTAAACTAAGGTGTTACTGAGACAAATTTGGATTGTAAACTGGTCTGAAATTGTAGTGCCAGAACAACAAAAGTGTTTTCTGCTTTATTACTGAAATGGCAGGCCAAATTTACCATGATTTTAACACAGTGACCACAACGCATATTGGCAAATCACAGCATTACATCTCTCACATCAGTCACAAATATGACTAGACTTTATAAATTTTCATTTATTTTCCAATGAGAAAATCTTTGAAGTCTGTATTATTCATACTCAGCTGTTATAAATGACACAAATTTTTGCCTCAGCCCAAGCAAAGAGGGATAAAGAATTCCACAAAATACTGCTTGCTGAATATGTTAAGTATATATAAAGACAATGAAAGTAAACTAGAGCTTCCTTCTCAGCTGAATGCTCTGCTGTCTCCAGCTGACAGGGAGGTTGGCCTTCCAGAAATTTCCTTGAATCTCTGCCTAGAAGCATCACTTTCATCTCACATTTATCATAAGCCAAGTGCTTTCTTTCAGACTACACATATCTTCCAGGCACTTCCATATAGTTATGGAACTGACACTAATCAGACTTTTTGAATGAGCAGTAGGTTAAAACATGTTTTTAAAAATTTAAGCAATGCCTCAGAAAAGGAAAAAAAAAAAAAGGGGGGGAGGGGGGGATGTGGGGTGGAGGAGTAAAAAAGAAACAAAAGAAGAACAAGTTGAGTTCAGGTAAAGTTGGCAGGGTATAACATCACCATGATGATTTTTATTGAAGTATCTATTGATGGTTGATCAGTGGGTATATATTTTCAAAATTAGGCAATGCCAAAGGCACTGTGTTTGCATTCTTTGAAGTTGATGCAACCAGATATAGCAGACCTCATGTAAGAAATAAAATATTTTTGCAGGAGAAACTGCTGCTAGCCAAGTTTCAGTCTTCACATCATGATTCAAGCTTTCTAGTGTAACCATCAACTTGTGCAATTCTCACTGTTTATCTCAGTGTGTACCTTCTGAGTTTTCTTTAAAAATATATGAAGATATTACTGAGGACCTGATTCAATAAAAAGTATGTCCAGACCTTCATGCCCTGGAAGCTCAAACAATGTTGCAAAAGCTGCAAAAATGGGACATATTTTCTATTGAATTGGGCACTGAAAATGCTCATAAGTTTTTTGTATTGATTTTTGTAACAGCCAGCAGTGAAAGACAGACAATATTAGCTTCATCTACTACAGCCCTGTAGATTTCACTTTCTGCATACAACAGGGCCTGGAATAAAAACAGAAAACAACCAATTTAAAAGCAGAATGGACGGTAATTTTAATACAACATAAAATTAATAAGGCTATTATCAAGACATAAATCTTACTAAGATTAATGAATTACTATGCAGTTATTATGTTTATAACTGCACTTTGCAAATTTAATATGCTTTCACCTAATATTAACACTATGTTCTGATGTGCGCAGATTAAATGCAGTCTTGAATTACAAAAATGACAATAAATAAATCTTACATATACAAAAATAAATCACTTAAAAGCCAAAGACTCAAATTCCTCAGACTTTAAAAAAGAACTACTACCTAAACATATTATTTATGTTTTATTCAAGATGGTCAAAAAAGACTACAGTGGCCTTTTTTTTTTCCTCCAAAAGTATGGCGGCTCTTTACCAGAATCACGGTCTAACTCCATTCTTATTTTCAGTTTTCCAGGAGACAAAACGTGCTTAACAGCTAGCAGATGACCTCAACTGATTCTCACTTGATAAGTGCACTCAGTGGTTGCATTATGTTGCAGCTGCCAAAATAAACTGCTGCAAAGCTACATTAAGCCCAGTGCAAAGTCAACCAGTGAACAGCCATTTCCCAGCCTGCTCCACCTCTCTTTTCAGTTATAAAATCTCAGCTGCACCTAAAAGTGAAAGTGCTGCCTCACACACGATCTCATTTGAATTTTTCATAATTTTGTCACTCAGTTTCAATTATAATATCAATGGAGACTGGCTGCTGCCATACTAATCTGGATCAGTAAGATGGCTGACGTGCTCTGTTCCCTCTTAAAGAGCCATAGTAAAGGGGATGGGTAAACCTTGCAAAAAGTGAAGAGGATCCTGAAAACTTTGGGAATTTGATTTGAGATGAAACAATATGCTTTTCTGCAGTGTGCTGCTTAAAGTTACTGAGCCAAATACCAAGTACAAAGTTAGTATAAGAATATTGTTATGGAATTTTAGCCAATAACAAAACTTGAAAAAATAAAATTTCCTTGGACAGATTAAAATATTATTCACTTTTTAGAAATAGACTCCATAAGGACAAAGATGCTCTCCATAGGCTGCAGGGAACTTCTGTTCAGCCCAGAAATTCTGTTGTCCAGAAGTTTTGCCCAGGAATCTGCTCTCCCAGGGCACACCCAGCATTGCTTATAGCTCAGCCCTGGCAGCAATAGTGATCTGACAGGGGGCAGAGAAAGAAGAATCATAAGAAGAATATATAAGTGATGCGCAATGCAATTGCTCACTACTTGCTGATGGATAGCCAGACAGTACCTGAGTGATGGCTTTTCCCCTCCCCCATCTAACACCTCACAGTTTTATTATTCCATATTACACTATGGGATATCCCTTTGTTCAGTTGTTCTGGTTTTGTCCCCTCCCAGCTCCTTGCTGGCAGGGCCGTTTGTGAAGTGGAAAAAAGTCCTTGACTTAGTGTAAGCACAGCTCAGCAGCAAAATCAGTGTCTTATCAACCATATTCTCATCCAAAACAGAGCATTACAGCAGCTACTAGGAATAAAATTATCTCAGCTGAAAACAAGACATTTAATGCTACCTTGCTATGTAAGCCCAATACAAGGATTACACCCATCAAATTGGTATACTTTTATTTTTATAATGCATAATTTTATAACATAATATTGTTTTACAATATTTTATTTTATTTAATAATTTTTGAACATTGTTTTATATTTTTATATTTTATAACTTACACCCTTCAAATGCATATAAATAACCTTCATTTACATAGTTTCTGAGTATCATGAAAGTATCAAGAAAATTCTAATTCTGAAATCCAAAAATCTCTTTATGACTTCACAGTGGTTTTACAACAACAGCCTTAAAATAATTGGTATAAAATTTTATACAGAAAAAATAATAGTAATAATAAATATAACATAGAAAATGAGACGTAGAGAAAGCCTCATTTGACATTATCCTGTAGCTTAGAACTGAGCACTGCATCAGCAAAAGACTGATTATGTGTAGCAGCTGTATTTCTTTAAAATTGTTATATTGTTTTAATAGGGAGCAGGTGCATTTTCTAAAATCCTTAAGATCCTTAAAATCCTGAAGACTTAAATCTATTTTTAGTTAGAGAATACTTTGACTTTAGCACAATCAGAAGCAAGTACAACATTAAATACCCCTCTGTGTGTTGGAAGAACTCTGTATGTTCTTTAATAAATATGAAAGATTTCTTAATCTACTTCTAACCAGCATTATTTCTGCATGATGTCAAGTGCCATGTCCCACACGTTTCCTCTAGTTCGAAGAAAAAAAAATTGTTCTGTACAAAGAATATGCATAGAGAAGTGCTAATATGAACTGAATCTCTGTTCTATTATAACATAACTCAAATAGGAAAAGACATTTTCATTTTTTTTAAATTAAAACATTATCTTTAATGGTGTCTTGATATCAAATGCAGTAATATAAATCCACATTTTCAATTTTAATTAAATACTTGCTAGTTTAAAGCTCTTTATGTATCTAAATTGTTTATTCATCCAATTTGCTTGAAAATAGAGAGCAAATTCAGTCACAGAATGTTTTATAAAATACATAACCTTGATAAAATGTTAATCCAAGAACTGTATATAATTTTACAACAACCAGGTTTTATATTACCAAATAAACAGAAATCCCACCATAGTATGGGACAATTTAAGTCTAAATTAGATCTAAGTCCTTTGATTAACATGTTATATGTCATTTGATTTTAAGTTAAACACAGATTTTCTTATTGATGTTCATGTGGATTAAGTATTTATGGTCACTGCTTTTTACTGCTCTAACATCAACAATGTCCAGAACTGTTACCCTTTATTACATATAGTCAGCTGATGTACTATATAGCCAGTGGCCCATGACAAAAATGGACTGTACAATCAGAACAGTAAGAAAATCAAGTTGATACAACTAACAATTTCTGACATCTGATTTTGATAGAAATGGGACTTTACATTTAAATTGTCTTTATTCAAATACCTAAAGAGGAAAAGTTATTCACATTTTAAATATTGAATATTAAAACTTTCATTAAGACTCAAAATGCTGAAAGGAAATTTTCAGTTTATAAAATTCAGCAATCTGTTACTTTGTCTTTTTGGACTTCACATTTTATTTTTGACCAATTTAGACATATACACTATTCTTCAAGGAGAATTGATGGCTGTGGGTAAGGAAGAGGTATCTATCCTCAGCCAGAACAAGTCCCAAGAGGCAACTACTACAACTTCTAACACTTTATTATTGGTTAATTTGGGGGCTTCTTTCACTCAGATGACATAGCTAGAAGGATGTCACTGCACAAATCAATACCTACTGCTTTGCCATTGATGTGCTGGCTACCTTAAACAACAACAGCTGTGTCTACGATCATCTCTGAGCTGTTCAGGATACTAATTATTGCAAGCACACTACTCCTGATAACAAACTATCCAGGAAAATGCTGGTCTTCTAATGCATACTTGAAGAGCTTACTGCACACCCTGCAGTAGCCTTTGCCATTCCATTTTCTGCCTTTAGTGTTTCCAGAAATGGTTTCATTCCTGTTTAAATTAAATTTCATGTGTACAAGTTGCTTGAATGTTAAAAAAAAAAAAAAAATCAGTTCTGAATTTATTGAAAGAGAAAGCTGCCTACAATTCTTAGGTCTAAAGTGGGATTAGGAAGCACTATGTCTTACATACATTTTAATTCCTTGTTTTTGATTTTTTTTCTTTTTTATTATTATTATTATTCTAATGTGAGGATCCAACATTTTTTAAAGCACCATATGTGAATGAGTTAAACATAGTATTTAATTTCTCCAAGAGCGTTGTTGGAGACAGTCAGTGAGTTGAACTTAAAAAATTTAAGGTTCCCTGGACATTCTCATTTATTCTAAAATAAGTGGTATGTAAAGACAAATGTGTAGGTACACTGCCTTTCAGGATATCACACTCCTGAACTATGATTCAGAACAACTTAACAGCATCATATGCCTATGGTATCACAGATGAGCTGCTCTGCTATTATTTCTTAGGGGAAAGCATGACATTTCATACTAGAGGTATGAAAAAGATAAACCATGGAGGCTGGTTGGAAAGCAGGAGAAGATATCTATGTATGAGGGAATATTAGTATTTTATTGAAAGATTGCAAGCAAGTACAGTTTGAGCGTTGGTTGCTACAGGTTATTTTCCTGGGTTTTCCATGGGGATTCACTGGAAGTGAATTGAAGTCAACAAGACAAAACATTTTAGTTTTCAGCATGCACCTAGGGTCAGCTTTTACCCTTGGCTATTCACTCTACTCTGTGCTTGATCTCCACAAATGCCTCTTCTCTCCATACTCCTCCAGGAGCAACCACTTTCACAACTGTTACAACTTCAGGGAAATGCAGGTGCAACAATAAAAGCTGCTGTCACCATTCTTAAAATATTAACACACTTTATCTCTTTTTTCTATCCTGATTACCACACATAGCATGGTTAGTAAATATTTTGAAATATTATGCAAATGAATAATTAAGAACATATTCATACTGGGAAAGCATGGACTAGTTCTGTAGGATCAAGCCCTGAACACGAATACATATAAACATAAATGCCTACTGAGATAACTCAAATTCTTTAAAAAAAAAATCATTGAATAGGTTAAACATGTTGTGGATGAAACAGAATAACTAAAAAAACAAACAAACAAACAAAAAAGAATATTTATAATAACCCACAACAAAAGGCCTAAATGAACCATGATTTTCTAAAGGTCAAAAAAGAAAGTCCTAATGCGAGCAAAAATAATTAATAAAGTCACTTTCATGGTGAATGGGGGTCAAAAGATTCCCATGGGTTTCTGGGCATTGGCAAAGACAGTCATATATACTCATAAATCATGAGGAAGAGAGGAATGATGGGTAAAGGTTGAAGTTTGATGAAGATATTATTTGAGAAAACAGATGCAATGGTTGTAGAATGAAGAATCCTTTTGATACCAAATGATCAAGTAATAAGAAATGAAATTTAGTGCAGATAAATAGGTGAAGCATGTGGGGAATTAAATTAAAAATTAAAAAAAAAAACAACAACATAACTTTCCTTAACTACGTATAATAACTACCAGAAAATAACAACAAGGAAAAAGAAATAAGCAAGGTTGAGGGTACTATGAATTACAGCAATATAATAGCTGCACCTGAACTGGTGCAGAGTATACGAGCTGGAGGATGAAGTCCTGACCCCAGCGAAGTTAAAGTTTTGTCACTGGCTCCACTGCAGCTAGATTTATCCAAAGCAATGAAATCCCAAAAGAAACAGACAAATCAGGAAAGGATGTCTGCAATATGACTTACAGCCAAATATAAACTACAGGCTTTTGAGGAAAGATTGAAGAAACCTTTCCAAAAAAAAAGAACTCTGGAGTAAAAGAATATTGTAGCAGTAGGTCCTTGCTTCCTCCTTGCCCCATTTAGCAGCTAAATAAAGGCAGTCTTTCAGGGCTAGACTTGCTGAATGCCTCTGCAGCCCTCTAACCCTACTTCCTTTGGAAACAATCCATGCTTTTCTCAAGCCAAGAGCTTCTTGAAGAGTTTTAAAATGAGTACTACATCCATTAAGCATATGTTTTGTTTTTCTTACATCAGAAAATAAGAGGGATCCATGTTAACTAAATGAAATGTATCTGAAAACAAATAGTATTAAGCTAAACCTGAAGTAATGGCTTATCTAACAATCTTTACAAGAAATAAATCATTTGGCAGAACTCTTGAATCAGAACTTTTAATAATTCCTCCACTTCAAAACTGAAGCTATGATTCTCAGAAATCTTCAGACTGGCAGAGTTTTAGTGAGTAAAAGGAAATAATAGTTTACACAAGCACAGTACATACAACCAAGCAGTTCAGCTGCAAATTAATGACAGACACTGAAACAGGGAAAAATGAGTGTCCAGAAATGAGGGTTCCCATATTAACATCCCTGTACAGTCAAAGACCTTAATATGCAGACATTCACATTCACAATTTTTTATAGTTGTAGGGGATGGAGACACATTTAGCATCTCTTGAGTGACTGCAATATTCAGAAGGTAGAGGCTGCTCTTGCCTTGTAGGTAGCTCGCTTTTATTTTCATTTCCTGTTCAGGAGTGAGATTACTGTTTGGGGAGAGTTAAATCTATTTCAGGCATAAGAATCATTTATCCCTGGAGGTGCTGAGCTTCGATTAATAGCTCTTGGATTCTTCTTATTCATCTTAACTCCAATTTGTGCTGCTTGGCACTAAGGGTCCAGTTTGTTCCTTTCCTTATTTTCAATTCTCCCTTCCCCCACTCACTGCAGCGTATCAGAGAGCTTTCATGCTGACACTTTAGTTTAAGTACAAATTTTCATGTAACGTTAATGTTTTAAACGTGATTGTTTGGTATTTATCTCAAGTGGAGAGTCCTACTGATAGTATGTAACTTGTATGGCTTTTTGATGTTAATAAAATTCTACAACGATGTTAAATCAGAAATAGATCTGCTCAACATGTTATATAAAGCTAGCTATAAATCAGATATGACATCTGCTTCATTATTTGATGTCTCTCAATTTTTATTTATTTATTTATTTTTTGCAATGAAATCTTGGCCGATGTTACAGATTAATCACCTGAAAAATTATAGTTTTGTATACTGAATCCTTTTTTCAGCTGTAATACAAATACAAATTTAATCCAGAACTCTTAAGCCTCATTTATTTTGTACAGTTCAAAAGCACTCAAATCTATTCCTAGAAAATCTCATAAATACATAAGGCAAAAATCTACTCTGAGTGTGCATCTCACACAAGGGAGATTTTGGATCAACATTCATTTGACTGAAGCCTAAACATGAAGTCTTTACTATTGTCACACCATTGTCTGCTGCTTTGGATGGTTCAAAGACTCACTGCTCAATGCTGCCTCTGCTTTTTCCTCACCAGCAGAAAATGTAGTTATCTACTTCAGGTGTTATGAAGAGAGACCAAAGCCCTGGCTACAACACCATTTTTAACTAGTTTGTAGCACTTGTTAATCCAAAGTTCAACTTAATTTCTGTTAGTGTAATGGTTTTATGTTGATGGAGATCAACAAAAAAAAAAAAAAGCATGAAATAGCCTAGTTATGTTCAAAAGTATCTATCACTCCAAGGCATCATAAATACTTCACAAAACCTATGGCCACTCTTTTCCACAGCCAGCATATTACTAGGTCAGAGTACAGCAGGAACAAACATACCCACTAACTTTAGAAAATATTCCTAATGCAAGAACAGGTAGCAGAATTGCCTTCATCCAAGGAACCTCTGGTTTAGGGGAACAGTGGAATTGCCAGCTGGAACATAACCAGCAACATCACTTCTTCATTATATAAAAGGATTAATTTGTTTAACAATGCAGTTGTAGTTATAGAAAAGGAAGACTGTTCCTGTTCTGGGAGAGGTTTTTTAATGATCATACATACATTAAAAAAAGTAATTGTTATAAACGTTGAGATTATAATTTATATAGAGGTATGAAAGCTTGCTTATGAAAAAAAAAAACAAAACAAAAACAGTAGAGTTACTTTCATTTAAAAACAAAAAACAAAAAAATCTGGTAGTGATTAGAGAATTCAGAATGCATTTGATTAGTCATTTTAGAGAAAGGTAGCATGCCAGATGAAAAATTAACATGATTAAAATACTAAAGTGAAAATATTGACAGATGAAGAAAAAAGTAAAAGGAAAATAAAATGTGAAGAGATAAATGAATGCATACCCAAAGGTTGCATGTGCAATCTTGTCATACATATACAAGGAGTAAAAAGTCAATGAGGATGAGCTGAAAAGTCCAAAATGTAATCAAAAGTAGGGGAAAAGGAAATATGAGGCATAAAACATCAGCTACACACGAGTACTGAGAAGATTAGAGAATGAAGTTAAGAGAGAGTGCAAAAAATGATAAGAAAATTAAGGGTAGAAAATGAAAAGTCGATTGCATGAGGGTTTGAGATAAATCAGAATTTTTTAAAGTACATGGAGAAGAAGAGGTCAGCAAGGAGGAAAAGAGTAGGACCTCTCAGAAATGGGAAGCGTAATTTATTCACAGAAGAGGTAGTTACTGCTATCAGTTTAAACAAATCTTCATATCAATTTTCAGAAAGGAGGATATGGAATGAATACTAGAATAAACAGTCATACATTTTACATTTTGGGGGTTATAAAGATAAAATAATTAAATAAATTTTATCATTCAGTGGGAACTGATGAAGCAATTGTATAGTGTGCTCAGCTGAACTGACCAAATCTGATTTGAGGTAGAAATTTTTGGAACACAGACCATGGGTTTGTACATCAATAATCACAATATCAGCAGACTATAAATAAGTTATCAGGTTTGATCAACCTCTGGGGCTAAATGAGATGCTGAGAAGCACTGAAGTAGATAGGGGAAATACTTCTACTGCTCTAGGAAAAACAACATTTTAACATAATATTAACATAAGTAACATTTTAACATCTGAAAATAGGACTAGTAAAAAATTTCGAAACTTATATCATCCAACATATAATTTTAAATAATTTTAAATAAACTTATTAGATTTAAGTAATACTAAGGTTATGTGTGGGAATTAAATGTAATCAGTTATGCATCCGTAGAGATGAGATTCATAATGCCATTATATTATATATGTCATAAAAAACAAACAAACAAACAAAAAAAACCACCTTATTGATCACTACTTCATGGCATGAAGCCCAAAAACCACTAGCAAACTCAATGACAAAAGTCTATACAAATAAATAAATAAATTATAAAAATAAATTAGAATATTAGAAATTTGGTCTGAATGAAAAGAAAATCCTGTTGCTTTTCAGGACACTGTTGATAGGTACACTGAAAGGAAAAGTCTACTCACCAACAGTGATTAGGAGAAAATACCAAACAGCTGTTTCATTCAGCTGAGGAATTCAGCTTTCCTTTTCCATATGTTTTCTGAAATGGCATGGGAAAACGATTTTGCATGACCAGAGAACAAGGAATAACAATAATGTTGTCTGGCTACCTTTGCCAAACCAATAAATCCCTTTAGAAGGGATTTAACACCAAAAGATAGTCAGAAGATAAGATGAGAAAATACAAACACCAAGGTAAACTTGTGAATGCTTCCAACATTCTATATTGTATTTACATTGTTTTTATTTTATTTTATTTTATTTCTTTCTCAAAGCAGGTGTTGAATTGAACAAGACCTACAAGTAAACTACTTTTCCTTTCTGAAACCTAAAGTTCAGGAAGAATGAGTTAAACAAAGTCAAATTTCAGTTTTCATTTCAAAAGTTTTATCACTACTGTTTTGTTACATTAATCCTTAAAATATAATCTGACCCAAATGCCTCACAGAGACTGATAATGCTTGTTCACTTCTGTAATTCTAACTTAATCTGAAACCAGAAAAGTCCATCTTTGTTTTATGAATGCTACAATCAATCATGTTTTCATTTCTAATTGGCCCAGCTCCTACTGAATATACATTTCCTAACTGCTCCTAGTTCTTGAATTCCAGTTCCTCTAGTTCAGCAGAAAACATTTACAAATGTGTTAAAAAAAAATCTGATAAACGATTCTAAATTTACAGAATTAAAAGATAATTGCAAAAACTGTACTGTTCATAAACACTATGCAATCTTTATTTTGTTCCAGTGAAATTATTAGAGCAGACTTTAGGATACTGAGAAATTAAAGCATCCTTAAGCCTTTTCCACATCAGTGGTTTTGAACTTTTGTAAGTCCTTCTCTTTCAACTCTCTATTCCCCTCCACCGGTCCTTTACACCTTAAGGGCCATTCTGACCTCTCTTTACCTAGGTCTTATCTGCTTGTCCTTAATATTTGCAATGATCACGCATCTCACCAAAGAGAAATGAAGCAATGATTTAGACTAGGGTGGTTTAGATCTCACGCAGATTTTTTTTTTTCCAGTTGATCTAACAAAAAATTATTTCTTTTTACAAAATGACATTTCCAGAAGGAAAAAAAAAAAGTTGTTTTACCAGTTTCAAAGATCTTTAAATAGAAAAACTTAAGCAGTCAGTTTAAATATGAAAATATCATGAAAGCAACAAGCTGCCTGAATGTCTTCAATTAATGGGTAGTGCTGAGCCATTTATACATTGAGAGAGTATAATAGGAGAAGCTCTTCAAATAATAATGGGTTAATATACATTCAGTGTCTAGGTGGACTTGTGCATACAAGTTTGTCAGTTGGACAAAAGCAAAAAAAAACTACAAAGAAACAACAGGAAAAACATACTATCAGGGTCTACCATTTCTGATCTTTGCTTTACTCTTTCACTTTTCCAGTTCCACCAACTGTTTGTAACTGACACATACCTCTATCAAGCTCTGCTTTCCAACACATGAACTCTCATCCTTTTGTTTCCTCACTTGGTTCTTTAACGCTCTTTCTTTCAATGGTGTGAAAACATCTTTCCCTGCTCAGAGAAAATGAGTAAAGATAATAAGGCTTACCCTAATTGAAAACCAGTTCCACAGCTATATCTATTTTAAAGTATATTTTAATATATCTAACTCACACATAGTAAGAAATGATTTCTTAAAATTGCCCTTCACACAGGATAGGATTCAATTACACACAAACTTTAGTGCCGTAATTCATTTGTTACTGCTCTTAGAGATGTCCCAGGGCATTCTTCCTGACTTCCAGTTGCCCCAGAATGCCCAAGTCTCCCATATGAGAAAGTAAATATTTGTTAAGTCCACATAGGTGACTTGGATAGTCTACAGCAATTTGATGGCACAAGACTCTCCAGCTTAGAAGTGCAACAAGTTTAAACCGTATGTTCATCTCTCTCTCAGTTGGAAACCACTCCCACTCTCTAAGCTGTACTCACTGCCCTCAGCCCACTAGCTCTGTCAACTGAAATGTAAATTGAGGCACCTGGCAGAAGTCTTAGCTTCAAATTGAATCTGAGCTGCACTCTTTCTTGATTTATCATTTGGAAAAGGAACATGAAGTTTCGATCTGATATGAATGAAAAAGCTTCCTAAAGCGGGAGTGCATTTAGTTGCTCACTAAAAATAAATATGATTCAGGAAATAATGCCCACTATTCCTGGCTTTAATCCACAAATAAAAATGGTCAGTATGCTGGAGTTTAATGAACACAGTTTTTAGTAGACTCAAAAATTGGAAACATTCCTTCTTCTCCAGTACATGTTGTTTCAAACACAAAACACAAAACTTATGCTATCCTTTTCCCATTATTAATATATGGAGTATATTAATACTATATTAATATACATTAATATACTGTATTAATATACTGTATTCATGTTCATTATGTGTAAAGTAGGCATTTATTTCAATGTTTTGTGTAGTGGAAAGACGTCTTGCAGGATGTAAATAGTAAGGTCTCTTTCACAGGTAAAACTGTATATAACGAGCTGAGGACAAGCGATCCTCAACAATATATCTGGGATAACAGAAAGAAGCAAGTGCTTATTCTAACACCATTGTGTTGCCAGTTGTCAGTTGATTCACATGCATTTTACAAGATATCTAAGACACACTTCGGTATCTCTATTTTATGTAACAAGACAGACAATTGTTTTACACAGTGAGGTAATTTCTTACTTTTTGCATTAAGTATTCCTAACATATGCTTGTCCTTTTTGCTTTACTCCTTCGGTTCTCAAGCTTTTGTCTATTAGATAATCATTTGTAACATGTGATAGAGGTACTGCATAGCTTGAACTATGTTTCATTTCCATACATAGAAAAATTGCTTTAACATTATTTTTGAAAAATATTATTTATCCTCTAAAGAAGATTTATTGTCATGAAAAAAAATATTGACATAATTTCCTTTTTTTTTTTTTTTTTTTTTTTTTGTCTGTTTGTATTTGGTAAAAATGTAGAGCTAAAAGAACAGAAGAAAGAGACTGACCACCAAGAACAGATGTTTCTTGGATGTCAGAAACTATAGACAAAAAGCAAGAGCTGTCAAATGATGAGTTAAGCTTTCCAAAGGAAATTAAAAAAGATAATAAAATGTTTGTAGCCATATTAATAAAAAGGAAAAAATGAAACTGTTTTGCAAGGAGAAAGGATGTGAATGATAATCTGGGTAGTCTTGAACTAAATGCATACCTTGTTCTGTTTCCAATCTTGGTGATGATGTAGAACAGGTGGACATAAGGAATAAGAAAATATGAAAATATGCAGTTAAATGAATATCTCCTTCCATCTGACTGCAGAAAAATCTTGATATACACATGTTTAGGGAACTGGATAATCCCCTTCTGAGAGTACAGAAGGAGTTCGCACATGAAACTGCAACTTCAGAAGCAAGCATGCCTAATAAATCTATCACATGCAGTACCTGTGACCAGAAATAGGAAATGGAATGTTTATGGTGAGGGGGAAGTAGAGGCATCTCAGAGCTATAAAACCTGGAATCCCACCTGAACTGTACATACAACCCAGGAACACATGTGGAAGAAAAGATTAATTAGAATTGCATCAATAAAAGGTAAATGAGGTGAAATGCAACTGTGGTGCACCTAATGTAAATCAGGTCAAATTAACCAAATTATATGCACTGATGAGCTAACTCCTGAAAAATGTAGTAGATATGATCTATCTAGACTTCAGCAAAGCAATTGATGTGATTCAACACAAGAAACTACATGTAAAACAGAGAAAATGTTTTATAAAGACTCTTCATTAAGGCTAAATCTGTTGCAGTGTAGTTTGATAGGACAGGTTTTAGGCTATATTAAGCGGATGTCTTCCAGATTCTGCGCTGGGAAAGATCTTTTGTAATATTTTTGCTAAAAACTTTAAGCAAAATTGAGAGTATAATAATGACAAAATGCATGAAGGCCTTGAAAACAGCATACAGGAGATCACTGAGGTAGAAAAAGATGGTGTCATGGTTTTAT